>CM022673.1:19253809-19268809 GCA_012295275.1 Chrysomallon squamiferum | reverse complement strand
ACTTATTAATAAATAATTTTAAATGTATATACAGGATAAAAGCGTCAAAGGATATTAAGATGCCTATGAGGAATAGGAATTATTTTATGTTCCACTCTAGTACATTATAATAATATTAATTAATACAAATAGAGCACAGGTTACACAATAAATAGTAGATACAAAGTACAGTCATTAATTTAATAATCGTTAAAAATGTACTTCAGCATATCCACAAATTATAGATATAAAGTTACAACGTGCTTTATCTCCAAATTAGAAACAGCGATCCAAGCGTCTGTCGATAAACATCTCGATTCGGGTTTATTTTCAGCAATTTTCTTTTCGACATCGAGATTGAAATATAAACAGAGTGAACCTCTCCAAAATAACAATACGCTACGTTTCCACACCGAAACAGCTTGTTGTAATGTTAGATTATTGTCTCACAGAAAATAACCCAGTATTAAAACACTTAGAAACATGATTTAAAATCTTCGTAAGCGATTTATTTATATTAATGAATAAACAAACAAATGAATAAATGAATATATAAATAAATAAATAATTAAATAAATAAATAAGAAAAATCTTAATATTATAACATTAAGGCGAAGTTTTATGCAAACATGTTATTCCTAAGCAGTGCAGATCTACTTAAAACCATATTCATAAATAAAAACATAAGGAGTCGGAATACCTAACTGAAAGCTCTTTCTGTCCAAAGCTGAAGCTTGAACAAGGTGACCAACAATTTTACATTAAAACAACTATATCAGCAGTTTCGAAAAGTCCTCTCTTGCGTTTACAACAATGAATAAGTTTTAAAAAAATCTGATCGATAAACTAATTGCTTTAAAAACATGTCAAGCGGAAGAGTGTTTAGTAAATATCACAGTTTAGCCCCCTCCCCAAATTTATTTCCTTTCCATGAAAAATACACAAAGAAAAAATAGTACAATATTTTACTTTGTTTTGGGATTTATCATTGTTTGTCTAACACTAAAGAGGCATCTTCTGTATTATTGCTTTTGGTGTTCGGTTTTTTCATTCTTTCTAGTCAATGTTTTCACAAAATCGATATAAATTCATTAAAGAGTAATAATTAAGACATATTCTTTTATTACTGAATGGAAAAAAATTGTAGTTATACTTCAATATAGTCTGTAAAAAGATTATTAATTTATAACAATTGATTTTCAGAATTGTGCCAATAATATTTTTAAAAATATATATATATATATATAATGAAAAATTCTACCTCGACTCAGTCTGAACAATATTTGGCCATGAAGTTACACGGGTGATTGGAGTACATATTTTCAATCTGAATTGGAATATGACAGAAACTATCCTTCGATCCTTATAAGCTAGTCAACGTACTGAAGATGTGAATGAAAAACAAAACCCAGATGATGTATAATTGCTGATTTGAACTCATTAAAGACAAACTCTTAAATGAGTTTAGTTATAGAGACGGTAGATATTGTCCATCAATTTATCTGCGAGGAGTCACTTTTTAACAAACTTTCTCTGTCTGCTTTATATTGCCTACCTTGATAGCCCATAAAGCTGTACGATGGAATCGAACATGTCATTCTGAGGATTTGTACGTATGTATGTATGTATGTATGAGAGAGAGAGAGAGAGAGAGAGAGAGAGAGAGAGAGAGAGAGAGAGAGAGAGAGAGAGAGAGAGAGAGAGAGAGAGAGAGAGAGAGAGTGGGACCTCGACTTTCGAGTGCCCCAACTTACGAGTTTATCGAGTACGAGCAGTTGCCCGGTCGATTTTTGCTTTGAGTTGCGAGCCAAAATCCGAATTACGAGTGAGTTTCAGATACGCTGCCGCTAGTTGGTACAACGAACAACACACCATATATATATATATATGGTGATTTATCATGGCAGGGATAAAATGCGGTCGATTACTGCGAATATGATTGTATATCGTCCATACGATCAGCACAAAACTTTCGAGGCTTCATTATAAATGTGAGTCTTCTTGTTCTTCTTCAAATGCTACTTTAGTCATTTATATTTGTTTAATTATATCTATATATGTGGTGTGTGGGTTGAGTGTCAAATTTAAGAACTGCATAGATTCTGATTAATATGGTATTTAATATTCAAATTTCTTTTATTTAAATTTATGGTCAGGGTTTTTTAACTGGTTTTCTTTATTATTATTTTACAGTTTACATTTGTTCTCTCTTTTTTAATGATGATCTCATAATTTCATCATTAACTTGAAAAAAAATAAAGGTTTTGGGTGGTTTCAAAATGTGTTTGTCAATACTATTATCTTATATCAATTTCTTTTTGGAAACCGTAATGAGACTTGACCGTGATACTGAAATTACCCTAATCTTAGCGAATTCATTATTTAGCCTAGAATTGTTTACTGCGAAAATTTTGTGATTTTCAATACTTTTCACTCTTCTGAGCATACAAGACAGTTTTAAAAAAATGCGTCAACACTGATTTTCGTATGACGTAATGAATCATATAGTTCATTCATAACCTATGTTGGCTAAAATAATAAAAAAAATTATGAGAGAGAGAGTATATCATAAATAATAATCATGATTATGATCACCAGGCTTTCTCGTATGATTAATCAAGCAAGAGTGTTGTATAAATATACAAGTAATTATCAAAGAATTATTAAGAATACAATTATTTGAATAACATTACTACATACTCTTAACAACTGGTTAGTTTACTACCTCTTCAAAAAGTATTTATCTTACAGCATTTGAAATGATTAACAAGTTCAGTCTCTAAAATTAACAAAGCATATTTCATCTAGGTTTTAATATATTTAACCTTAACAGTTGTCTTTGAAAAAAAGATATTAATGGAATTTTTAAATGTCTTTCTAATCATTAGTTTACGTTATTTGCATCTAATAATGTGAATTAACGTATCTTGAATAAACCATTATGTTCTTCCCAGTCTCGGGTTTAACATTGTCCTTACTTATCGATCACTATTCATCAGTCTTATTTTCTGTCGACCAATAGTCTTTCTTTTTGGAATATCGAGAGAAGTACAATAACATTTTAGAATACAGATATTCAAATACTTGTCCACGACAGGTTATCTGCACGTATATATTGTGTATACACGCAGACCACTTCTGTTAAATAGTACAATTCGTCAGTGTTTCCATGCAAGACAGTGATAAGTTTATGTAGAGACATGAAGCGTAGAGACATGCTTGTTATTATTTTTATTGAAGTCACATTAATGACAATGGTATCAACCAAAAAAACTTTACATGTTGGCGGTTTTTTTGCGATATCTGGAACTACATGGAGAGGAGGTCCACGCACTCAACGACCTATCGCTTTGGCTGTTGACCTAATTAATAACAGTTCGGAAATACTTAGAGACTACAGCATCAACCTGATATGGAAGGATACAATGGTAATTATGCGTTTATATTAAACATTGTGCTTTGCATCGTTAGCTCAATTTGCAGTTTTATTTAGACCCATCGCAATACATTTCACCACATGATAATAAACTACACAAACAAAACAAGATATATAGCTGTCTTCTGAATAAAAATCAAATAATTTTTAAATTTATTAAAGAGCAGATAATTGTGAGAAAATCTAATATATTTCATTAGGGATTAAAATACAGTTAAATCAAACTTGCTTTGTGGATAATTAGACAACTTGATTAAACTGAATTCGAAATGATATAAGCATTTTTATTTTTATTTTTATTTTTTCCGGAATTCAGTGATTGAAATGAAAAAGCATTTTACAGTCGGTGTTACTGTTGTTACTGGGAATATTTTTGGTGTAAAATAGATCAAACTATTTATGTAAATCAGCATAAGAGTATGTCTATAACTTCAACACACTAGGATAGCTGTGTGGTAATAATTGCAACAAATGTTTTTTACTGCATAGTGTACTCGCATTACTAGTACAATTACTTTCAGCAAATTTAGGCTGAGTGTAATTCTTTCGTTTAACCATAATTTATAGGTGCATGTTAACAGACAAGTAAAATGAAGTGCAGTTTTATTCTGAAAAAAAGTACGTAGTCAAACTACTGCAGATTTATAACTGATTTAGAAATATCAGTTTGATATGTAGACATATTAAAATGAAATTTGTATAACAATGTTTTTAAAAAAAATTATATACTGTTTTAAAAAATGCAATCATTATAACGAAATTTTAAAAATCAATTATTTTCAGTATTTATTCATTGAAGCAAATTATTTACAAATATGTTTGTTAATAATCAAAATGAATATTTTGTTTATAATCCAACCGTTGGAATTATTTTATCCTTCATCAAAACATTATATTCCATGATTTTTTTAAAGTGTACAAGAAAGGCAGTATACCTATTTATACGCTTTACGGTGTCTATATATATATATATAAAAGTTTACATCTGACTGATCAGTTTTGGACGTTTTTATAAATAACGGTGACGTTTCAGTTTCATAAGATTCAATTAAATATAACACGCAACACAGTTGATTAAAAATCGTAATTGCTGACATAAAGTGTTCCACTTTTCCACTTCATTAGTGCCAACAAAATTCATTACAAAGAATCAGTTTTACAAATTATTTAAGTTTGTTGTATTAAAATTCACATCTTTTTTCTATTTTTAATTTTTTTTTTATTAATATTTTAATTTTATTTTTTTATGTTGTTGTTTTTTTTGTTTTAGCACTATATCTGTCTTAAATGTTCACATTTAAGCCAGATCATGATCTGTACATGGCACCTCTCCCCTAAATTTCTCTTCCTTGAAATAGTGCACATTAAGCTTTTCAGATAGACAGGCAGATAGAAAAATAGACGGACAGATATATAGTTAGGTAGATAGACAGACAGACAGACAAACAGAGAGAGAGAGAGAGAGAGAGAGAGAGAGAGAGAGAGAGAGAGAGAGAGAGAGAGAGAGAGAGAGGCATAGATAGATAGATAGATAGATAAATAGATAGATAGATATAGGCATAGAGATGCAGATACATATACATTCCTTTAAACTTGCTTATTCGTCAGTTTGATCACTCCAGAAATCACAAATCTTTCAGTTTACATATTTCCCACTATTACATTATAGCTTTTTCCAAGACAAATAAAGTTATATCGCATTAAACCAAGCTATGTGTTGGAAGATAATAGCTCAAGTAGCTTACAAAGTCATTTAGATAAAAATGAAAGATTGTGTCACATTTCACGTGGAATAAACTAATCATATGTGTGTGTGTGTGTGTGTGTGTGTGTGTGTGTGTGTGTAGACAAACAGAGAGATAGATAAAGTGATAGAAACATAGATAGAAACATATATAGACAGACAGATAATCAGGCAGATAATCAGACAGACAGACAGACATATATATATAGATAGATAGATAGATAGGGGGCATATAAAACAACAATGATTGCCAGTTAACCTTTTCTTCTTTTTTTTCCAAAGGCATCACCAAGAGAATCCATGCGGATATTGTTCGATTTTATCTATCAAAAGCCAACCAAACTGATGCTACTTGGACCAAATCTTTCCAAAAATACTGTTCCTGTGGCGGAAGCTGCATCGGCATGGAATCTTTTACAAGTTTGCTAAAATTCTTTAACTGAACTCTTTTATTCGACCATATTTTTTAATTTTATGAAAAGAAACACACATACACACTTTTTAATTTTATAAAAGGAAACACACATACACACTCACTCAAACACACACACACACACACGCACACATACATACAATCACCCATATTCAAAACAGACTTTATTTGGAAATATTATTTTAAATTTGTATTTATTTTTGGCTGATTGATTTCTTTAACATAAGGAGATTGTACTGTCGTTTCTACTAATTTATAAATTATAGTTAAGGAAAAAAAGGTTTTTCTTTACATTGTAATGTCCTTTGATCTTCGATCAGTTACTGCACTCACAAATAGAATCGCATCAAAGACAAAACTGTTTTCATTAAATTAATGAGAGATGTATTTTTCCATTCTGTAATCGATTTCAGGAAACACGTATAAAATGTAAATATATTGTATATTTATTTGTAAGTATTACAGCAGTGCCAAGTTAAATGAAACTATTTTAATAAAATATAAAAATATATTAAAGTAAAAATTCATTTACAGATTATTTTAAAATCTTTGTTATTTTGTATTGCTTTTTAACAACTAATATAAATTAACTGTGCGCAAGTTAAAAGCCCTATCAGAGTTCTCCTCCAGTAAAATTATTATTTTCCTATTTTTTTGCCAGAGAAACGTTTTGCTGATTTATGCTCTTACAAAACAGAGCTGTTATGTCTATATTTTAAATATAATTTGTTATAATAGTTGATTGTATATATACATTTTTTTTCTTTCTAATATTTGCAAACAATTCTAACTAGATATTCCTTTACATGCCTAATAATGATGGAGAATCTCGCTAATTTTGATCTTAAAGAACGTTGTTTCAGTTTCGAAACAAACAGACGCCACGTGCTAATCAGCTGAGATCTATTCAAACAGGTCCGAAGATTTCCGAGTCGGTGATTTGTGTCAGGGATTTGGGGCATCTTCGACAAATCGTACATTTTATTGTCCCAGCAAACTAAGAAAATGAAGAATGTATAAGAATATATAATAAAAATGATTGTATCCTCGTGGTGTCGGTTTTGACGCATATAAGCGACGATTTCGCGTCGTGGAGAAATAACGATATTATTCTTGTTATTATTGACAGACATAACGTAATATACATGACTAAAATATAAACATTGAATTCAATATATATTGCGAGTTTTTGTTTGTTTCTAGTTAGTATGTGTATACTGTAACATTCTTACCTTTTTAAAGCGGTATGGGTTTTGACGCAAAAAGTGCAAGTGAGTTCCGTGAAAATAGATTGAAGTGGGCGTGGCCTAATCGTTTAATAGTGTTCTGACTGTCAGCAAACGATAGTGATTTGTGCAGTTTGTGAGTGAAATTCAAAGTGAAATTTTGGAGATACGGGATTATTTATGTATACCACTGACTTGTGAAAAATAGTACTTTTAGCTATATGTTAATTGTTCAATCTTACCGCAAGCATGCGAATAGGAAGCAAATATTGTTGGCAGAGATTAGCCAAAAAAGAACACTGGTATAGACCTGACTCTGGCGGAGACCACCGATATCCATTGAAATGTCGTCAGAGTTGTTCTTCGCCAGAGGATACTTGGGCTATTCATAATGCAAGCCTGTCATAATAGAAGACTCTCTAGGTGGAAGAAATATTTTATTTAACAATGCATTCGATCACGTAAATAATGAGAACATGTTGTTGCTGATACTGCTGTTACTTGAAGTTGTTTGATATTGTTGTTGTTGTTGTTATAGGTGTCTTTTTCTTCTCGGTCTGCCGAGCTGATTGACAAGTCACGTTTTCCCTATCTGTACAGCACGCTTCCAAATGACAACATACATAACCAACCTCGGCTCAGCTTTATTCAGCACTTCGGCTGGAAACGTGTAGCGCTTCTTTTTCAGTATAACTCAGCAAATCTGTATTCTTCTGTGAGTATCAGTATAGAAATAAAATGTATTCATTAAAAAAAAAAATTAGGATTTTTTATTACGTCAACTGACTTTTCACTTCATTATTATTTTTAATGTTATTGATAAACGCGCACAGACATACACACATGTATATAAATTTGTTTGCGTTATCGTTTTTGCGTAAAAGTCTCTTTGTTCTGATAACCTATAATTTAAAAAAAAAATTCTTCTGTTAGAGAACACTGGTAACCCAGGCAGTTTAAGTATGCAAAGATAATGTAATCAATAAACCAGGAAAGATTTTAGTTGAAAGTATTAGAATTAATGATTAATTAATTAAAAGGATGAATTAAAATATTTTAATTTCAAATTTCTCCTTCAAATGCTTGTTTTACTAATCTCTATTTTCTTGATTTTTATCTTACTTAATAACTAAATTATTAATATGGTTTATTCAAATTATTATTATTTATACATATATATTTCTATCTCTCTTTCTCTCTCTCTCTCTCCTTCTCTCTCTCTGTCTTTCTCTCTGTCTTTCTCTTTCATTCACATGAACAGACGTTAATGATGGTATTTATGACTCATGTTACTTTGAATACAAAACAATTTAAAAAATAATGTGTGATAATACTCTCCTATATACTGGTGCCGGACCAATTAACCGGCGTCCTGAAATCCGGAAAGACCAGAAAATCGGGAGTTTTTACCCGACGCTATTTTCATAGTCCGCGCGCGCGGGTGTCGTCCTCACCAGACTGGAACTACTTTCAAACCGCGTGCCGTTCATTCACTTGCCGCATTGTTTACGTGTCGAGTCGCTACAGTTGTGTAACGTCAGTTTTCTTTATGTTTTTAAATTTAAAATATTTGTGCCTAATTATTTATGTATTTACATAGTTACCAGAAATCCGGAATGCCTCAGGCCCCAAGGTGTCCGGATAATTGGTCCGGTACCTGTATCGACTTCGCTGATAACATTCACTTACACTCACCAATACACATATTATGGGAATAAATCCAATACAACTTCAGTAAACAAAATTTCGGTAACTCTTTGCGCATTAAAGTGACATATATTGTACTACTGTGGGAGTAATAGTATTTTACTTTACCAAGTATATTTTGCATTGTAGAAATTTACTAGAATAAACGATTTTCAACCATTTCAGACAACAGAACATTTTGTTAAACTCTGGAAACAACTTAACAAAACGGTAGTTGCAGTTGAAAGTCTTACAAACATACACCTGGCTCTGGACTCAATCCAGGTTGGTATTTATATTCTTATAAAAAGTTATCTGCTATTTGTTTTATAAGATCAGCATCTATGAACATGCAAGATAGAACAGGTTTACAAAGTAATTCTAACAAGATATGTGACGAAAAAAATAAATTAGTAAATAAAAATTAGAAAGACGAAGATTATTCATGAAGTTTTAATATTATATTTTTTCATGATTTTTAATGTTAGAGACAAGAAGCACGAATAATCATAGGGAATTTTCACTATCTAATGGCACGAAAGTTGTTTTGCGAGGTAAGAACAAACTGTTTTACAGTTTTTATATATTTACATATCTCACCTGATATTTCTTCGTTCCTTCATAAGATCACAATTTGTATTGCTATCACTATTATTATTATTATTATTATTATTATTATTTATCTTCTTCTTTTTTTCTTCTTTTTTTTTCTGATGTTCTTATGTATCTGTGTAAATAAAGTAGATTAATCTCTGAAACTGTTTACAAAATGAATAGGAAAATATGCAAAAACCACACATATAACCAGTTTCGTTTTCATGAAAAGTTTAATTTTATTGTATGATTTTTCAAAAGCTTTTTATGTTTACGTAGTCGATCAATATTTGCCACAGAATAACTAATGGTAGGTGCTGGCATTTAGAATTGTATATACGTTAGTGAGTCAGCAACAGAGATTTTGTTACAT
This sequence comes from Chrysomallon squamiferum, assembly GCA_012295275.1. Lineage (NCBI taxonomy): Eukaryota > Metazoa > Mollusca > Gastropoda > Neomphalida > Peltospiridae > Chrysomallon > Chrysomallon squamiferum. The sequence goes on along the minus strand of CM022673.1, from coordinate 19,259,338 downwards.
TGCGCTAATCGTACTTTTACCTGTAAACCGTTATTCGTCTAAACCGCAGTCCCATACTGTTTTGTCTGTCCAGTTCTTCTTATTAAAATATATAATAGTAATTGCAATGTTATTACTGGCTTAAAACAATATATTTATAAACCTAAATTTATAAACAATTTTTGTTTAATTCTATTTTTATTTTTATTAGCATTATTTTTTATTATTAGCGTTACTTTTCTTTCTTTTCTTTTTTTTTTTTTTTTTTTATATATACGTCGTAGATATATAAACGAAAAATGTACGGTGCTAAATACGTCTGGTTTCTGCTATCGTGGACAGGTTCAAACTGGTGGACTGTTCCTGAACCATCACTTGAATGTACACCTGACCAGCTGAGAGTAGGTAGAAAAAAAGAAAAAAGTTAATAAATTTATAATTTGAAGAAAAATAATTTGTATATTTGGATGTTTTCTTTATTCAAATATCTTAGGATTTTGTCCTTTTTTGTTTAAAAAATAATAATTTATAATTATAATGTGATTTTACATAATTTAAAATATATGTATGGTGTTACGATAAATAATATAAATACATTTGCATACTTCTAAATTATGATTTTTACCGCTCTATCATAAAAAATACTTTTATAAAATATCTTGATGCTGCCAGTGCAGTGTCATCTACTTAGAACCGCTTGCATAGTGCACCTATTTGTTCTTCAAGTTTCATGTAATATTGCCATATCGATCTTTTGCAATGTGCGCTTAAAAAACGTTATTAATGACTAGGTGTTTCGGCAAATATAATCTAAACTTCAGGGTAAGGGTTACTTGTAATGATATTAGACCTGGCTAGTTCCTCACATGCATGGCAGTATGAATACCCAAACCTATTTCACATTTGATCAGCGGAGTCGTTAGCTCAAAGCCGTTCATACTTTGGTGCTTTAAGCCGTTTTGGATGTGAAAAATGTTGTATCATATTTCAAGTAATTGCCTTTGAAATTCAAGCTGAAGTCCATTCATTTAGCTTCTTTACTGTTGAACTGCTCTCTTAGTAATTGAAAACCAAATTAATAAATGCACTGAACAGTAAAACGGAATATATGAATAAAATATATTTTTAAAAATTAATAGAGGGATCAATTCCGAAATACGTATCTTTCTCCTATCAAAATTAGTCAGATACATTAATTTTTATTTGTATTATATTTTCAGACGGTAGGATGTATAACTTTTCTGAGTGTGTCGTAGAGCAGCTACCTTCATTATATTTTTAGGTCCTCTGCTTCAAAATGAACTTGCCTTAAAAGCAAATAAAATAATGACTTAGAAGTAAAATAAAATTATTCACTGTTTATTCATACCACCAAAGATATATCTTAATTAAATTTTAACTGTCGAGTTCAAAGTCTATATGGATTTTATTTATTTTGTTTCCATGTTATATGTTTAATAATTCAATGTCTGTTTTTAGATAGCACAAGAAGGGCACTTTGTAACTGATCTGACAGCCGGAGCTAGCGGTTACAGTGAAGTTTTCGGCATGGTATCAGTATTTTAACATTCATGTAAACCTTCGTTGCAAGAAAAACATTCTGTAAGCTAGTTATAAGCCATTTCAAACTGATTATATTTAGTTCAGACAGTTTTATTTCACATATGTTAATACTCATGAAACGAAGGTGATGTAAAGATGGTAAATATGTTGAACATGTTAGATTAATTTCTTTTTAATCAGTTCCAAGTCCAGTCTATTTTAATATTCTACTTCTTTCAGAATGCTGATCTCATCAAAAAATACATTGTCAATATGTATGCTGGTTTTGCTTTCGACGCTATGATTAGCATTTCTCTGACATTAGATAAGGCTGCCAAGCAGGGTATTGTTCTTGAAGACTTCAGCTATTACAATTCAACATTCGTGGCAGCATTTACCCAGATTATGTCTAATCTGAGATTTGAGGGTGTTACGGTACGTTCTGCAGTTTTAATCCAAAAAATGACATATCAGTTATTATTCAGCAGCTTTAGGGTCAAAATAACTGATTTTTTATTTGTTTATTTTATTATATTGATCTATATAAGTTTACAAAACTAATTTAGAGTAAAGTAACAGAAAATATAAAGAATCTTACATTAAAATACATTTTTTTTTTTTTTTTCATTAGGACTAAATCAAGATCTCAGAAGATTTCCTTTTAGGCCGAAGTCAGATTTATTCTTTGTTTTGCGTCCGCTGCCACTTCCAAACATTAGATTTTTATTGATATCCACAGTATACTTTTTTATATATTTTTTCAAAGTGTATTCGCATATAGTAAGGAAGAATCTTTCATTCAGAGATATATTTGGTGTTGGAACTCAACACATCGAAAAAAAAAAGTATATACAGGGTGGCCCAAAAGTAGGTTTACCGTTATTAAACTATCGTTTATATGCTTGAAGTTACTTGCTAAGTACAATTAACATAAAATACAATGTTGAAGGAGGACATTTTGAGCACCTGAGAGATTAAACAGTTTCTGTTTAATGCTTGAAACATGCTTATATTTTAAAATAAATTGCCTACGTAATAATTGTAAACCTTTTGGGCCACCCTGTGTTTATGTGTGTGTGTGTGTGTGTGTGTGTGTGTGTGTGTGTGTGTGTGTGTGTGTGTATATATATATATATATATATCATACCTACCTATATATATATATATATATATATATATATACATACATACACATATTTTTTTAACTTTTTGGTCACCGTGGTCAAGCCAGCCTTACAAACTATTGGAATACCACCTATTTTTTCATATGGACTCCTATATCCTTGTGATTTTGTTCATTTAATAATATTCTTGAAAATTTGAACATGTTCTTTCAAACCTGTATTTCATTTTTATCTGTATTTGAATTTTCGGTCTTTTTTTTAATGGTTGATCTGGAACATTTTGACGCAAGCTTTTGATACATTTGCAAATACATCTGTGACAGAGGTGCCTTCTGGCTCTCAGTTTACAGAAAAAGAAGACATATTTAATGTATTTTATATGGTTAATCACATTATTATTATTATGTACTCAGAAGCGCCACTATTTTTGGTCCGCCATACTGTTTTAACCTAATTTTATTCACTTCATGAATGGAAAATTTTTGTTTATTGCACCGTGAAAAACAAAATGCTTTTAAATTCAATCAGAAGCATTTTGTTATGTTTCTACAGAAATTCGATATCTTAGTTTCACTTATTTGTCTAGTATAAAACCTTATTTTATTTATTTTACGATATCCGAAGAAGTGAACAATCTATTATCATGTGACTTAAGTTTCTCAACTGTTGTTGTGATCTAAAAATAGCCTCTTTCGTGATTGATTATTTGTTGTTTTGGCAGTTGTGGCAATACCTTAGAAATAATATTGGAAATGATAACAGAATAAATGTGTTTAATTAGTGTCAGTGTAGAAAATTAAGTTTGTTATATTTGAAATTTGGTTCAAAACAAACTGCTTAATGATAAATAACTTAATAGGTCACTTTGTCCAAATTTCTTTATTCTGATTCCTCTTTGGTTTGACTATTGCTTCATAAAACCAACACCTATATTCAAACAGGCTCTCAAAAGTCATTTCTTTAATCTTATCCAAGTGAAATACAACTGTACGTTCACATCACCAAACGCTATATGTAACTTTTGTTATCACCAAACACTTTATGTAACTTACCATTACATTATCCATGTCTCAATATACTCACACTGTTAAATGCTGTTAAGAGGAAACAGCTCTAAGAAAGTGATTTTTATTATTATATAGCTTTAATAGTACTAATATGTACCTCAAGTGTTGGTTTCACATATCAGTGTAAATATATTATGATTAAATGAATGTACACGAGTCAGCTTACAAACAATATACATTCGTTCCTTTTGTTATTTTATTGTTAACTGTTATTTAATTAATCAGTGTTTTTTTAGGTAGTGTGATATCTTTACTTAGTGTCTATCCGTTCTTGCACTCCCCGCCTGTTGGCTTTCGGCCGCTTACCTGGGTCAATGCTCCCGAAAATGTCGGTCGTTACACCACAACGACGTCGTAAAATAACGCGAACGACAACATAGCAACAATCTAAAGTGTCGACTAATTGTCGTTACAATGTCGTTTGAAATATGTCGCAAAATTGGCAATTACTGTGTCGTTATTTCATTTCTATGCAGACCGTGCTGTTTGTGTGAACAGAATAGGACAATCATTTACCAAATAACAATGGCACACTTAACACACGAAAATGCAAACAAAGCGACAACAGTTTAATATAAAAGAAATGGAAATGGATGGTGTCAGTAACCGTCAACATTCAATTTATGACGAGTTCAATGACTGCATAACCAACAAACAGAAAAAAGATGCATGGAATACATTGTGAGTTCTGTAGCAACAGTCAGGCGCAGCAATGGCGAAATTCGTCGTAAGTGGCGTGACTGGTCCTTCATGGTGGAAAAGAAAGACTGGCGAAGAAAAGCCCAAAATAAAACTGCATCCTAATGACAGCGAACCACGGAACTTTCTCAAAGAACAGATCGTCTAGTCCTGAATCATCATAGAGAAGATATAACTGTACACCTTAACTATTTTGACATTGTCTTACTTACGACAATGTCATTAATATTTATTTTATTCCAAAATAAAAAGATGTAATATATTGTTAATCAATTTTAGTTCTTCAATGTTTTTCGCAAAGTTTCCTTGTACAAACTGAAATAATGTGAACATTTACTTTCTGCCACAATTCTACCATAGATACGAAGAAATCAATGTATGACGTCAACATCGCCTGATAACAATGATCCCAATCACGAGCTTGTACAAATCGAACGGTGCAGGCTACAAGTGGAGCAGGAGAGAATCTCCGTAGAAAAACATCGCCTGCAAGTGGAAGAAAAGAAACTTGAACTTCTACAGATGTTGACATCTGCAATAGGAAATAGCAATGAAAGTGAAACACAAAACTATGGCAGTCGATCACTTTTTTACCTCTAGTCTGAATAAAATCCAATTTGTTCATGCTAAATTGTATTCCTGATATTACATTTCAATAAATTACATAAGTTAACTAAGTTGTTAAAATGTGTTTGTAACAGCTGATGTCTTGTAATAACTCCATTCCCGAGACTCTGACAGTCACTGGCAGGAAGTTCATCATTTTGTTCGTCATTACTTTCAGTTTCATTGTCACCATTATCCCGGCAAAGAATATTACTTTGTTGCATGTGTTCTCCAGTACAGCATTAAACATAGCCTTAGTGGATATCTAGAATCCCCTAAAAACTATCCTTGATTTGACCATTTTCAAACTATTGTGCAAGATGTCAGTTTCTAAATATCAGTGCATCATGCGTGGCTCCAGGAATTTTTCAACTTTGTCTAAAAATGCGCCCTTGGCTGATACCACGCATGATACCCTGTAAGATAAAAACAAAAATGCTCATCAGTTGAGAGGCTTTAATAGGAATCAAGGTCCCACCCAAAGTTCCACGTGCATTGGGAAATCAGTCAAG
>CM022673.1:18653809-19248809 GCA_012295275.1 Chrysomallon squamiferum | reverse complement strand
TTCACACTAAACATTAAGTCCTGATTTCAATTTCAATAAACAGTCAGATCTATAACTCTAATTTGCAATTACCATCAGTGAAGAGATGGATGAAGGGTAATACTCGATTTTCTTTGCTATCTTTTTTATTTTTTATTTTTTATTTTTTATTTATTTATTTATTTATTTATTTGTTTGTTTATTTTATCTTGTTTGTTTATTTGTATTTTTTGGAGGGTGTTCTTCTATTTTTATTTTGGGGTGTTTATCTGCTGCCACTTTTGTTTGTTAATGCTATAAGGTACTCACAACATTTGACCTTATACACAATATCGAGCTCAGACCATTTGCAAAATAACAATATGTTAATCCATCGTATTCGGTGATTTTCATTAATTTCAAATGCAAAAACAAACCCGCATTGATTAGAAACTGTATTACATCTCAAAAGTAAAAGTACGTAATTTATTTAGAACTTAAAAATGTTGTATCCAGCTTACTTGTTTGTTTCAAAATAACTGATATGTATTCCTTGATCACGTGCAGTAATAAAAGACTGTTATCTTCAAATTATTGAGGCTAGTTCAAACATAAAAATGTTAATCTTTTTAAAATTATTTTAGCTGAATTATTGAATTTCTGTAATTGTACTAACGATTTATGAATGACAAATTACTCAGTTTACTTTTTCATTTTTAGATTCGGATTGTTATACTTTGTTTAGGATTTACTTTGTCTTTTGGAGCAATGTTTTGCAAGACAATGCGCGTCCATATGATCGTTAATAACAAAAAAGCACAGAAGAAGGTAAGTTAGAAACTGACATAATTATATAATCATAGGAACATTGTTTTAACAAATAATTATTTAGACTAAACATTTAACTCTTTATAGTATTTATATTTAATAATTTGTACCTAAACTTTTTGACACGGCAGGTTTCCATTGTTTTCTTTCAGTTATTGGCAATACGAATCCGCAAATCATATTGTTGGAATGTTAATGTTTAATATCTTTACAAAACAGATTGTTAACACATTTAACATCGTTACTTTGCAGATAATGTTATTTCAGTATTTTTTCCGAGGTAACTATATATTTAAGTTTATCAAGATAAAATTATGTGTTTGTATGTGATGTGTACATGTGGTGTGTTTGTGTGCTTGTGTTTAAATGAAATTGTTACCAATAATTATTTTCGTAACTGGTCAAATCGAAAGCATTACCATTGCAGATTGTTAAAGACATTCAACTTTTGTATGGTATTGGTCTTCTGCTGGCACTGGACACCTTTTTCCTCATGATTTGGATGATTAAAGATCCATTAAAGGTTGTTGTTATTACATTTCCAGATAAAGTAAGTATATGTGGTATTCATTATTGTAAGTAGCAAGCTAATTATCAACTGGGTTATGTTCAAAAACGTATAAATCATTAACCGAATGTCTCTGCTACCCGCTGTCTTGGTGAACTCAAATATGTTTTAGGAGCTTTGAAAAGAAATAAAAGTTACAGAAAATTAAGAGCACAATCTAATGTAGGCCATTTTCAAAAATATCATAAATAAAGTAAAATAAATTGATACAACAAATTCTTGGAAATATATTTTCATTTGAGCAATCAAAAATAACTAGCCTTAAATGTAGGCACCTTATTCTTACTAACATTAACATTTGTTCTTACCATCGCTTTCGTCGCGCTAAAACGTGTTAATCAGCTGACTGTTACGTCACTCTTAAGGTAGATTCAAACATGTAGAAGATTTCCGAGTCGGAGATTTCATGATAGGGATCTTGGGTTTCTTCTTGTAGCGTGTGCACGTTCGACTAAATGGTACTTTTTATGATATCAGCGAACGTGAAAATGACCGATCTAAAGGAATGTAGAGCCAAAATTATTGTTAAATGACTATACTAGACGGAAAGATTACACAAAAAACGATATAGATCTATCTCTGTCGGAAAACCAGTGATATCCATCCAAATGCCCGTCTGAGCTGTTACTAGGGCTAGTGCATATCTAATAAAAAAAAATAAAAAAAATAAAAAAATGTCTATGTACTTATAGTGAAAGTGTTTTTAAGAAATTATGAAGTTAAAAGGTAGTATATATTTATGTAGCATACATACAACAGAAATGTGATCTAAAAAAAGCAAAAATTTACGACGCACACACACACACACACACATATATTTATTTATTTATTTATTTATTTATTTATTTATTTATTTATTTATTTGTTATTGGTTTTTGTTTTATTTTATAATAAGTAAAAAACTAGTTCGTTGTGTTTGATAGTCTGCTGTAATACCGTTGGACTTTAAATTGATTTAAATTGTCTTTTAATGAAAGTTCATTAAATACTACGATGCAATACTATCATGCGTAGCTGGTATCCTACATGATAAATCTGACATCAATCTTGTTTTCTTCTCTTTTTTAACTCTGAAAATTATACCAGTTACTGAAAATATTCACGAAATAAATTAAATAACTTTACTGAACTTTTCATATTCCTGTATTCTGAACCTTGGGCATTGTACCTCACAGGTATTATTAGTATTATTAGTAGTAATATTTTGTTATGTATTCCTCAGGTTGATCCAAAGAATGATGATTATATTTGGCAGCCCTATCTTGAAAAGTGTTCCTGCGTATATGAAGGTGTTTAATGGTTATAACTTTACTCAGCAAACGCAATAATTTTTATCTGATTAGTTAATGGATACTTTGTTAAATGACATAAATATTTATTTTTGGTAAGAAGGCTAAACAATTTTTTTCATTTATTTTATAGATTTTTTTTTTTATCTGGTTATTAGAACATAGTGTATTTCTAAACTGATAACAACTATCTAATATCTTCTTCTTTTTTTTTAGGAAGAAATATAAACTGTATTTTGATATACGTAGTTAAATAAGCTAACATTTGTACAAATTTTTCCTACAAGTTTACGAAATATTGTAATTTTTTTTTTTCTTCAGTGTATTGGGTTGTTACTATACTGTTCTATAAAGGTGTTTTCCTTCTGCTTGGTCTCTTTTTGGCCTGGGAAACTCGCAGTATAAGACTGGATGCTCTTAATGATAGCAAGTAAGTCCATCTAACTATCTAAAATATAACATACGATAAAAATATAAAGACACTATCAAAGGAACAGGAACCTTTCAGAATTACAACCGAACGAGAGAGAGAGAGAGAGAAAGAGTCAGCGAGAGACAGAGACAGACAGAGATAGACAGAGACACGATATGATTACATGGGTTGTTTTCTTTCTTTTTTAAAACATATTCTCTCTTTGGGGGACAATTTACTTGTACATTATTTTTGGACTGCCTTTTTCTAATCTGATTATATATGAAATTGTGCTTCTTAATAATTTTTAATGTATATGTGTTTCTATATCTCAGGTACATTGGTTTATCTGTATACAATGTATCAGTTATTTGTCTGATTGGAGTTCCTGTTGGATATCTTATTGATGAGAGTAATACCAATGCTAATTACATCCTTTCTTCAATGTGCATCATTCTCTGTACTACAATAACACTGTGTCTGGTTTTTGTACCGAAGGTAAGACGATGCTCCATGATTTATACGCATTAAGTTAGCTTCTTAGATATCATGTTAAAGAGCAACAGTAATGAAACACATGTTTGACTATTGCTTGGAACCCATTTATCAAATTTTTTATGTATTTGTGTTGTGTTGATCCGAAGGACGGGGTTTTGGATTTCACCAAGTATGTAATATATTTCTCTCAAACCTTTTCTTATCTTACTTCAAGCCATAAGTTTAAACTTAAGCATTCGTTCTTTTTATCTTTTTTTTCTTCTTTTTTTTTTCACTGTTAAATTGAAATAAGAGCAATATAATATGAAAAAGATTATCATGAACGCAGTAAAACTTTGTTTTAAATTAGTTCGACAGAATTCCACTGTAAATTTCACAAAATCACTTGGTCACATTTACTATGACTATATACTGCTGTAAAAAAAACTATTGTTCCATATACTTACAAATTTAAGATGTACAATTTTACTAAGAAGATGTATGCATCTTAAAGATGGTATTTTGACGTTGTCTCCGAATACGTTCTCTGATTACTGCTACTGTTACTGCCACTGACACTGACACTGATAGTACCGCTACTACTATACTATATGCAGTAGTATTGCCATTTCGTTAAAATGTTCTGCATTGTAAACCAGTGGTGATGGTTGGGGGTTTTTTGGTTGGTTTTTTTTCAGAAATCAATAACCAAAGGAGAAAAAATTATTCTTGAATATCAATAATATTTTCTGAAAATACACAAATTGTTGTGTAATTTATTTTTAATACCTTGGTGCACGAAATATTTGATATACTAAACCATCAGAAAACTGAACTATCAAAATGTGGCCGTTCGAAAAATATATTTCCATATGGAATTCTCAAAGTTGATGTGTTGACAAAAATATATTAATGAAACGTTATTTTAACAGATTTATGGATTACTGATGAATCCCACTGGTGGGGTTAGTGGGACGATACATCCTATGACTGTTGGGACTATACAAACAGCTCATGGAAACTTGTCCTTGGGAAGCCTTACAGAACATATTTCAACTCAAAAACAATTGGAGAACCTGGTGAAAGAGGTAGGCTTTCATAATAATGTTTAAAATGTTGTCTAAAATTCTAAATTATTTTAAAACTTTACTAAATGAATTCCTTAATAAAAACTAGATTGGTACCCAAGTGGCAGCCTACGTCATCTAGTTCTGATGTTACTAATTTATGTTTGAATATACAGTTCGGAATAAAGCAGTTAACAGTATATAAGCACAGAAAATCGAAACCAATCAGCTAACATGCGAAAGTAGAAGGAAAAAATGTTTTATTTAACGCATTTTAAACTACAGTTTTATGGAATTATATATGATTGTGAAGTGTATACATGAAAAGAGAAAGCAAATTTACTGCCTCGATAGACTGATCTTTACCAATTATGAAAGCATGTGCCATAGCTTTACAAAGCCAGTCACAGAGAACTGGATGAACTGATATTATTGAATGGGCGCGCAAGGATTATGTTGCGACCTAATCAACCTCAGCCGTGCTTCTAATCGAAGAGGGCCAGAATACAATCGTGCTAACAAATATAACCAAAGCATCAGCATAATATATATTTGAAATTTCATTTGTATGATTTTAGGAAGATTTAAATAAGTATTATAATAATGAAATGTTAAATGTAATATTCAATATTAATTTATTTTCCAGAAAGACAACCGAATTAAGGAACTAGAGGACGCATTAGAAGAACAGAAAGCACAGAAGCAAATGTTAAACTAAAATACTGTAACATAACTCTGACATTAAATTGAAAACATGAACGCATTATATAAGGATGCATGAATGGATAGATCTGTGTTTTTATGTACCTATATACTTTCTGTTTGTTAAATTAATTACTACACGTTTTCTACGTAGAAACAAATGTAAACAGCTATACAATGGTACCTTGACTTAGACTTTAATTCGTTCCGTGTCTGAGCTCGTAACTCAATTTGCTCGTATATCAAATCAATTTTCACAGCTGAAATTAATAAAAATACAATTAATCCGTTCTATCCCCAAAAACTACCCCCGTTTTATGTAACGTGTTTTTAAATAAGAAAAATTTATTTATAGAAGACAAATATTGCATTAGAAACAAAATAAAAGAAAATGTAAAGAAATAAAGTCGTTTTGTAAAGGGTATTTATGTAGGAGATTAGACAAATTATTTTAACGCTTTGGATGGAGCTATAGCCTTATCGACTCCTGCTTCAGTGTGGTACATATCGTACTAAGCTCGTACTGCATAGCTAAGTCGACTACAAGCATACCTCGCTCGTGTTTTTCTGCGATTTCATGCGTTAATTCAATTGACAGTTCTTCTCAGCACTGTCCTTTGCGCTCACTTTCTTAGGAAACATGGTTTTAAAAAAAAGAAATTTGTCAAAATATTGCACAAAACGCGAGCACAACACAACAGATGTTTCCACAGCAATGTAACCGAGTGCTATAAACGAGTGAGCGGCGGGATGCTGGGCGGATGTTGTGTTGTTTGTTGCGCCAACCAACGGCGGCGTATCTGAAGCTTGCTGAAGTTGGTGCACTCGTAAGTCAAGGTACCACTGTATAATGAAATTAAACACGAGTAATCATCTGCAGATCTGCAATAAATAAAATATTTGAAAATACAGAAATACAATTACAGTTCTTCTCCAGGTTGTTTTATATTTCCTCTTTATATTTTCCTTCGCTGCACATCGAGGTTTTAATACCATAATGGTCGAGATCTACCGATGCATCTCAGCATGGAAGAAATTAGCTCTAGTCATTAAGACGGAGTTAGTTCCCCATGTGCACCTATTTAGTATTTGTTTTTGTTTGGGGTTTTTTGTCGTTGCTTTTGTTTTTTTCGTTGTTTTTGTTGTTTTGTTGTTTTGTTTGTTTGTTTTTTTTCATTCACCTCTCTGCAAAGTACATTTACATAAATATGTGAAGACAAAATTGGTAAAATCATTCACAGCGTAATTGTTTGAAAATTCGCAAACCCCTTTCTACTTTGTATCAAAATAATCAGTGAAAGATCTAGATGATGCAATAAATTTAGAAGAATAAAGTCTTAAACGTTAATTTTTAGGGCTTCGACATTTTTCTTTTAACGATCTGAATTTTGGGGGTTTTTTGTTTGGTTTTTTTTATGGTTTTTTGTTTCAAGCCTGGAAGTACAATCTTAATGTAAGTAAAGACTAATAATAACAGAGATGACCCCTCGTGCGTCGCGCTGAAAGCTGTCACGTTAATCAACTGATCATTACATCACGATTCAGGTCAGTTCAAACAAGATTTCCGAGTCGGTGATTTATGATTCTTTTTGTAGTGTGTGTATGTACGATTGTATGGTACTCATTATGGTACCAGTGAACTATAATCGATCTAAATGAAAATTATTATTAAATGAATATACTAGCCAGAACCGTACGTTTGGAAAATATTAGCGAAAAAACGACACAGATCTATCTTTAGCGGAGAATTAATAGAACTGATTTCTGAAAAAGATGTTGTTTCATTTAATAACGCGTTCGGTTGTAAAGATAATTTAGCAGTATCAAATATACGATCAACTACATCATAATGAAGTTGGAGGATTTATCTAGTTCCCGTGCTCACCCGATAAGTCACATTTCTGACTGATTATCACATGATTTTTGCATGGTTTGGCCCTAAATAGGTATAGTAAAAAGATTTACGCTGGATACTATTACCGTTATCCGTGTATATGATACAAATGGTAAAAAAAAAAAAAAAAAAAAAAGTCGACACATCTTTTTCTGTTCTGCATCTTAACTAACATTTTATGGTGGCTAAATCCTTTTGAGTGTTAAATTTAATTAAAGCTTGATCACTAGCATTTTGACATCTTTTTTTTTTTTTTTTTTTTTCGGCTGGGGAAACAAATACTACACTTTGGTATAGAAATTAGCATATGTAATAATAAATATATTGTAATGCTTGGTTTGGGGCTACGTTTTTATAAATAATCGGTAAACGTGCATTGTATCAGTTTATTTGTGTAACTGTCAGCTACAATTTATTTTTAAAGGAAAGCAAAATGAAGCTGATTGTCCTTCAAACAATTATGTTGGTTACTGGATACTGTCAAGCAACTTTATACAGGTATGACATTTTCTGACAAACAGTACTGTCACCTTAAAAGTAATACAATAATAATTTGTCACACGCTGTTCGGTACTCGGGTATTAAACTATATGATATTTATAGAGGGCGGTGCAAAGTGACTTTGTTAGCAGAAGCTGAATGTGTCAGATATTTATATTAGTAATAAATATATTATGCGCCAGTTTATAACGGATACTGAATGTTTCAGATCTCTATCTATATTAGCAATAAATATGTTATGCGCCAGATATAAAATCCGCAGAGCTATTAGTATCAGTCGAAATAAGAACTTTCGAGTTCATTTGTTCACAGGCCTATTCATGGGATGCAAGCAAATAATTTAATGTAAACAGAATTAATTATTTATGCCATCGCCGTGGCTGCCTGATACAGTGACAGAATATTTATTTATTTATTTATTATTAGATTTTGTATGATTGCTAAAAAAACAAAAAAACAACAACATGGCATTGGCTGATTAAACATGTAGTTAAACTGATGAGGTGTATATATATATATTGGTTTTTGTAAAATTCTCGCATAAAAGGTTAAAACCATCATCTAATTTAATATATTAACAAATTTAATCTTCATGGCACAAGCAAAATATCAGCTAGTTATGTAACTTGTGATTTATATGGTATCGTTAATTTAGACTGATCAGTAGTTGTCTTAATAAAAGTTTTAACAGAAATAACTAGCTGTAATTATCATAATAAATAAATGAAAAATAAAGCATAACTTATTACTAGTGATTAATATGTACAAATATAACAAAATAATAAGAAAACAGTTATATGTGTTTATGTATAAATGCGTATAAAATTGTTTGTTGTGTGTGTGTGTGTGTGTGTGATCTTACAGTTTAGCAATGTAAATTTGCAGTTTCTCGATGTTGTAATGTATTTCCAGTGTATATTACCAAAAATATAGTTTATGACAATGGCTATTAAACTCTGAGGACATATAAAAACAAATCATTGAATCCATTTACAGTTAAAATGGAAACAGTGTATATGACTAATTACCAAATAAATATAATAATTATTCCCCACATGTTGCCTGTAGTATAAGAAACAGCCACTCAGAATTTAATTCTAAAGTAGCTTGTTTTCTTAATCACAAATTTTTTCAAGTTTTTATATATATATCTTTTTTCATCGTCTTCTTCTTCGTCATCCTCTTCATACTTGAATAGAATTTATTTAAATTATTCTTGCATCTTTATTTTAGTCATATTGCTGGGAATGAAGAATTGATTTTGGCTCATATTTAATTTTTTTATTGATTATAAGATAATGAAAGCATATCCAGTAAAAATAGCAGAAAATGATGTATGTGAAAGGATGAAACTGTTTTTCAAAATACATGACGGAAATTAAATTTGTTCAGTCCTAAGTGTAATTTTCATCAATTCGTTAAGAAGAATTACATTAACTGACAAATAGATGGCTAGCAGAAACCTTTTCAAGAGTGTATTACCATGTGCATGGAATTGCCTTAGAGGCAACATTAAAAACTATTAAGTATTTGCTGTAAATATGCTAAAAAATATTTAAATTCTTTTAAAGAATTCCACTTTATAAGATGGAACGACCTCGTGATGGATTGCGAGAATTCTATGGTGCTGCAGTCAACAGACTAGAAATGAAATATAAAACACTGCAACCTACTGGACCAGACCCTGAACCTTTACAAAACTACCTTGATGTTGGTGATCCTTTTTTTTCTTTGGTTTTAAGTTTTAGCTTTACTGAATTGAATTGAAGTGTGTCTGTATATATATGCACTTATGTCAGGTAAGGTTAAAGTAGCAGACACCTTAATTTTTTGACATCACTTAAATATTATCACACAGACATGGAACTATGGCACAGTATACACAAGTACAAGTGATATAGGTGGAAATGGCAGTACAGGGTTTAGAAGCTTTCAGACAATTTTTTAAATGATCATTTTCTAAGATCATTGGTACCATTTAAAACATTGTGTGTGAATTTATTTTGGATACTTATATAATTCTCAGTTTAGCAAGAGCATTTCTCTGGGGTTTTTTCTAAATACTTTTTGTTATGACATACCTTTCAATACTATTTCATTCAATGACATTTCATCTGAATTCAATGACCTTTCACTTATCTGAAAGATAGTCAAACCAGAGTAGTGTTTAATAATTTATTCAAATTGTTGTTAACCTTTTTGTACAAGTTTTACTAAAAAATAAATAATACAGGTCATTGTTCAAAAGTTTAATCTTATAGTAACTAAATGTCTCTATTGAAATATTTTTTTATTTTATTTCTCAGGCTCAGTATTATGGTGTAATAGGAATTGGAACTCCACAGCAGAAGTTCAAGGTAGTGTTTGATACAGGATCTTCTAATTTATGGGTTCCATCCAAGAAATGCAAGTTAACAGATATAGCTTGTTGTGAGTTTATACAGCATTCTAGTCATGATAAGTGAGAACATGAAAGTAAATTAACTTTTTTCATGTTCCATCAGGTTTTTTGTTTGTTTTTGTCTTTTTCATGTTTGTTTTTTTGTTTTTGTTGTCATTGTTTTTTGTTTGTTAAAAGGTTTTAACAGATTTGTCAAACATATAACACTGATCAAAGTCTAAATATGACATTTATGATAAAATTGATCCCAGTTCTTTCTTTTATTTATATATATATATATATAGTTGTATGAAACTGCATACGAAAAGGAAGATGCAAGTAATAATAGTTTTTTTTATCAATTTCACTTTTATTTTCCGTTTCAACGCTTCAAATGCTGGGATTATTTGTTACATCTGACAGATTTAATTACAAGAATAAAGTAAATAAATACAGATAACCTGTTGAGATACATTCCACTGAAATTACTGCATTCATTAATTGACCATTTAAGAAAACATTATAGTCTCAAATATTATTTCTAGTTTAAATTATAACTACATTTATTTATAAAATGTCTGAAATTCACAAGAAACTAATTTTAATGGTCATTTTCTTCCATTGTCAATATAGTTTAGTACAATAAAAATATGAACAATAAATTAATTATCAATGCACAACGATCTGGTTTTTTTCAGTGCTTCATAATAAATATGACAGTAGTAAATCTAGTACTTACAAGGCAAATGGCACCTCGTTCTCTATCCACTATGGCACAGGATCTCTTACAGGATTTCTAAGCACTGATGATGTCACAGTAAGTTTTTTAACTGGTTCGGCATCAGTTTTCACTGCAGAAATTCAGGCAGTTAGTTCTTAAAGCACTGGAAGAAATGAAATATTCCTTTTCATCCAAATACATTATTTTCACAGACTCACTTTCATTTCTTCATACTTAACAGCACATGAAGTTGGAGCATCCCTTAACTGGGATGGTGAAAAGAAATTCTGTTTTTGAGGGTTACCCAGCGATGATGGCATCAAGGGCAGTGACACAGTTGGGATGCCCTATAATAATTTTAAACATCAAATTCACCAATATATTTTTTCAATTTGGCAAGATGATTGGAATGGTGCAATCACAAACAAACTTCATTCTGTTGTGGGAAATTGACATTCCTCCTATAGGCAGTGCAGGAAGGATAAGATAGTCATATGTTGTGCTCACGTCAGTAATACTTATTTAACCGATTCATTTATCCTGAAGAAGATTGTCCCACCTCACTGTGATTACCTTCAGTGACTCTGACATAATGCCACATTTTCGTCAAATTTCAACATCTTAGGCAGATCCAGAAAGATATATTTGATCAAATAAATATAATGGAATCATTTCAATTCCATTCTGAACTTGTTTTAAGGGTTTTGAGATATACAAAATTTTACCGTTAATAGTAATTTAAATTAAACTGTGATACTCTTATTTTTGCACAGTTGTTTATGCTGTGTTTCACTAATTTTCAATTTTTTCTATATAAAGTAATCACCATTTTGTTTTATTTACCTTTGTTTAACACCCAATAGCTGTTATGTTTTTTGTTCTGGGGTGTCATTATTCACTCATTCATTACTGATGTATATATCAGTGGCACTAATCATATGCTTAATCATCAGTCTTCGTCCATCACTGAAAAATGTTGGTTCCATAATCATCCATTCTCATCTTTCCATATTTCTGATGATTCATCTTTTCAGCATAATATAAATAATACATTTTTACAATGTCATTAAATTTTCTACTTTCAAATACTATTTTGACCCTATTTAAGATTCCAAAAATTCTATTTCAGTTAATTCACTACCCCCAACAAAAATCCTAAAAACCCATTCACTTGTGTAATTATTATACTTTAATTTATAACCAGTAGGAAGAGGTAATTTCATGAGTTTAATATTATGACTATGTTTACTTTCTGAAATTAAATGACAAACTTGAAATACCTGACAGTTTGACATGTTTTAATTAATTTCTGTCCTGAAACCAGTTTGATTTGAGAAGTTAACTTACAACTAATGAATATACTGAATGATATGATCTACAATTCTGATATTTGTTTGCTGTCAATAATACATTTTGCTTTGTTTCATCTTGTTTAGATTGGAGATCTGACCATTAAAGGACAGACATTTGCTGAAGCAACTCAGCAGCCTGGCCTAGTTTTTGTTGCTGCAAAGTTTGATGGAATCCTTGGTTTGGCTTATAACACTATCTCTGTAGACCAGGTTACTCCAGTATTCTACAACATGATCAGGGAGCATCTCGTTGATCAGGCCATCTTTTCATTTTACCTTGACAGGTTCAGTTTCATTTCATACTGTCAGAGAATTTTTATTTTTGCCTCTTTTTATTATTTTAATTTTTTATATCTTCCTGGTTTTGGAAATAATTTAAACAATAAAAGATTGTATGTAAGAAAGTTTTGTTACAAAAACTGCAGAAAATTCTAATTCTTTTTATTAATTTTTGTTTTCCCTGTGAATTTTGAAGCTTATGATATCTGACAGTGTTTTTTACAAGGTTAATTTTCCACATTTTTTCATTTCAGAGATCCTTCAGCCAAAGAAGGAGGAGAAGTGATTTTTGGTGGCAGTGATCCAAAGCATTACATTGGAAATTTCACCTATGTCGATGTTACTGAAAAAGGATATTGGCAGTTTAAAATGGATGGGTATGTTATTTTCTAAAAATGTATTATTTTATTTCAGTTTGTTAGCACACAAACTGTTAAAATGCTACTTCAGAAAAATATCTATTTCTTTACTTTATATTTTGAAATATTGTTTAGACCTCTTTAAGTTAGGGGTTATTTAGTTTATCAGATATGCTGTCTTAATCATTGATGTTACTAGCATGGTAGCCCTACTGGGTTGCACCTCAAAGCATTAGTTCAAAAGTGCAGTATTAAATTAATTTTAATTTTGTTTTTAATTTATGTTTTGAAATCTGAATATTCAGTAAACAATAAAAATATTAAAAAGAATATTTACTGATTAAAAATAACAGTATTGCATAATCTGGTATAATCAACTGGATAAAGTTACTATCTCTGTGTTAATAATGGCAGAATTGGTATTTTAAAAATTATTTATAAATGGTTTCCTATGTCCTTTGTGGTTCTGAGAAACAATTGGAGAAGTCATTCTAAAATTCATTTTGATGAAAATCTTGTGCATGGTAGATTGAATATTTCATTATCAGGGATAAATAAAGGATGGGAGTAAGTAAAACTGTGATGTTATCCTTAATAAAAATAGAGTGGAAAATAATATATATATTTTTTTGTGATTTAATTAGCCTTACTGTGTTTTATTATCTCTTTTTAAATGTTTAGATTGACTGTAAATACTGCCACTCCAGGAATATTCTGTAATGGCGGATGTCAAGCTATAGCAGATACTGGAACTTCTCTCCTTGCAGGACCAACCTCTGAGGTGACAAAAATTCAGAATCTGATTGGAGCCAAACCTTTAGCAGGAGGAGAGGTAATATCACAGATAGAAAGTAAACATTTTTTTTTTTCTCCCTAAATTTAAAGTTATTAAAACATGTATGAGTTGTGATAGGGTTAAATGTTAGCATTGGAAGATTTTGTAATTGTTATTTTAATGTTACACTTTATGACCAGTATTAAGTCACACAAAACAATATCATGTAAGTTTAAAGAATTTTATTAGACCATTTATTTGTACCATCGC
Source organism: Chrysomallon squamiferum (assembly GCA_012295275.1). Lineage (NCBI taxonomy): Eukaryota > Metazoa > Mollusca > Gastropoda > Neomphalida > Peltospiridae > Chrysomallon > Chrysomallon squamiferum. Next base: position 19,234,977 of record CM022673.1, on the reverse strand, counting down.
AGGTATACTTTAAGTGAGTAATTACACTGGCTTAGTTATTCAGTGAAAGACTGCACTGTTAATGTAACAAAACTTTCAGTGATATTATTTACATTTTGGCCCTAACACTTCTGCTTTAAAAGTTTTCATCATGGTTAAGCATTCTCAATTTATTTAAAACATATACTGATATAGTCATAAAGAAATATGTATTAAGTTAAAAATTGTTTCAAAATATTTTTTAGTACATGGTTGACTGTAATAGCATTCCCAAACTTCCAACAATAACATTTACAGTGGGTGGCAAAGCATTTACCCTTACTGGAAAAGAATACATTCTAAGAGTAAGTATTGGGAAAAAGTTTCTGTTTTCAAATATTGGTTCTGATAGTTGTTGCTTAACATAAGAGTATGTTTACATTCTTCATTTATTTTATAATTTATATTTTTATTTTGATATTAAATGATGAAACTAACAAAACAAAAATTTATTTAAATTGAAATAAAATCCTGTTTTTATTTTAAGTGCATTTAATAAGTATTGAACTAGAACAAATATATCCTGCATGCTTCCAGATTATTTTATTTATTGTTACTCATCAGTTTTATAAAATAAACTTTAAATCCTATTTGGATGCTGCCATTTCTCAGTTGGTACGGAGACATCATTAATATTATAGTCACCAGAAGAGAGTATAATTATGAAGGACAAAACAGGCAGCATTCAAATGTTTTGTGACTAATATTTTACATGACAGAAGGTAATGGGATAACATGACCTAAGGTGTTGTGGGTCACTGGACTGAATTTTGTTAGAGGTCCTTTTGAGCTTTTTTTCATTCAAACTGATGCACAACTGATATAAAAAAGGTCATGGTGTGTACCATCTGGTTAATAGGTTGTGCATGTAAAAAAATCATTGATTAAATATGTCTGTGTTGTAATACAATTAATTCACTTTTTCCTAGACTTATCTGAATTTTTTATTTTTTGTAGTCTTAAGAGTTTTAACACCTTCCTTTTTTCACGTTCTTCCGCACTTGCTTTAATTAATTATTATGTATGTATGTGTGTGTGTGTACATATGTGTCTATATGTATATGTGTATCTGTATGTATATATGTACGTGTGTGTGTGTTTGTTTATACATATATATATATATTTTTTTATATATATATATTGTTTTCCTTTAACCAGAATAGACCTTAATAAAAATCAACATTGTTTTACAGACAAGTAAAATGTATATTAATATTTGAGAATGGTGTTCGGACCTTGAACTATTTATCAGATGTCTGCAGTAACTGTTACTGACCTGCTTCAGATGATTAAGATTATTTTCGGTGTTAAATTTTTATAATTTGATCATTTTTGTTGTAGTAGTTTTTGTTTGTTTTTTTTTGCCCAATGTAGATTAGCAAGTTTGGCTACTCTGTCTGCCTCAGTGGATTCATGGGACTGGATATTCCAAAAGGACCACTGTGGATTCTGGGTGATGTGTTCATTGGACCCTATTACACCGAATTTGATCTTAAAAGAAATCGTATTGGCTTTGCAGAAACTAAATAAATAAAAATGTATCAGCTGTTTATTTCCAAATAGTTGCTGTATTAAAATTTCATATATTTATGTGAGTTTAAATTGCTACTAGTGACTTCTGAAATTGTGAAGATAATGAGGAAGTGCACATTTCCTTGCAATTTCCTATTTTCAAGTTAGAACCCCTAAGAAATCTTTCCATCTTTTTGTTTTGTTTGTTCTTGCTGTTTGTGGTTATTTTGAATTGTTTTATGACATAGGACACGATGTGCATCATACAAAATGTTTTCTACATTGAAATGTGTTTATTTCTTTTTTCCAAACAAATAATAATGACAAAATAGATTTTTTTCATAGAAAGTAATACTCAGAATTCAGTATTGGCAAATGGAGACTTTATCTACATGAATAACCATCATTCAGTACATGTTCAATAAACAAGCTTGTTGGTTTTTGTTTTTTCTAACAGATTTATTAGAACTAATTTCATTGCAGGGTCTACTTCATTTTTTCCTTAGCACTGTTTCTTTCCACTTCTGAAACATTTTCTAGCATAAAGGCATACTGAAATTATGAGCACCTTTGTTTATTTCCAGGTTTCTCAAATGGGTCAGACAATATGTCTAAGTGGGTTTGCAAGTATTGATGTTCCACCACCACGTGGACCATTGTGGATCCTTGGTGATGTTTTTATTGGGCCTTTCTATTCTGAATTTGATTTAGAAAATAATCGGGTGGGATTTGCAGTTACAAAGTAATTAAAATGTCAAAATTAAGTAAAGTATCAGACTTACGGTACTGAATATTAAATATACTTGTAAACTACTTTCCAATATTTACTCATTTAAACTGCATTTTATGACTTTCCAAAATGTGTGTTCAGCAACAATATTTGTCACACAACTGTATTATAACAAATATTTGTCATCTATTATTATTAGGTATTGGTCAATAAATAAATGGACAAAATAAAAATATCTGAAGGTTGATCTTTCCTTAAATATAATGGCAAACAATAATTTTTTAATATTTTATTTATAGTTTTATATTTGTTTGTAGGTGTTTGGGGGGGGGGCGTAAATAAAAATAATACACAATTCTTATTAGATCGATTGATCACATAATTTAACCCAGAATATCTGATTTCTAAATCATATCTATTTTTTTCTTTATTACTATTTCACAACTCACTTCACTAACATGTTGTTGTTTTTCTTGTAATAAAAGTTGATTGTATTTTTAATTTATATTGTGATGAACCTCCAATGTTTTAACAAACTATTGATATATTTGACACCAAACAGTTAATGTCAGTTATTCCCAAACGTTAACAGTAACTAAATGTGTGGATTTTGATAACAATGATTTTTTTTTCATTTTTAAAATCTCCAGATTTTTGTACATACATTATTTTGTATTTTGCACATTAAAAAGTAATAAATACTTTTCCAATTTGTTGTTTTGTTTTCTGTTTTCCTCATCTGCATTTGTAAATGGTATGGTAATAATATCAACTCTAACTTTATTAAGTTACATACATTTAATTATACAAAAGTGCAAATTGCTTTTTCTCTAAAATCATTAATTTCAGGTCCTAAATATTTCACTGGCTCCTTCACAATTCTTGTACATTTACAAGATTTGAAATGGATACACAATTATTCATTCACCAACTAAACTAAGAAATACAAATGTACTCTAGCTTGTATGGCAAAGATGAGAACACCTGCATGTTACAAACACTACAGTTCTGAGCAAAATTTTCAGTAATTCATTTTATTGCTTTGTTTAACCATAAACATCATCATCAATGAGTTCAACCTACTTAAGAGGAAAAAAATTGCATATAATGTTAACACTTTTAAAAAATGTATTTTGGGCATATTTATTTAATGTTAATTATTAGGGGTAAGTTATCAGTACAAGGAATGGCACACCTATTATCTTTTTCCAGTGGATTTGCCAATTGTACAAACAAAATCTCAACTAATATTAAAAGCATCTGTCAATGCATGGGAAAATCATGGATAAGCTGCACAGCATAATTTGATGGAAGCAAGCAATATTTCTTTTTTTATTTTCCATTTGTATGCAATAACATGCAACATTACTTATTTTGTGGAGGGAATTTTGGATTTAAAATGGAGAGTTTCTTTTACTTAAGTAAATCTACTGGTTGTTTTGATACTAAATATTTGATTGGCAAAACTATGCATCAATTATTTGTTTCTTTTTTTCTTTCTTTAAGTAAATAACGAGAAAATTGTAAAAATGTCTAAGATAAATGATGTATGCCGATTTCTGCAGTTGGCTCAAGCAATGGCTATGCAGGTGGATGATTGTTTTTTGTTTTAGCAGAAATACAGTATCAAACCAATTATGTTATTGTAAAGTCAGAAAAATAAACAAGAGATTGTATAGTATATGAAATGTTTGTCTTTTGTGTAACTTCTATTACGCTTATAAAAAAATTTAACTAATCTGTTAAATTTGTTTGTTAAATAAAACTAAAAAATAAATAATACAAGCCATTATTTAATCTTTGTAAGTGGCGACATGTCTCTGTGGAAAGTTGTTTCTGTTGTGTTTTGGGTGGGTTTTTTTTTTAAGTTGGGCAGTATCAGTAATAGTCAGTTTCTGACTGTTCACAGCATAAAAACCTGAATATGCTATCCAAAATATATCTGATGTAATATCTAATTTTCAAGATCAGGTTGTTTTATCCTGGTTTCACGATTTTCATTTTGTGCGTGTTTCTTTAGCATATCCATTACATCACTTTTGTATTCATCTGGTGTAGGTTTTGCCCCTGTAATAAATATCACAAACATCATTTTTTTTTTAAATAATTTAAAAATTGGTCATTCATATGTGTGGGATATATAGAGGGTTTTTTTCTGTGTATTTGTTTTTGTTGTTTTGAACAGGGTCAGTTTGTACTACCATAAACAACAAAAAGCTTAAAATATTATGATTTGAAACATTGGCTCAGCAAAACCAAAACATCCAAAAGGGAACTATAACTAACCTATTACTTTTCTATTATGCAATTTAACCTGATTTATTTAACTGCAGTAACAATAGAAATAAATAACAATCATACAAATGAATTTCACAAACATTTACCATATTAACACATGAATAATAATATTACTCCTTTTTTCTCTCACTCTCAACCAGAGAGAAAAATATGTGTTTTAGTGATTGCCCTAGTCCATCATCAAAATTATGTTGGTTACAACAATATCCATATTTTTCCCTCCGTTTAAATTTTGTTAAAAACCATTTCCATTTTGCCATTATACATACTTATTTTAAATGTCATACAAATAATAATGAACTTAATTTGACAAATATATTATCTGTTACTTGTATCAATTCAATCATTTGTCCCAGTGCATGAAACCTACTTATTTAACATTGAAAAATAAAAAGGTTGATTTTTTTTTTATCTAGGATGTTTATAAACAAAAGTAGTTTGTACTGTTTTGAATGATAATAAAGAACAAGCTTTCCACATTTGATCTGTGTTTTCAATGTAAGAACATTTGATAGTAAGTTGAAAATAATAATAATTATTTCAGTTATAGAAAGATATATATTCTTAGAACTAAAACGTAGGACCAGCAAACATTCTTTCATAAAAGTTTCAGTTCCAAAGATCAACAACTGATTTTAGACTGGCAAAAAATGTTATTTCCCTACAGCTAATATACATGAAATACTTAAAACTAAAGATTTTAATACCTGTAATCCAGTAGTAGATTTCCCAGTCATTGGAGGGCTGATTTATCAGTTTGTCATATGCTTTCAACTGCATCTCTGTCATTGTATTTAGATATTTAGAAGCAAATGTACTGCCAAAAAAATAAAATAATAATTAATCAGTAGAGAAGCAGTAAGGCCTAGTGAATGAACACTCTTTAGCTGTAGATAAAGACATAAGTATTCGTGCAGATACGAAGACCACATATACTTACCTGCAATCCAGGGGCCATGATGCCAAAGATGTCAGTCGTTAGATCATAATGATGCCATAAATTATAGCAAATGATAACATCATGACTGAGAGTCATTTACTTGTCGTTACGATGTTGTTCAGTCAGTTGTGATAAAGAGAATCATTATGTTGTTTTGTTTACTACCCTAGCAATGTTTGTTTCATGCAGGCACATAATTTTGACTCCTTAGTTTGGAATTAGAATATCAAACTGGTAAACAGATGTATTTATTTGTATGTTTATTATTATATACATTCTGTTTTATCGCAGAAAACATAAATAAATAAATAAATAAATAAACAAATAAATAAATAAATATTTTATACTACAACTAAGCACATCATTTGCATGTTAAACTTTCTTGTGTATTGTTTTGCTCTATATGTTGTGCGTGAATAAAATAAATCTGAATAAAGCTTTTCTAAATGCTGGTATTATAATATTAACCCTATTCTGATTATATTAACTCCCTCTGCTAAAATATAAAAAGGTTTTTTGGACTTAAACAAAAGATAAATATTTGTGACATGTTAATGGATGCTGTACTCAAGTCTCATCTCCTATATATATATATGTATACAATGAAATATAAATTTAAAATATATATTAACTTCCATTACAGTAAAAATATACTCATCTTTATTTAATATTACAGCTAACAGAATCATAAAATTAAAGTTTATTTTCTTGTCATACAGGGGAAAATTTGCTATCTTCAGATTTTTCTCATAATGTTCTTAAAACCAACTCCAAATGGTTGCATAATAATAATAGATTCTGAATTATGTACATGAATGCATAGATCCACTTGCAAAACTTTATACTGTGGTTAACAAGACATCTAGAGTTTCAATGACATGCTCTTACATATAATAACAAATTATTTCGACTTATAAAATGATTTAACCATTTTCATGGATGCCCCATATATCAGTCTAGATATAAACTGACAAGAAAAATTCCACCTTTTCAGGGAGATTTATTGATTTTACTAAATACATTACAAATAGAATAATTCAGAAAAATATACTTTTGTCCATGAACATAATCTTGGATATTTTAATTCTGAAATTAAATTTTAAAACCATGTAAAGAGGATTTTTAAGAAATTGTAAAGTAAATTAACATTTTGCTGTCTTAGTTAGTGACTGTGATTTTATGACCAATATTTTTAACCCACCTTAGCAGCAATCCATTCTCCAGCATTCCTCTCTTGCGGCTCTGATATAATAGTCTGGCCTTTTTCAAAACATTGCTTTCGTCTCTTTTTTCAGAATATTCTGGAATTGGGGGACTCTTGCTCTCTGGAGTATATATATGCCTGTGTGAACAGTACAAACAACTTGATGGAACATACTTAGAAACATGACTCTGTAAAAAAAAAAAAAAAAAAATTAAAATCCAATAAACAATATTTTTACATTATTTTAATTTTATGAAAAGGAAACTGTTAACCAAACCTAGATCTAAATCATTAAACCAAGTATTCTCATGTAACGTGTGCAAGTAAAACAACACTTCTAAAAAAATATATATATATATAATAATATACATTTTATGATTTTTATCCGGCTTCTTTTTATATCCGACATTAATGGTTAACATTCTTATATATTTTAGACTTTTAATTTCTACTTTATGTGTATCCCCTTGATCACCACCGGCAGCATTTTTACCTTATTAATTATATATTGTTTTGCCAGTTGTCGATAAATTCGAAAATACATTGAAATTCCAAATGACATTTTAGACATTGAGATTAGAGTTAACTTCTCTTCCTAAGTTCGAGGTTGGTTTTGGGGATGTTCGATTGACGCGTCTACGTAAAACACTCAAAAAAAGCAAAAATATTTCTTTGCTGTTATTTATAAATTTATCCATCTGTATGAACAATTCTTTATCGTTGTAGTGGTATTGCTGTTGTTTTCTATTGTATTAGGGTTTTTCCTCCGAGTAGACATTACAAAAATAAACTGCATTTTTTTTTTTTTTTTTGTGTTTTATAAATAATTTATTATTATTATTATTATTTCTTTTTTTTTTTTTTTTTTTTCCCGATGGTCAACGAACAATTTAACTTAATTCAGTAGTACCAAGTAATAACTTACATTAAAAAAAAAAAAAAAAAAAGCAGATGAAGAAAGAAGAAAGAAATGAGCAAAAAAGACAGAGAAGAAATCAAATTATTTAAAACAGTTACATATTCATTTATTCGGCAAACTAAACTTAAGAAAACAAATTATGCTTATATCGTTTATTAGTAAGAAAATATTTAATCCAGTTTATACAAATTAAGCCCAGTTATGCAAGCATCTCGCTTATAAAACTATGCCTTCCAGTACCATGAACACGAGAGTAAATAATTATGCATTTCCCTACCCTCAGTTTGACATGAGTATTGTTCTCTTTTTTTACATTATTTTAGGTAAATAAAAATGTCAGAATTAAATAACATTTTGTTATTAGCTAAGACTGATTTACCTAAAAAAAAATAATACGTTTTTTAATAAAGATTAATTGAAAATGTTCATTTTTCGTACTTTTTATTATTATTGTTTCGTTTGTTTCTTAAGACCATTTTGTATTTTTTTTTTTTTTTTTTTTTTTATAACTTTTTAACAGGATATAAAAATCTAAAAACGAAAAATACAAAAGTAACAAGTCATGTGTTAAGGTTTCTAAAAAATAAAGGACTATTCTGTATGGTATAATATCTATATGCTCGAGTGACCTAGCCTACTTAATCAAGTGATTCATGGACTATGCACCCAGAACTTCATTTGGTTGCAAGCTGGAGATTCAGATTGTTGTGTGATTATAAACAGATCTGAAAGGTAATTTTTGTTTTGCTTTTAATCACATAAGAAGTATAAATATATCAGTAATAGTCATTATTTATTTACATCGCCATTACATTATTAATTAGCAGTCGTACATTAAAACCTCTTTATACTGTCTTTGCTGTTTACCGCTTCCCAAACTGGTAGAGGACCAATTCGTTTTACTGCCTCAGCTATCCGCCTTAAGCCCTCAGCCAATGCTTTGGGAGACAGCCTAATGCAAACGCATAGTACTATTATCCGATAAAGCCATCAGCCGTTCCGATCTATGGCCATCAAGCATTTCTTTTTCATTCCCTGATATCAGTGATTTCATCTCGTCTTATTTGTGTTTATTTTTTATTTTTAATATTTTTTTCAACCCTTTATTTCGTTAATATTTCCAAGTTTATAGAACGATCAAAATAAAGGGATCTAAATCTCAGCATATTTTTTGTTATTCAGTAAAGGAGGACGCTGCTAAATGCGGTTTTGTGAAAATGGGTTTTAAATGCATATTTTAGTTATACATACAGAAATTTTGTTGAGTATCGTGGGTGGGGGTTCTCCAGAAAATACAACACTCGGATTTTCGGTAAAGCTTTAGAAATAGCACATAATATTAACAAAGTAGAATATTTTAAATTCACAATAAAGCTTGTTGGATAGTTGATTCATACTGTTTTGCCATGAGGATCTAGTGGGAATCGGAAACATATTGCTTAATATAGCTATATTTTCTAGGTATTGAAGTAAGAATTTTGTGGATTTTACCTAATTTGCATAAGCTTTTTAATCTCCTCCAAAATAACAGACTTGCTGTATTCATGTACTGACTGCGAATACATTTAAGAAAATATGATTTAAATGCACTGAAAATATTTTTTGATTATATACATTTTAAGGAATATACAATATTTTTCTGACAACTCGAATAAACGTTATAGTAAATCAGACGTTATAGTATTGAAGTCACGACTGCAGGCAAAAAAATAATGATAGCACCCAGATATATTTTCAGTGACGATGTTTTGTTGCCTTACTAACATTAAACTAAGGCGGACCAAATAAAACACGATTGAAAGTGCAGTATTATTACATCAGTTAAGTTTACTTCTACTTTATACCAGAAATATCCATACCTTTTGTTTTGACTAAGATTATATATTATTGTAATAGTAAAATTATAATTATGTTCTGAAATTTAAATATTCCTTAATACCATTTGCTACTAGGTTTTTTTTTTTTTTTTTTTTTGTTATTTTGTTTGTTTATTTTGTATTCGTTATATTTTATGAGAAGTAATATGATAGTAGGATTTTTATGTTCTTCACATTTGTACCAAATCATGAATAAAAAGAATAAAACTGCCAAGTCATGCTAGTATTTATCTTTTCAAGGGTCATATAAGAATAGTATATTATCATCGATCAGATTTAAAGTCCCAGATTTTAAACTTTTCAAAATGATTGTATATTTATTATATAGGTGTTTTGTTGTGTTACATTTATGCATATCTACATTCATTATTATTATTATGAATCTTTATTATTACGAATGTCCATTAAATTCAGGTTATATTTATAGATAATGGATGAACAAAACGAACTGCTACTTGGTAGAAACCGTGGTCAACAGAGCAAAACATACTTGTCCATCGGTGATACTTTTTTATCAGAGGGCAGTACCGATCCATTGAGCGATGACACATTAGGAAGATCCACAGAACGCAGAAAATCAACGTCAACGTTGTTACTTAGCGTGACAGAAACCATTGAGCCAATTTACCTGACATGGAAGAATTGTAATGTATACGTTAGGATTAATAAAAACAGATGTTGTGGAAAGAATGAATCTGGCTCACAGTATAAACAAATTCTTCAAAATGGTAACAGTTTTATAAAACTTGTAGTGATAGTTATCCAAATACAAAAATTAATGTGTGTGTGTGTGTGTGTGTGTGTGTGTGTGTGTGTGTGTGTGTTGAATGACAGGGTGCAGGGAAGACGAAACCTAACCATGGTTTTCAGAAAACATGACAGAAGACCACGGAAACTTTCTGAAGCCAGAAATAACTCCAAAAAAAATCATTACATTGCTGTAAAATCTTTGTTCACGTGAAATCCAGTCCTACCTGGGGTGGGGGAACGTAGCTTTGCATTAAGATGATAGAACATTTTAAAAGATACCCTGATAGGTTTAATTTGTCTTCAGTGGTGGATCAAAGTTTCAAAAAGGATTCAGTCGCCACGGTCGCGTCTGTTTAGGATGTAAACAGTCGTGTCGCTCGCGCCCAAGCGGGCGCATGCGACGCGAGCGACACGACTCTGTTTAAGCTGGATGCTAATTGTGTATCTGCCTGTTAGTCCATGAAATCGATGGTCAGTAGAACATAAATCAGTGTTGAAAACTATTAAATTATTTGAGCGTATTATCAGAAAGCAGACTAAATTTTGAAATGTCATTTGGTTCCCCCTCCCCCCATTAATGTATTTTATTGTATTCTTTTCTTTTTCGATTATTATTATTATTATTATTATTATTATTATTATTATTATTACCACTACTACTATTATTATAACTATTGCTTCATTCTTTTAAGTAAGTGGACTTGTGAAACCAGGAACACTTCTTGCCGTTCTAGGAGCCAGGTAACTAAACATTAAACAAACCATTTTACCTGTTAATCAGTTTCTTGTTATCAACTGATGAAATAAAAAACTTCTCCTTTCTATTTATGTATTTATTTTTAAAAACATATGCTGTTGTAGAAATATACATAAATCCCATAATTTTGCTGTACACAATTTTTTTTTTTTTTTAATTCTTATTTTAGTGGTGCAGGTAAATCTACTCTTATGAACATACTGACAGGACGGAACACTTCCCAGTATATGGTAGATGGTGACATCAATGTGAATGGTATAACTGTTGGAAAAGGCATCAGAAATATTTCAGCTTATGTGCAGCAGAATGAATTGTTTCTTGAAAACATGACAGTTAAAGAAACTCTTTGTTTCAGAGTAAGTTTAGAGGAAATCGCTGCTTACAGTATCATTGTATTAATCAACTTAATGATAAGCACTTAAAATAAACATTTGTTGATTATTTGTTAGTCCACTTTTTCAGTATTTATTTCTATACAGGCATGGTGCTGGGAAATTCATTTAAGTTCTGATGCTGTTTACGTATATTTTACCCCTCATCAATCAATGATTATAACTTTAATTTTTAAAAGCATAGCAAAGTAATTTCTTATTAGATTATCATTACCTCTGCCATTTTAAAAAATTAAAGTTATATATAAGAAAATGTATTGTAAAATAGACTAAATTTATGAATTTTTGTTTTAATAATTATGAAATTTAGATATTACAAGGACTGTGCTTGGCTTGATGTCACAGAATGGTATCCAATTGATAGGCTTTACTCTTTTTTCTTTCATATCCTTTGTCAGAAATAAGTTTGTCAATCCATATTCATAGCTATGACATTGTAAAAACTATTACATAATACATAATTACATGTCATTACAAAAAATTCATTTAGTTACAATGTTATCTATCTGCCCACCTCGAATTACATAGGACTAAGGTCAGAGACATTTAAAATTCCAGGTAATATCCATCTACGTATAGTGGTATTTCAGGCTATTACAATATTTATATTGTAAGTGATCTAATTTCGTAACAATATTTCTGAGGCTAGATTTAAGAATGTGAAATTTTAAAATGCTTTGCATTTAAATCCAATTAGTTTTATGTAAAAGTAATTTTCAACCATAGGCAATACTTAGAATGGACAGAAGTTTGAATAAAGAAGCCAGGCTAAGAAGAGTTGAAGAAGTTATCAATGAGGTAAATTTCAAAGATTAAATAAACAGTGAAACTGAAACACACACACACAAATTATAGATACACTGTACAGATATATAAAAATATTGATATATTTAATAGAAGTTATATTTCCTTATGTTATATCAGTTGATACTGTTCGATACATATCAGTTGTTTTGCCAAGGCAAATAGAAATTTGTAGTAGTTTTTCCGTTAGATTTTTCTGATTGGATTATTTCAGATGGGTTTGACAAAGTGTATAAATACAAGAATTGGGAGTTCAGGTGGAAAGAAAGGAATATCTGGAGGTGAAATGAAAAGGTTATCTTTTGCCTGTGAGGTAATGTTTTTTTTTTTGTATATTAATAAGATACTTTGATTCTGTATTTGTAATTTGATGTTATTAATGGTGACCCCCTCCTCCTGTTAATATATAGATATTTGTTTTCAGATGTTGACCAACCCACCACTGATGTTCTGTGATGAACCAACTTCAGGTTTAGATTCATTTATGGCTCAAAATATTATACAGACTTTAAAGGAAATGGCTAAGAAGGGACGAACAATACTGTGCACAATTCATCAGCCATCTTCTGAGGTCTTTGCTCTGTTTGACCAGTAGGTTTCCACCATATTAAGCATTTTTGAAAGTTTATTACGTACTGCAGCATTTTACACAACTAATGCTAATAACAAAGAATGTTCGGTTTTTTGTTGGGTTTTTTTTTGATAAAGAAGAAAATAATATAATACAGATTAAAGTATTGATATCCCTGATATAAACATTAGAAGAATGTAATGATTTGTTTAGATGTGAAAACTGACATCTTACTTTTTTTCTGTTTGCAGTATTTTACTCTTAGCTGAAGGACGTACAGCATTTATGGGAACTGCAGAGAATGCATTTTTATTTTTTAGTGCGTATGTAATATTTTTAAAACATTTTTGTATTAACTGCTATGAATTTATTATAATACACTGAAGTTATTAATATCTTTATTATAATACACTGGAGTTATGACTTTTGTAATTTAACTATAGACATTCAGGCCTCACATTACCTTAATTCCTTTTTGTGGAAATATTTAAAACTTTTTGTGGAAAATAAATCCAGTTGTGACGGAAATGTTATTTTTTGCTTTTTCTGTTTAGATTAAATTACCCTTGTCCAGTGAATTTCAACCCTGCAGATTTTTATATACTGACACTAGCCATAGTACCAGGTAGAGAAGATCACTGCAAAGAGACAGTTGAGGTAACATTTTATAATTATACATTTCCATTTAATTAGATTTCCCACTGCAGAAATTGAGTTTCAATATTTTACCCTTTAATCATTGACAGTGATACTGATTTAACTGGTGCCTTTTTGCATTACTGGAAATACTGATTTTTATTTACAATATCCAAAATAACATGATAATTATTTTGGATATTCTGAATGTAGTTAATTTTTATTCTTAAAAAAGAGTACATATAATTTTTTTTTTTTTAATTTTTATTAACATTTATTTAGTTTATAAACAAGACACTATTCATGACAGTCAGTCACAATAATTGTTCAGATGAATAAAAGGAAGCAACATGAAGCTATTTATTACTAGAACATTGGCTACTTTAAAATTAAATATTCACATAATTAGTAAAATGTGTTTTATCATCATGCAGTCAAGTTTTGCATAATTGGGTTTTGTTTTTTGTTTTTAAAAATTAAGTTTTACATCTTACCTACCTAAACAGTAAGTGTGACTTGAGAGATTCTGTTTGTATAAAAATATGAATTTGCTCTATCAGACAAATAGGTTTGAAGGTAGTGGCCTTCAAATATTCGCCAAAAATGGGTCAACTGATACTTTTTAGGCCCTATTATTTCAGTAAACACTGAATCAGTTATGACTGAAACTGTTGTTATTGGATATTGCCAAATCAGTCATTACCGTATATACTTGTGTAAGAGGCGACCTTATGTATAAGTTGACATGTATTTTAAGACCAAAAATTGCATCATTTTAGGTATTACTTGTGTATAAGTCGACTGTAGATTCCAGGCACCGTCACTATTTTTAGACCAGTGTGACAGTGCCATGAAGGCCTACATTGTATGCCTACTGTAACATAACTTGCACGTGCAATTCAAAGTAAGATAATTTCGGAACCTCAGCAACCAACTAGAATAACAAATATGGCGAGAAGTTGAACTGATTTTTGTTGCAGAACGTTTATAGAAATTTAGTTTGTTTTCGATTTGTCGGTAGTGGATATTAATGACGATTGCAATATTATTTCACCAAATTCTTTACAATTACACAAGTGAGTTTTGTTTATGAAATTAGGACTGATATTTAGTGCAATTTGGCAGAGAAGTGTGCATTCCTAGATCATTGCAAGACGCCGTAAGGCATAACGCCGTACTGAAGGTTTTCTCACCTTAAAATGTGTTTTTATGTCATTAAATGGAAGAATATCATGTTTTACATTCATATTTGGTTTTGTTATTTAATTTTATAATTTTTTTATACGATAAAATTTTATTTTTGAAAAGCTGAAAGACCGCGATTATTTTAGATGCATCCCGTAGCAAAAAATAGTCAAAATGGTGACTCTTCAGCAGCAGCTACAAAAACATTACCTATGTATAAGTCGACCCCCAAAATATTACCTTAATATAGTCTCCCAAAAATTCGACTTATACACAAGTATATACAGTATTTCCTTTTGACCGTATGACCTAGTAACCTTGAAGTGGTCTCAATTCAGAATTAAACACCAAGATGTTACCTACACCTAAATAGAGAGGTGTAACATTTTCAATTTAGTAGTTTTGGACACTTCTAATGAGTTAACATATACAAAATGCACTATAAAGCATCAGGGAGAGATGTCACAGTTTTAGTATATCATTATAACCTTAACTCGGGTGGTGATTTTGGAAGACATATAGAACTATGAAGCAAATGGAGCAACAAAACTACCTAGTGAAAAAAAAGGTTGTGAAGTAAAAAAGGGTATATTAGGACAATGTGATAAGAACAAGGGTAAAGTACATTATAGTTTAGTAGTAAAATACTTTCAAAGTGCCCATTTTGACACTTCTAGTACATTAATGTACATTCAGATGAAAACAAGAACGGATGGTGTGTCAATGATGGAAAGCATGTTTTTCTTGTCAATCCAGTA
Source organism: Chrysomallon squamiferum (assembly GCA_012295275.1). Classification (NCBI taxonomy): domain Eukaryota; kingdom Metazoa; phylum Mollusca; class Gastropoda; order Neomphalida; family Peltospiridae; genus Chrysomallon; species Chrysomallon squamiferum. The sequence continues at coordinate 19,219,626 of CM022673.1, read as the reverse complement.
TCTCTCCTCATATTTAGGTCAATAATCCATGGGGATTCATAAAACTGCTATGGTAGTCTCATGCACATCCAAAATGTTCTTCCCTAGAACATAGGTCTGTCCAGCAACGACAAAAGCAAGTTCTGATATTTGTCATATTCGGCTTAAGCTGTGATGCCTACCATAACAGGAAGATCAACATCTAGATTCATATTTAGAGACATGTGTTGGTAAAAGCAGTACAAATCTCTGAAACTGAAGAGTTTCATTAATACTTGTTAAAATCTCAAATCAATTTCTCAAGTTGATGTCAAATGTCTTCAAATTCTTGGTGGCTCATTAAAGCATCTGATACCTGGAATTTTCTCAGGGATGTAGTGGACTTTATTATTTCCATAAATTAAAAAGTAATTAAATTTATACTTTTTATATGAACAAATGTTAAAAGTTCTTTTTAAGTAATATAAACTCTAAGATGATGGGGTCAAACTCATTAAGTGACATGACATGGAATATTACTCTATATGCCATTTTTAACAGTAACAACAGCTAAGAAACTTATTTTTATATAAATGTTCTCAATGAGTATTTATTACAGATTGTTAAGTTCCAATACAAGTCAGGAGGTTAATGAATTATTGTGTATAAAAGTTCATCTGAAAATATTTTGGTTCCTTCATCAATGGAATGTTCATTGTTTTTCAATTCAGAAATGAAGTTATTAATTTCAGAAAATATGTGATACATTTGATGAAAGTCCAGATATCAAGTACATAGCTGCTGAAACTGATAGACTGACCAATGAAAACCGGGAAACAGCAATGCATTCTATATTGGTGAGTAAGTTCAAATAATAACAATTTACTCCTGAATGATCATCAGCATAAAATGGTCATTGTTTCCTGGGACTGGATTTCCTTGTAAACTCAGTCACATTTCCTAAATTTTAATATGTCTTCTCAAATTCCTCCTCTTGTAAGATGTACAAATTTTACTACTGTTTTCCCACTGTTGAACATCACATCAATTTTTAATAGGATAGGTTTAATTCTGACATAAAATCTTGTCACTGTATTATAATAAAATTTCAGCAGTTTTGTTTTTTTGAAATGACAGTGTCTATAAATATAAAAATTAAAATAATGTTTGTAACTGAGATTCTTTGATTGGTTTCCATAATTAAATTTATATTTTGTAAGACTATGACAGAGACCTTTCTTTTGCTGTTTATGACATAATTAGTATGTGAAAATAATTAATATTCCTGAGAAAAATGTTTAAACTTAAACTTCAAAACTGTACATTTTGTAATTTTTAATACTGTAAAAAAGGTGGAAAAATGTTCATTAACATTACTTTGTCAAATGTATTTTTCAGTTTGAAGATGCTTTTGATGAAAAAGCTAATAGGTAAGATCTAATTTAGTTTGATTTGGAATTAATGCACATCCATGTAATCAAACTTTGATGCACTGCCTCTATCTAATAATACCTTTCCATTAAAATATATGATTTAAACATTGCTAAAGGCTTATAGACAGACTGGCTTATTCTTAATGTGTAATTACCCTTTTTACTAAAAAAAAACCCACTACTGATGGTTGTATGTATGCATAGAAAAAAGAACCATTAAACAATTTTATTTAAATACAATTTGGATAAAATGCATTTCAGGTAAATTAAAAGTAAGCATTACTGTCAGTTACTTTCCAAATTTTAAAGATAATGTATTCAGTTATTCTAATAACTATGACTGAAGATTATTAACACAAAAACAAATATTATTTCACATCTCACTAATAATAATAATATTAACTGGTATCAAAAACTAACAATTTCAAAGCAAAAGTATATATTCATAACAAGTGAAAATAATTTTTACATTGTATAAAATACACTGCCTTGAAAAAAATACTATGTCAGCTTATTGTTACAGTGACTACTAAATAAGGTGACAATGATCAAAAGTAAAACGCTGAAGATTTACAATTTTTGTCTGAATTATTATGAATATAAAATGAAAAATTTAGTAGTGAGAAATAAAACAAAAATATTGGCAGTTCCACAATATCACATTAAAAAACATTTATGTGCCTCACTGCATACTGATGAAGGAAGCTGTAGCTATGAAAATAGAAATTTTGGATACATAAAAATACATATAAAAATCAGTTCTAAGCAACAGAACTCTGTAATTATGATCTATATGTAGGGGTTTTTGCATACAAATATTCATGATGGTTGAATATTAGATAATTTTTATTTTATTTTTTTAATTGCACAAGTTTACTAGCTAAAAACTGGGAACTAGTAGGTTATATAGTATAATTATATAGTATAAATTAGTTATGCAAAACAACAATAAACCAATAAACCATCAAAGTCACTAAACACATGGTTTTGTGAAATTGGCTCATGTATGCCTCAGTTTAGGATACAAATATGTGAACAGCAATACAAATTATGACTTTATTAGAAGCAAAGTAAAGCACAAACAATTAACATAAATCAAATTCTGGTGTAAACTAAAATTCTGATTTTGAGTGTCTTTCCTGTCTACATTTCAAACTGTCTCAACATATTGTGTGCCATTTAAATCAAACATTAAAAGGGAACTTCTGATGTTATTTTAGTGGCCTTATTAACACTAATGATGAATTAATCATCCATTAATCAATTGAAACTTCAAAGATGCATTTTTAACAACTTGCTCAATGTTATTTTTCTGGGAAAGCAGCTGTAACTATACTGTTAATTGTTGAATAAAGATACATATATTATTTAGGTCAATAAAATAACATTACAGACTGTTAAAAACATGACACCAGCTTTTATCTATCAGTGATAAAATATCAAGCAAACTGTTTTATGTCAGACTTTCCTGTCAGGATGATCCAGTAACGCTGACCTGATACCAATTTCTTGGAGCTCCTCTATGAGATCACCATTTTTATGCATGTCCAATAGAATGTCACACCCTCCAACAAACTCTCCATTTATGAATACTTGAGGAATAGTTGGCCACTTACTGTATTCTTTAATTCCTGTAATATATCAATCATAAGGTTTCAAAACATAAGTAAATCACTGAATCATTATCACTTTCTTGTGTTTTAATAATTAACATTATGATTAAATAACAACATTAATAAACAATCCAGGTATGTCATATACAGTTTTTACACAGAGATTTACAGTAGACTGTTACAACTTATATGATTTTTAACAAACATGATAAAAGTTATAAAATATGTTTGACTGCTGATTTGTAACTACGTATCACATGTAATGTACATGAAACTTACTAAAATTATGGACAGTTTTTTAATACCGTATATACTTGTGTATAAGTTGAATTTTTGGGAGACTATATTAAGGTAGTATTTTGGGGGTACGACTTATACATAGGTAATGTTTTTGTAGCTGCTGCTGAAGAGTCGCCATTTTGACTATTTTTTGCTACAGGATGCATCTAAAATAATCGCGGTCTTTCAGCTTTTCAAAAATATAATTTTATCGTATAAAAAATTTGGAAAAATTATATAACAAAACCAAATATGAATGTAAAACATGATATTCTTCCGTTTAATGACATAAAAATACATTTTAAAGCGAGAAAACCATCAGTACGGCGTTATGCCTTACGGCGTCTTGCAATGATCTAGGAATGCACACTTCTCTGCCAAATTGCACTAAATATCAGTCCTAATTTCATAAACAAAACTCACTTGTGTAATTTTAAAGAATTTGGTGAAATAATATTGTTAGAATTTTCAGCAAATCCAATTACTGCAAGCTTAAATTGTGCAGTATATTTATTTCGTTTGCCTGGCATCATATACAATATTTTAGGGCTGTGGCCATAAAAGTTTGTAAATCATAGAACGGCTAAATATAACGGTAAGTTAGGTCTCCATGTTAGACCTATTACATTAAAGAGATACTATTTATGATACATTTAGTCTATTGCTCGTGTAATACATGCATTTACGTTATTATGGTATGTTCGTGCAAGTTACAGCTCGTGCAAGTTATGTTACAGTAGGCGTACAATGTAGGCCTTCATGGCACTGTTACACTGGTCTAAAAATAGTGACGGTGCCTGGAATCTACAGTCGACTTATACACAAGTAATACCTAAAATGACGCAATTTTTGGTCTTAAAATACACGTCGACTTATACATAAGGTCGCCTTGTACACAAGTATATACGGTATATTTGCAATAATTGATAGCATATTGTCCTGTCTTGAATATAAACATCAGTCTTACAAAATGGTACATATCAGGCATGACATCACACAAGTTCAATGCACAAACTCACAGAGTGATACCAGCTTCTACAAGTAATACAGTAAATAAAACAATTTAAAATGTTTAAAACAGTGTATTTTCACAAACATTCCATCCTCCTCCATGATTGTTAATGAATAAACATATTGTAGTACTAATTTAAGCACCTATCCTGAATGATTTCTAGTTACTAGTACATGCTAACTAAAGTGTAGTGTTATATTGAATGCCCATTGTGAATGCCATACATTTTTTATGCACAACTAGATGTTGGTAAAAATAATTGTAATACAGAACTAATTATCATTCACGTTGTTTATCTTTTTTCACTTGGGCAAGACTAATATTAACACAATGACAGGCACCATCTGAACACATTGGCCTAATCCAGGTTTATACAGACAGACAGATAGACTGAATGATTTTTAAAAATTAATCAGTTCTCCCTTTTCATCTAGAAGTTATTTTCTCTGTTTTTAGGCTGATGAAAAATATGATCCTGAGTTTAAAGTGGACTATTACTTTTATATTTCTCCAATTCGTTTTTATTTATTTTTTTTTTTTTTTTTTTTTTTATTATTAATTTTTGTTGTTGTTGTTGTTTCGATTTCATCATTATTGTTTCTTTTGTGAACAAATACGAATAAATAACAAGCAGATAATACTAATATATTATATAGTAATAGTAATACCGTAAAAATTGCACTAATCAGTCTAATGTGATTTTATAAGGCGTTTTTAATATCTGAACTAGCAGCAGATGAAAAAATAATATTAATTAAAAAAAAATCATAGCAAAATACTGTAAATGTTTTTACCTTGACGCAACGATTCATCTTCTAAAACATTGTACGCATCAAATTCACGTACGCCATGAAAGTTCAGTATTTGTACTACAGCCTTGCTGAACCCACATCTTGGATTTTCCGGTGTTCCCTTCATGAAAACCACAATTTTTTTGCCTTTAACGAGATTGTCAATATGTTCTTGAGAACAACTGTGAGTTGAATATGTCGCTAATAACAATCTAAGATTGTTAGAGTTACACCTTGACAGCAGACAACGACTTAATAACCTATTCATTTTTGATACCTTGTCCTATGGCCAAAGTCACGTCCGATTTGTTTTGGTTAATTCCTCCATTGAAGCGCTCACCAGCTTGCTTTTAAATAAAATGACAAGTATATTCAAAGGACGTCACAAGGTGAGACAATGCAACATATTACAATCAGACAGTAAGATTCAGCTCGAGTATTCTCTGGTGGAGAATAGTTCAGGCGGACAATGGGATGGATATCGCTGGTTCGCTGACAGAGACAGGTCTTAGTAGCAATGCTAACGGCCGCTAGGGGTGCTCTATAATCTTTCTCTTTTTTCAGGAATAACCTCAAAATGTTTCGCTAAACAATTTATTTTGTTAGGGGAATTTCTTAAAAATACGTAATTAAAAATATGAACATAAACTTTGATAAAGCGAACCGTGATCTTAGGCAATTTTTGTCTCGGTTTACGAATAATGTCCCGAGTTACGAACTAAATCGACGCGCCACGACAAGCTTTTTTGACCTCGGTTTTGACGTCAACATCATTGGGGGGGGGCTAATCTTTGCCAACTATACGGTTGACATTTAACAATAAATTTGGTTTTACGTTCCTGTAGATCAGCATTTTCGAGTTGGCTGGAACTACAAGAAGAAAGCCGAGTCCCCTACCATAAATTACTAATCGGTAAACTTTGGACACGTTTGAATCGCCTGAATAGTAACGTACCACGTGACTGCTTTTCAGTGCAACGATCACTAGATTAGCCAAAAAAATAGACATCTCTAGCGGAGAACCTGCGATACCGATACAAGTGTCCGTCTGAGCTATTCTCCGCCAGAGGATACTCCGGTTAAGTGAGATTTAATTGTGAGAATTCCAAAGTTCAGAAGTAGCTAACGTCTAAATGTACCCCATCTTACTCAGAAATCCAGTGCGGTATTAAATTGAGAATGCACCTTCAAATGAAATTTATTTGTTGTGAAAGTTGCATCTAAATTTCCTTTTCTGTATGGCACAAACCATCCATGGCCGTAACTACATTACTGTTCCGATAGAAACGATATCCATTGAATGAATTCGTTTATGTTTAGGGTTAATGATTTATCTTCATTTTGATTGACTGATTTATTTATAACATGTTTATTAAATTATTAATAGTATGATTGTGATTCAAAGCTATTTTATATATACCATTTGCTGCATTCAGTTTTAATTAAAAGAATCGGTCTCTTTTTTTCTTTCTTTTTGTTTTTCATAATTTTGTTTTTTTGTTTTTTTAATATTCTGAAAACTGTCGGGTATTTCTAACAAGTAGAAACAAAAGAGCAAACAAATTTAAAAGTCTGTTAAGTGTAAGATTTGATTATTTCCACCCAGAGATAGGGCATGACATGAATCTGAAAAAATTGAGAATTAATTTTACATCTGATTTCCAGCAGTATTCCACCATTCTAGATTGTCATTCTGTAGGAAGTGATTATGATTAGTATATTATTATATGATGGTAGCAACCCCATTATTTCGAAATATCTGTTAATGTGTTTGCACTTTAAAGTGTAAATGTATAGTGTTTAGCATTCTAATTGAAATTCCTAGTTACATGAACTTGGATTTAGTTTTTCTTTAATATTTGTATTTTACAACCTTTTAATTAAATAAACACATTTATTAAATATGTTTGTTATTATTACAATAAAACGGTATCTTTTAATTGAAAATATTAATTTGTGGCTCTTCACTTTTCAAGTATGTATGTGTATATATAATTGAAATGCATTTAATACTGCATTAGAAAATTATGTTATCTTTTCAGATACAAAGCGTCATGTTTGAAACAGTTTCAGACAGTTTTCTGGAGAAGTTGCATTTCTCTCATCAGAGACGATCTGCTTTTCAAAGTCAGAGCAGGCCAGACATTTGTGAGTAGTATGACACTTACTTTTGTCTTAATGCAATAAATGACAGGCAACAATTTTTTTTTTTTTTTTAATACTCTCTTTCTGAAAGAAAAATAAATTTTGAACCTATTATTAATTATTTAGAAAAACTGTATAAAATCTGTTCAGCTCAGTATTATATACGGTCTCTTCTTTAATGTGTGAGTTTACATTCAGTACTGCTTAGTTTCACAATATTAATAAAAAACCATTTTAAATAAAATATATGCATGAATTTATTAAATTATAACTGCTGTAAGAAAAGATAGTGGAAATAGTTTTATAAGTATCTACACAGCATGAAATCAGTTTCTATGGCTTTTTTGGGGGGGGGAGTTTGCTTGTTTGGTTGGTTGTTTGTTTGTTAAAACAAAAAACAAAATAATGTACTTTCTGCATTGTCTTTTTGGAATTTATAACAGTTTATGGTTTCATTTTAAAGCTGATTGCTGTGGTTTTGGGTCTTGTATATCTTCAACAGAACTATGACATGGTTGGAGTCGGAAACCTGAATGGCGCACTGTTTTTACTTGTTATTAATCAGTCATTTACCAACCTCTTTCCTGTGCTTAATGTAAGTTTAAAATAAAAATTTAAAGATCAAGATCTCTAGTAATTTATACTGAATGTTCCCTTTACTTTCCTTTTTTATTTATTTTCCCACCACAAAGATCTAATTTATGTGGGTACATTTAACAGATACAATTTAAATGCACTAACATGTTGTTGGCATTGATTAATCAGTGTTTCAAGAAATATCTTTGTTTTTAAATTTAACAAAAAAAAAAAACACAACAACAAACAAACAAATAAAAACCAAAATAAATAAATAAAATTAAATTAATATTAAAAAAGGATGTGATATATGATCATTACTACCTTATAGATTAATTGATTCATTAACAAACTAATTGTAAATATAAAATATATGTAAAATCATAATGTGATATTTCTCTGAATGGTATCATAATGAAAATATTTATTTGATATTGTTAAAATTTAGACAGTTATTAAAATGCATTTAATTATTTTCAGACATTTCCAATTGAAATTGCAGTTTTTCTACGAGAATATGGAAGTGGTTTGTATAGAGTGGATGTGTACTATATTGCCAAAATTTTAGCTGAGGTTTGACTACTGTCTTTAGATTTTCTTAACGTGTTTGTCAGTAATAAATTATTATGATTTACAGATATGTGACAGATTAATAAATAACACACACACATACACACCAACACACACAAACATACATATGCTAACATAGATACATCCATACAAACATACATAACCAATTACAAAAACAGTGATTATCATATAAAATGAAAATAAACACTCAGAGACAAATACAGTCATATGAAATCTGTTCTTCAATTCATCTTGTTATGTTTCTTTCAGCTCCCAAGTTTTGTTTTGTTTCCTTTTATATTCAGCTCAGTTGTGTACTGGATGGTTGGTAAGTGTTTTATATTTTTACAACAATAAAAAACCATGAATGCTACTGACATTGGACACTCCTCAATATGCAGACTCTTAATTAACTGACTGTGAGATCTCTGTAGATAAAATGTGGACTGTTTTCTTTTTTTTTCTTTTTTTTTTTAATTATTTTTTTTCTTCTTTTTTTTTAAATTATTCTTTTCTTCCTTTTTTTCATTATTGTTGTTGTTGTTTTTCTGGTTATTATTATTATTTACAAATTATTTGTTTTCTTTTAATAGGTTTACATGAAGCTGCTGATTCATTTTTCATGCACATAGGCACCATGCTACTGGTTGCAAATGTAGCTGCATCTTTTGGTAAAATACATTGATTATGATTTTTTGTTGTGGTTGTTGTCATTGATTTTGTTTGTTTGATGTGTTATTGTTGTATATAAAATGGTTCACAAACATGTTTCCTTCTCTTTATCTCTCTGTCCCCCTACATAGTGAGCAAAACTACATTTAATACAATAATAATAAAGAAGCAAACAGATAATAATTATTTATTTTCTATTCATTCCAGGATATCTAGTATCCTCCATAGCAGGTTCTGTCAATGTGGCATTGTCAGTGGCACCACCTATACTTGTTTCTTTTATGCTTTTTGGAGGATATTTTCTTGCAGATGGGTAAGTTTTTACATCACTTAGTTGTGATGTAAATACTGCTTGATAAATTAAAAAACATAAAAATATGTGTCAGTTTCATCGACCACATGATCTTCTAACACAAACAATTTAAAAGAAAAATTGTGATATGTCTTTACATATATGTCATGTTTTACTTCATCATAACTAGTAAAAAAATTTTTCACAGCTGCTAAGACAGGAAAAAACAAACTGAAAGTCTAATAAAGTTTTTCCACTGGCTAGTGGCTCAATAAACCACACCAATGAAATTAGTCCTAATTAGAATACTACCATTTCCATTATAAAGTAAATACATTTATTATTTCCTAATTATATGTGACCTTTCACTAATACGGTATTTAACTTTTTAAAAACAAATTTATTAACAGTAACACTGTTTTCATTAACTGTTATTACCTAGAATTTAAATGAATTTTACACTTTGAATTGTTATCAAAAAACTTTATTTTACTTTATTTTATTATTATTATTATTTTTTTAAATACTATCTGAATTTTATTTTGACAAAGGTGTACTCAAAAAGAAGAAGAATTATTTCTTCAATGAACAGAACTGACTTTTCATATTTTCAGTTCAATTCCTGTTTACTTCATTTGGCTGAAATATGTGTCATGGTTTAAATATGCAAATGAACTTCTTATCATTATACAGTGGGAGGACGTTACACATATAGGTATTTGAATACATTTATTTAATAATGTTTATATGTGCTGTAGATTATTAAATGGATATTCTACTGCAAGAGCCACTGAACTTCTTGGATTGACACCAAATGTTTACAAACCACTGGAAATTTGTATTGAATATTTTGGTCATCCCTTTCAATATAATCACTTGACCAAATTCCACATCTCACATTGTTTCTTTATAAATTATTTATATGTGCTATTTTTACCATATATGTATTACAAATACTCATTTTCATCTGCCTTCATTTTTTATTTTTAAATGTGTGTTTTGTATGTTACCTTATATTACATCCATTTCAGATTGTAAAAACTCTACAGTTCAGAAAGGATGTTTTCCAAACGGAACTTATGTCATAGAAAACATGGGCTATAGCAAGGTAACTATTAAAAACAGGGGAAAAAATAATAATAACAACAAAAAACACAAAAAAAACACAAATAATACAAAAATGTATATAGATGCTGACAATATGAACGAAGATATTTACAGAAATACAAAGTTACCTATTACTATCAGTTATTCAGTATTTGTACATATATGTGTCTATCTATATCTATCTAGCTGTCTGTCTATATATATATATACACACACACACATATACATCACAGAAACATGTTGCATATAACGATATACATACATATATAATGGAATATAGATAGTTTTTCTTTGATCTACCTTCCTACTTACGTATTTATTTGTCTGTCTATATATATATATATACACATATAAGAAACTATTAGTGTAGAAATATGAGTCTTTGATGTATCAACTTGTGTTATGATGCAAAAATTACAGTTGGAGGAAAGAAAAAAACGGAAAAAAAGGATCAGGAAAGAAAGAAACAGAAAAAAAGTAACAGGAAAAAAAGAAATGGAAAGAATGAACCACTACATTTTTACTAAAAGTCCTAATTTAAAAAAAAAAAAATCTTTTTGTCTCATATTTTTAATGCTTCTTAAATATTCCATCATAAATATGCACCTCTTTCACCCATTAATTATTATTCCCCAATTGATAATCCATATAATTCACCATAAACACTGTGTCAACCCAGAAAGTTATCCAGTGGTTCCAGCATGAAGAATCCACTGTATGCACCATTCATCAACAGGATGCAGTTGGCAACCCCCCTAAAAAGCGAAAGAACAAGGGTCATATTCATATCCAAAGGAGACTTGAATTATTGTGCCAGGACCATGTCAATAGTTCCAAGTCCATTCCTGAGTTTTTGGTTGGAGTTGGACACAACGTTCACATTACCAAGTGCTTATGACCTAAATGATACAAAGAAATTCATAGTGGAGAATAAATTTGTTGTGAATAAAACTGTTTCTTTCTTTCCGTTTCTTTTTTTCCTGTTAATTTTTTCCAGCCAAAACTCTTTCTTTCTTTCCGTTTACCAAAAATACTTACTGTGTTCAATTTGTAAATAGCAAATCCATTTTAATTCTGTTTCAGGACAACCTGTATTTAGATATTGGACTGATGTTTTCTCTCCTGCTGGTTTTTCACATCTTTGCTTTCATATCTGTTCTCATTCGTGCACGAAGATCTAAGTCTTAATCATTTTATGCCATTTAAACTCAGTTTATTTTAATACATATTATGATTTACTTGATATTTCATTGTTAGCTGTACATGCATTATAATTTTTATTAATGGTATTATTAGTAGTAGTAGTAGTAGCATTTTTTACAGATATGTATAGTTGTGGTAGTATTTCATTAAGACGTATGGAGATGTATAGAGGTGTAATATAACTGTATGGTTTAGTTCTGTTTCCATTATTATTCTTCATTTTGTAGATATTGTTTTTCCTTATATTTATATGTTGATATGTATTTTGTTCTGTTATTAATATCCTCTTTAACTATTTTTTATAATTATCGAGAAATATTTTATGTAATGTTTAATACTGAAAATTGGTAATAAGCTTTCTTAGCCTGTAATATTTTAATTTTATCATAAACAGTTTAACATATGTATAATCCTATCTGACAAATGTATCACCGTGACAAAACTAAATTACATTTTTGTCTAATCTTTTCATTCGCAGTTTTTATTTACAACATATATGTGTTGACAATTGTAAATCAGTATTATATTTTTAGTAATTATATAGTTTGTTTCAAACTGTAATATTATACTTCTGTTAAGTATGTAATACAGTTATAGCAGTCATCACTAGCTAAAAGCAAATTAGAATTAAAGGTTGTTTAGAACTATTTCTTTATCATTAGTTATTAGAAAATTCTTAGAAAATAAATAATATTGTACAAAAATTGAATTGGGATATTCAGTTAAGGTGAGAGGGGATAACTGACTTTGTTATCAAACGACAAAACAAACTGAAAATAAAGATTTTAATTACTTTTAAAACTGATTTTTTTATTGGTTTCATTCATAGCAATATATCAGAATTCAAAAACAAGAAAAATAGAATGTTAACAACAACCTGTCATGTATCTATTTTGTAATATTTATTTCTTTTTATTTTATATTTTTCATTTTGGTTATATAAAAAATCAGAATAATACAATTTGAGACAAAGTATTTATATTATGTAAATATAAATGTCTTGTTGTTTTACTGAGCAGGGTATACAAAATTTTAATATTAAGTTTTATAGTTTTTTATTAAATTGGAATAGAAAGAATTTTTAGAAATTATTTTATTAAAAAAATTGCTGGAAATAATAAAATTATTTTATATTTTAAAATTGTAAATAAAATCCCTTAAGATTTGTTTTAATTGGTTTTATGATTTTCATGGAATTACGTCTTTTTTATAGTTTAAGCAGTTTATGTAATCAGTATCATTTTTTAAATTTGTAATGGAAGTATTTATTGAACTAGACTTATGATAATTAAGCAAAACAAAAATATGACCATGTTAAATAGTGGGAAAGTAAAATGACTTCTTTCTTGAAAATCACTGTGAAAGAGAAACCTACAAATGTGCTTGGATACCAATGTTTATTTTTATAATACAACAAGGAAACTTGTGTCCAAAACATCAGTGGAGAAAACAACACTATCATTAAACAAGATATCAATGGATTTTTAAAATATTTTAATTGATTCAAATATAACATTTTTATATATGCAATATTGATTTTGAAGTTATTTATAGTAATATAATTTTCAATTGATGTGTTATTGAAATAAATAATGTTAGTAATATTAATAATTTTATTTCTCTCTTGCAGTTTATGTACATAAAAAAAGAAATCCTCTGGTTTTTAGACAATGTTTACACTTTAAAGGTATCAGGTATACGATAGTAATTAAAAAAATTATTGACGAATTCGAAAAGATACAAGTCCTGAATTATTTACTTACGTAATTATTCACATATTTCATAGAAAGGTTTCAGCCAAATTCAGAACTAGTGTAACCTCTCTTTAAATGTTGAAAATAAAGATAAAACATGCCTCCTATTTCTTTAACATAACATGAATTTTTCTTGTAAATGTTAACAAATTTTATCTCCAAATGAAACTATAATGTCAAGGTTGGGAATTATTGTGTTACAACATCGTGTAACATTTATATACCAATTATATGACATAAAATTATACTGACATTAAAGGTTTTTTTCTCTGGTTTTTTTTTTTTTTTTTTGACCTCTACATAGGTGTCCTTATGAAAGTAATTTCAATAATCTGACAGTTAAAAAGAAGACAGCAAGCAAAAGAAAAAACAGAAAAGAAAAGAGTAAAGAAACATAAAGAAAGGGAATTTTATTCTTTTATGCATACATACTTATATAAGTCCATTTTCAAGGAAATTTGAAGATGCATTATATTTTGTTCTAAATTCTTTATATGTTTAAACATCTGTGTTCCATGTTCATTTAATAAGTCATTTATAAAACATATCATTATTTAAATAGTATTTATATAATTATCGAATGGCTTTGAACATTCTTCTATAATTCATACATTTTAATGCTGTCACAAAATTGAAAATATTTATCATTTTAACACCCCCATACTTGAAATCTTACATTATTGCGTTTTCAGATTTATTATGACAAATAAATTTTAAAAAAACAAGGAATTTATACCTAGTAACATAACTGATCCCCATTCCAGCTTCCAGCTAAAAGTGGTAAACACCTTTTGAAAATTTCTTTTTTACCTGTCCAAAACACTTTTTGAGTAATTAATTTTTAGACCTGATTTAGAAGCATAACAATCTAAAAGTGACGGTGTATTGTACATGGACTAAGGAGAACTAAGTATAAAACTTGCATCATCTGCATATTGTGATGAAAGCTATGCTTCACCGTTGATAATGTTACCATTATTCTAAAATTTCAGCAGACATAAAATAAATATGTAAGGAGAGAGGGTCACTTTGTCTGTGTCATGTTTCTAATTTAAATGTTTCTGAACAGAAGTCATTTTATATTACTCTTGATAATGAATTGCTGTACAGTGATTTTTTATCCAGTTTTTAATTGATGATACAAAATTTGAAACATCTAGCGTTTTATTTATAAATGACCGAGATACTGAAACAAAGGTTTTTCAAAATCTAGGAATGTCATGTTGTTCAAAACATGTAGACAAACTTAATGTTTTCGTCAGTATATCATCCTTTAATAAAATCAGCATGCTTGCCGTTATAACTTTATCAAGAACCTTTTTTCTTCAATTTGCAATACATATTGAAGCCTCCTTATAAGTGCATTTTAAAAGCGTTAAAGGGTGCCAGTTCTTTATGAACTCTCTTGGTTTATTAGGTTTTGGAATACATGTTATATCCAAATATAGCACATTCGACATTTCTTTTATGGCTGTAATTAACTATCCGAATACATTTTATATAATGAGTAGACGATGCTAACTGAAAACTGTATTTCACCTTTTGGTATCAAATCTAAATCTTCTAAACTTATAAGCATGTACAGCATACTTATTTTTTTGTATTTTTTCTTTTACTGATTTAACAGTCCGTTCCATGTCCGTTAATAAAGAATTATTAAATTTCCATAATCCTTTTAACTGTTTTAACTTTAAATACAGAATTACTTCTGAGTGATTTGAGTGATAACTATTTTCAATTGTAACATTTTGTACAGCTGGCACCAGACTTTTAGGTATTTAAAAAAAAAAAAAAAATCTTATCAGAACTGTCTAAGATTAGGATATAATTCTTTAAATGGATCCTTTAGATTGTATGCTTCCATAATCTCAATTTTTTTGTGATTTCAGATTATTAATATGTAGGAAATGTTTTGTATTTAAATCATGATTCATGTATAATATATTCAAAATTATTGAACATAAGTGCAACACCTCATGCACTGCTTATATAGGAACTGTAAAAGCATTTACAACCCTATTGTCATTGAATAAAAGATTCTAACTCTGATTTGAAATGTGTTTTTGTAAACAGTAAAGATTATAGTTTTTGTATTTTAAGTCTGCACATCATTTCTCTTATTTTGATCCCCAAATCCTTGATAATTACTGTCATAATCTGGAAAAAGGCCATGGGTTATTTGGGAGTGTGTGTGTGTGTGTCCTAAACATAGTTTATATTATCTTATATATATATATATATATATATATATATATATATAAATAAAACCATGTTTTGATATGTACTGTAGATTTAACTTGTTTCAAAAATATTTGGTAAATATTTTGAATTTCAACTTTTTCACATCGAAAGAAAAGAGCAAAAAGAACATGATGAATATGATTAAGAAGAAATATACTTAAGTAAATAGAAAACATGCTAAAACAACAACCACAATAACTATCAAAAAAACCCAATAGTCTCCTCTTTTGTTTCCACGGACCTGTAACATTTACAATATATGAAAGAAAAATAATATATGTTATGTACTGTGAATAAGGATAAAATTTTAAGAATGTAAAGAATAGGAATAATTCTACATTTTGTTTACAGTTTTGTAATATTCATTTTAAGATCAAATATAAGCACAGTGTCGTTTGTCATGTACAAAACATATTTTACAGTTTATATTTACTTATAAATAATACATAACAATGTTGCTATTATTAAATAAATAAATAAATAAATATGCAGGAATATATTTATATTTTAAATAATGACGAAAACAAATCATATAATTATAATATGTGAAGAATACGAACAGATTAATAGTTTACACAAACTGTGTAAAATTTATGGACTTACTTTGGCGGGTGATCTACACCGAACAAATTCTATTTTGGTGTGTGATCTACGCGATTCTTTTAATTATTATTTTGTTTATTCTCGGGGGTTTTTAAGAATAATTTTTCAATAATTTTATCGATGATAGAAATTTTCTCCGCTTTCAAATTTTACGAGATTCCGATTACCGTGCCTTTTAGTTTCCGTCGGGTAAAATGCCGTATTGTATTCAAAACAAATTTTGCAATAACTGATCTGCACTTTCCTTCCTCGAATTTACCAATGCACAATGTGCATCCTCTCTGTCTGAACCGCAGATCGTTACGTCAATCGTAGATAAAACCTGCACCTTCATCTCAATGGATTTTTCAACACTTTCATTTCTCTTTACCTCTTTACCCCAAAATTCTCAAATAATAATTAATATTATTATTATTATTATTATTATTATTATTATTATTATTTTTTCCATATTATAAATGACAGATAGTTTGGGTAGATAGTTGTCGATAATCATTATTATAAAAGAAGACAGAAATACGTCTTCTCAAAACATTAATTACTGAATTATTCAAAAACATCAAAATGTAACACATTTTAAATTAAAAGAAAACCCAGTTTTTCACTTTTTAAATTTTTAAACGTTATTATTATTATTATTATTATTAAAACAAATTATTCAATTTGTGTGTGTATTAGACAAATGATAGCTGATTTATTTATCGTTTTAAATACATATAAATTTAATCAATTAGTCGCCTAAAATTCAAAGTTTTTTTTTTTTTTTTTGGGGGGGGGTTTCTTTGTTCTAATATTAACTTATAAGCTGACTTCACATTATGTTTTAAAAAAAACAACAACAACCATAATAATAAGAGCTTTTTTTTTCCCCCGAATAGCAGCAAGGGATCTTTTAAATGCACCATTCCATGTACAGTTCGTGAGTTTTTTACACCATTTTTGTACTACAGGTTCGTTAAGATGGTTTGATCGAGAAACATCCTGCACTTTCAGTAGATGCTCAACCATGTTAGCTCTTTCAACAATATTTTGTTCAGTTACAGTTAGCCTGCCTAATTTATAGCGTGTTTATTTTATGCTTTATTTACTAAATATGTTGTTGTTGGTGGTGGTGGTGGTGATGCTTGGGGTCGGGTTGAAAGATTTTGATATGTTTGGGGTTTATTATTACACATCTCCTTTATTGAATTTAATTCGCGTATAACATAAAAGTTTGTCTTATGTGTTGTTGTTATGTTTGCGTAATTATATCTGTAAGTGGAAGCTGAATGTGGCCAATGATGTACCAAATGTCTATCCTTTACTGCCCTTAAATCAACATTGGTGACACAGATGCCTCTTCTCTCAATTACTGTCTTAACCATTTACGGATTTATGTTACAGCTTTTATTTCACACCGTATATTAAGCGTGAATGTTACCAGTGACCACTTTTGTACCACTTTTGTTAATCTGTAAAACGGCCCGTGAGTGGAAATGATATATTCTCTCGTGTCCTTATTACAGAAGTAATCTTTGATAGCTCATACAGATTAGAAATTAAATTTAAATAATAATAATAACTACAACAAATTGGTCAAAAGAACACTTGCTTAGTTTCATAATTGTATATTATAGAGAATGCTAAAGTATTAACTTTTACGTAACAAATACACAGTTTGATAAATTATTTTCATAGACTTAAAGGCCATACAGGATTAACAACTATAATAATATTTGAACAGTAGGTTTCTTACAAAGAGGGGGGAGAGAGACAACTGTACATTTGTTGATTATCGTCATCAAAATACAATATTAATATTGTTATTTCTTTTTTTTATTTGTTTAAAATGACAATGGACAATCAAGAGAGGCTCCGAAATAAAAATTTGTATTGGATCAGGCTTCTTGATATTTAACATTTTGGAACTGTTAGTGTTACGTTTTATTTCCGTTTTATGCTGATGCTCAGAACTAAGGAGACGAATTTAAAATAACTGCAATAAAGACCCCCCAAAAATAAGGTCGTAATGTCGCGTTTGCACATTTGTTTTTAATTTGAATTTGTAATTTCAAGCGAATATTTGTGGCTGAATATTGATTTTGACTGGTATATTTTCGTCTTAGGTAGGTTTACAATAGGTAACTAATATGCATTAAGCACAAGTATATGATTATAACATAAATTTGTTCATTCATCACTGCCCTAGCAAGCTTAGTTTTTCGTTCCATCGAAAAACCGGAAAGAACAGAAAAATGATGATTGGAATTACATTCCAGTGCTACGTCTGTCAGTTGTAATTTTGTCAGGAAAACTTATTAACAATAATTAATTGTTTGTAATAAGAGCGCGAAATTCTAACTTTAAAACTTGAATATTTATCGCCAAAGAATGAAAGATTACTTTTAACTCAGTAATTTTTAACTCTTACTAAGACTAAGAGTCTTAATGAAGTTACTAAGTTAGCCTAAGTCTTAGAGTTGCATAACTTTAAGTTGTAACGCAGGATGATAACCATATCTGCCAATATCAAATCATTATTTACTATAATTAGTTACACATTACCAGTAAGCAGTACATACATTACTGTTCTCACGTGATGTAGGAATTACATCTATTATTCTATACTTTAGATTTGAGGCAGGATGTGGTATTTTCATTCATACCCATTCACTAAAAATATGTTTTCATAGCAAGAGAAGCATCATCTTTTTACAAAGACAATGTATCTGCTACTGTATGTGTATTAAAGCTGTTTTTGACTGATGTAATATTTTACCAGAAATTTAAACATAAAATCTACAAGGACATGGCACACTTTGAACATCATATTTGTTAACATACCTCAAAATCATTTATTCATTTATTGCCATCATTATTGAACTTGCATCTTACTAGGTAATTTAGAATAGTTCTATTTTAAAACCTTTTTTTTTCTCTCTCTTTTTTTTCTATTCTCTCAGTAACTGATCATAATGTATATTAAAGTGTAAGAATTTGGTATGTTTTTTTTTTCAACACAGGCTACATCTTCTGTAACTATAAAGTAAACAGTGTTTACTTATCTTTTGCATGAAGGAATGTTAATTCCGTTTCCATTTTTGGAAGGAGTTTGTCCAAACAAAGCATTTTTAGATTATGTATTATAGGTTGCATGGTCTACAAAGACAAAAGCACCTGGGTGCATAACCAGATGCACTTTTCACTTCTGGTTTAACTGCTAATTAACAGGCATTTTTGCAACATATTTCACGTTTCATAATGACTTAATAGGTCTAATAAAATGAAGGTAATATTGAACTTTGTAATATTATATTTCATTATTATTATATTTTTTAACACTCCTCAGATTGTCAAACAACCAGTTTTCCAATACTGACACAGACAGCAATGCTGTCATTGTGACTGACAATTAATATACATGCAAAGATACTCATTTTGGGTTTTTCCCCCATCGTTTAATGAAATAATTATTTATTTGAAAATAAAATGATTCATACGCGAATGTTTTGTAATTTTCATTGTGTATAAAACAGTCACATTTATTAGAACTTAACTTAAATAGTTTAGTTTTAATGTTTACTTACACATTAAGTGGTTTTCAATTAACATAATAAATGATTAAATTCAGTGAATAACTAAACCACATAAAATAGTTTTACAGTTAAGAATCTCGAGGTTTAGTACTAATGTATACATGCTTTCATACATGACTCATTCTTTTTTATATTGAATTCAATTATTAAATTTTTTTACAAATATTTCCTTATATTTTAAACCAAAATATTTTTTTTACTTTACAGGTCATTATGTATGTATCTCCATGAATGAAAAATACACCAGTTTAATGTTATAGTATGTCATCCAAAAAAAGACCAACAGAATCAACTTGGGATAGGTTTGTGTGTTTAATTCTTATGCATTTAAGCACAGCTGAGAATGATTGAACTAGCTTTCTATTTATTTATGTATATAATAATATCATCACCAAATATCAGCTAGGTGTATCATGCATATACTTACATGTTTTATTTTTCAACCAGTGTTTTAAGGCAAAGAGAACTTCTAAAATAAATATATTTCACATATATTAGTAAAATACATGATAGTTTGGGTTTTTTGTTTTGTTTTTAATGTGTGTTTGTGTGTGTGTGTGTTGGGGTATAAATAATGTTTTTTATTTCTTTGTAGTGATGATGATTTGTTGCAAGATGATTTGCCGGGAATCAATGCCTTCCCCAGAACAAAGGTAATCTTTTTTCTTAGATTTAACATTATCCTTGAAATTTTAACAGCCAACAGCGTCAGGGGATAATATCTTTTTCATGAAATGAAAATTATCTATTAATATTATCATTCTTTTATTACAAATGAAGATTCTGTATTGGAGCAGATAAAAATGATTTCATAGGGTGATACAAGAAAAGCTTTTCTTATTTTGAGGATTTTCATTTCAGGTGTTTTTTAATACTAAAATATTGTACGAACTGAAAGGAAAAGATAACTTTTGATGTTGATGTTATTATACGTAGTTTCTTATTTTAATGGATACACATGAAGTAAAAAGTAAGCATGCCAAAACGTTTTAAGCTTGAATTTGTGCTGGCTAATTTTTTAGTGCAAACCTGTGAAATAAAAATGATTAATATTTAAAAAAAAAAAAAATGTAAGTGACTTAGTAAGTCATGGTTCTAACTAGACTGTTTTTGAAATGAGGTAAGAGCACTTAATAACAAAGCAGAGCAGGCCAAAAATATTTGGGTGAGGGGTCTGGGGGCTAAATAAATGACAACATACATTGCATCAGGGCAAGAAGTGAGCTAAGACTGAAAGCTGTGAAAAGGTTGCTGTATGTCTTAAATTATCAGATGGTTGATAAACCTGTTTGATGTCTCATGACTTTGAAGTCAGTTAGGTCTTTCATTGCAAGAAAGTCAATAGACTTCAAACGGTAACCATAGATTGATAGACATAAACAAATTTATTCAGTGGATATCATTTCTGTTGGAAAAGAGATTTATGTTTTATAATTTTTAAATAAAATCTTTGTATAAAAAGAAATGCTATAATGTACTAATTATTAATGAAGCTGTTACATTTGGCACTGAGATGGTCTCTCATAGTTCTTAAATAACTCACTAATCACATTTCCTGACAGATAGCTATGCATATAAAAGGTAATAAAACAAAATATATGTTTTTAATAATCATGAAATAGTTTGTACAATGTTAATGTCATTTTTTTAAATGAATTATTATTATTTTTTATGAGTATCAGTTTGTACTGAATTGATAAAGATTTTAATCATTTATAGACTGAAGAAGATGAACTTGATGAGGATGCACTACTTGGCCTTGACACTGATGATGACATAGGAATGTCAAATGAAATATCAGTCTCAGCATCAGGTGATATCACACTTGGAAATTCAAAACATGAAGATCCAGGAATTGAGTAAGTCATTTAATCCAATAATTTATTAAAATAATCTGTAGCATAATTGCTAATAAAATACTATGAATTTGCTATTTTTAAAGATTTGTGTATTTGACAAGTTGATAATACCAAGTACTTTTCTTTTCCTTGTTTTTCTAAATGTTCATTATATCAATGAATATGTTAATAAATAATTTTAAAATTCATTGAAATGTATATTTTCACAATTCTGCCATTGGTTCATACGGCCAAAACATCATTGTAAAAATGTCAATCCAAAGCATCCTAGAGTCTCTGAAATGCACATTCATATGATTATGAAATATTATTAAAAACAATTAATTTATATATATATATATTTTTTTTTTTTTTTTTTTTATAGAACTGATGAAGATGCAGAGGTGAGTAAAAATTGTAAATCAAATATATTTTTTATTATTGCTAAAAATGTTCTACCGAGTGTATTATCATATTGTTAACAAGGAAATATATGAGCTTAAACCTAAAGTATGTGCTAACAGTCTGATTTTAATCAGACATTTTATATTTAAAATTTTACGCTTTACAAATCATATTTGGCTGTTTGTTTTCTTTTTTGTATTTATTCATTTTTGTGCAGGATGTCATTGATATTGGTATAACTGCTGATGAAGATATTGACATACTAGCTGCAGAAGATGCTGTATCTATAGAGGAGCAGATAGAAGATGAGGCAAATGAGATTGTAGAAACTGAACAGTTGGAAGGACAGTTTGAAGATGAAAATGGTCAGTTAGCAGTAAATGAAAGCATGTCAGTTGAACAATTTGAACAAACTGACACAGTGGAAGAATTACTGAGTACATCTCAAGAAGAGGTTGGTTGATTATACTTTACCAAATACAGAATAATCCAGATTCCAGAATATAAAGAATCAGTAGTTGTGGAACCAAGTTTAGATACCTTGAGAATCCTCTGACAAAGTACAGCTTAGACAGATATATGGAGGATATCACTGGTATTCCAGTCTTAATCAGCTGATGATTATGTAACTAGTTAGGTTAATTCAACATATCTGAAAATAACCAAGTCATGATGGGGGTCTTGACTTTCTTTTTGTGCTGTGTGCATGTACAACTAAATGATACCAATGAACTCAAAAATTACGGATCTAAAGGAATTTAAAGTCAGCATTATTGTTAAATGAGTATACTAGCTGTAAAGTATTGACCTATCTGGCAGAGAACCAGCAGTATCCATCCAGATGTCTGCCAGAGATACTCAGACTAGAGTTTAAAAAGATAGGATTTGCCTGGACATTTTTATTTGTATTTATTTATTTTTTTATTTATCTTTTTTTTAATTTTTAATTTTGTTTTATTTTGTTTTATTTATTTATTTTTGATAGAAATACAGTATTTGAGAGTTGTTTTTTGCTTTAGATGATTAATTAGATTTTGCAGGCATTTCTCTAGCTAAAGCTTCTTTTGTGTAAACCCCTGTGTCTATCTTGTTTCTTTAAATTATTAAAAATAATTTGTTAACATTTATTTTTTATTGAAGATCATAATTAAATAGTTTAATAATTAAATAGCAATTCAAGCCCCACAAAATATTTATTATTATTAAAAAAAGTAATAAAATACAGTAGTACCTCAAATTATGAGTGCTCCAACTTAAGAGTTTTTCAAGTTGCAAGCAGCCATTTGGTCACTTTTTTCCTTTGAGTTGCAAGCCAACATCTGAGTTAAGAGTGAGCTTCAGATATGCTGCTACTAGACGAACATCACAACAACTGCCAAGCATTCCGCATCTTACTTGTTTTCTTCATGTGGTTACCTCACCATGGAAGCATCTCTGTTGTGTTGTGCTCACATTTTGTCCAGTATTTTGCAAACTTTCTATGGATCCTAAGAAAGTGAATGCAAAGGACAGTGCTGAGAAGAAGAAGCAGATGATGTCCATTGAATTAAAGCATGAAATCATAGAAAAATATGAGCAAGGTGTGATTGTAGTCAGTATGGCTAGGCAGTATGACGTAGTACTTTTACAATATGTACCATGCTGAAGCAGAAGGAATCGATAAAAGCTATAACTCCAGCCAAAAGTGTTAAAATAATATCTACGCTGCTGACCTCTGTCCATGAAAAGATGGAGAAACCCTAACCTTGTACACTTTACAAAACCACTTTATATGTTTAGATTCTCTTTTATTTTGTTTTTTTTTACAATATTTGTTATTTATGCATACATTTTTCTTATTTAAAAACACATTACAAAAAGATTGGGGTGGTTTTTGGGGGGCTGGAACAGATTAACTGTATTTCAGTTCATTTCATTAGGGAAAATTGATTTGATATATGAGCACATTGAGTTACGAGCTTGGTCACGGAACGAATTAAACTCGTAAGTCAAGGTACCACTGTATTCTTTCTTTTAATTTGTGAAAAATTCAGATAAAAGGCTATTTTTTTAAAATCTTTTTTCTGTTTTTAAAATAAATTTTATGATGCAGAGAATGACAAATATATTTAAAATATTTAAATGTTTTTATTTGATTATAGTGGTATGGTTACTGTAATAATTTTAAGTGCATAGGTAAGATAACTTTCATTATTTCAGACATGAGTTTTCTCTGCTCTGCTGTTTCTAGTGAATTTTAAATAAATTCATCAGATTTTATTGTATTTTAAAGTAGGTTATACCAATACTACTTTAACCTGTTCTTTATTAATCAAACATATTTCCCATTTTATGTTTCTGTATTTTTTACTGTATTGATTCATATTACTGGATATTAAATCTTTTTTTCTTTTACAGGAAAATAGATCTACCAATCGTGAAGAAAGTGAAAGTGACAGTGAAAGTGATGATGATGAAGAAAAGGGTAGAGGAAGATTCAAATCTGAAAGAGCAACCATCAGCACAGTGTCAGGTGTAAAGAAACGTACAGATATTCCAGATACCTTAGGTAAACTCTTCTGTATGCTATAAGTCATCAGCTATTTCACGGCAAGGTAGTTGCGTTTTTTTGCCTTTTAGCATGAACATCTGTCATAAACTGATTGCTTTTTTTTTTATGCCAAAGCAAACCTGGAGTAATTCTTAAGACTTGGAAAGATGTCAGCTGAGGACTTGTAAATCAAAGATATTGAAGACGAAATAGACTATTTGATGATATAGAAATACAGTGGATATTTATAACAAAGATGTTAATTTGTTAAATAAAAATTCACTGGGTTAAGCAATCAAGATTTGTTGATTGTCATTGAATAGGAAACTACCTATGTTATAAATGATGACAGAATTTGTGTGTGCCTCCAGCATTTATATTAATATATAATTAGATGATTTATGAATTATGGAATAACATTCAGTTCATTATAGTGAGTATAATGTGCTAGTATGTGAAGCAGACTACAGCTCGGTGATTTCAGTATGTGGCTTAAGGCAAGATGGTCTGTAGTTCGGGTATTTCATATGGCATGTCTGATCACTAGTTTAGCAGATTTCACAGCTGCTTTATTAATAAGATAAAACAGCAAATAAATTTTGTTTTGTGACTTTATAAAATATATAAATATATGTATTATTTCTTTTAGAAATTAGTGAAGAACAGCAACATGAAATTGAACAGTTCTTAGCCAACAGACAAAATCAGAAGTTTGGCCGAAGGGGCAGGAAAGGACAGAGAGGTGGACAGAACATGGGCCAGTTTTCATCTCTGGGTAATCATTTTAATTCAGGTCAGCCAAGACATTTTCAACCAGTATCTGGTGGCCTTCTTTCTTCACCACAACAACTGATACCAGGTTCTCAGCATGAACCTCCTCACATCAAAACACGGAAAATCCATGTGAATCCACACTTCAAGGGTCCCACTGCCCAAGTAACATCAACAGTAGCATGGCCCTCTCAAGCATCAACTGCAGTATCATGGACTAGTCAACAGAATATAGCAGTGACACAAACTTTGCAGCAGCCATCCAGAATGCCACCACCTAGAACACAGGTTTTTATTTTTATTTATCTGTTTTTCAAATTGTAGAAAGATTTAAGTTTTTATTCATTTATTTTAGTTGTATGAGGACAAATTTATTTTCTATGATTATTTTACTTGAATCAGCATAGGTTTGGATATTCAGTAATTCTGTGAATCTGACTGAAGTATTAAGGAAAATCTTTATCGTGTATTGCTATATATCATGATACTGTAATCAGTGTTCATTAAAACAAATTATATCTTTTATCAGTACAGTTTATACTGAAATGTAGTCTGTAGTGCCCAGTGTTGTTCATACAGTCAACAGCGAACTTAGTTTAGTTAGCAATAGTAGTTCATGCAGGTATGTTAAGAAATCTTAAAATGTTTTTTATTGGTCAGATAGTTTTCAAGGCCTTAAAACATATTCCTGAGGAAGATTATAAAATGATCTTAAATTGGATTTAACAACTGATTTTTTCATCTTTTTTTTTTCCAACCAGATAATGTCATAAAGTTAAAGACTAAGCCTAGTGTATACAGTTCATCTTACTTATTTACATATTCAACTTTATAAATCCATTATTCATATCTCTTGAAACAAAATCATAATTGGTTGATTTCAACATTGCCATATCTGGTTTGTTAGTTTTCCAACAACAGTTATCAAACAAAAGATGGTTAGTATTGTATTACACATTACTCCGGTGTTTCATTTTATAATGTTGATTATTAAAAATGCATGTTACTGTGTGATAAGTATTGTTATTAAATTTCTGATAAAGCCTAAATATGGATCTTAAATTTGAATTTGCTGAACTCAGGACATTGAAATAAACCTAATTAAAAATTGTAACAATGGTTACACAGGTGTGATTTAAGAAAAAGAAGAAATGTTTAGGTCCAATCAGTCAAACAATTTGAGACTCATACAAGAAAGCTAATTTGTCACTAAATCGAGATAATTCAAAATTAGAAGTTTTCAATGTCCACTGTCTTTAGTAGCTTTTTCTCATTAGTGGGTATTAGATATGTTGTGAATTTTGTTTTACCATTTATCTATTTTTATTTTATTCTATTTATTTATTCTTTCAAATTATATATTAAAAATTTGGCAGCGTCAGAGTCAAGATAAATTAATAAAGTTGCAGTTTCCACTTTTGCATTTTCTTTTAGAATCTTATCTTTTGTTTAAAAACATTCTGGTGTCTGGTTTTGCTATTTTTTTTCTAAGTTTTTTGGCTTGTATTCAGTATTAGTTTTTGTTTTTTACACTTACTCTATGTAATGGAAGCTAGCAATAAATAAATCTTCTGATGTACCTAATGATTTTAATAGAATTTTGTTAAGAGAAGGCATTACAAAGGAAGAATAAATACTTTTCTATGACTTTCTTTCTTCATAGTTAGATGGAGGGGGAAATAGAAGAAAAAGAAGAAATCATATATTAAGTCTTCTGATGTGTCTATTTTGATTGGATCTTGTTCCCTTTTTTTTTTTTTATATCCAGCATTATTAATACTAGTTATAATTCTTAATGCTTTTTTTGTGGGTTTTTTAACATTGAAGGATGCAGGAAAGACTATTCATATATAATGCCTTCTTGTCCAGATCATTTTTTAGTGATGCTAACTTTATTCAGATGTATCCATAAGTAGCTGAGACAGATTAATGCTTTAATCTACTCCAAATTAACAAAAATAGAGGAAAGTCTTACAGTTTGGAGTTAAAACCCAGTAGATAATATGACTCGGAGTACATCAAAAATAGTCAGTATAGATATTTATATTATTATTATTATAGAAAAACATTTCTTTACATATGTTATATTACATTTATATAACAATATAAAAACAAGTAGAAGAGACTGGAGATGCCATGATATTTTTTAAGCTCTTTTTCACTTCAAAGCCCTGCAGTGTCCCAAATATTAGTTAGTATTTTGTTTTCTTTATCAACCTCGTCTTGGACAACTCTGATATAAATTTATATTTTCAAAATATAGTTGTCATAAATATTAAGACTAATTTTGTTCTTAATCAAAGAATCAAATAAATAAAAATGTACCTGCAAATGTTAGAATAGCCTTATTTATATTTGATTTTTATAGTCTAATTTTACAACTGTAACCTAGCTTACTTAGCATTTAAAAGCTGAATCCTGAATTATGTGGTTATTATCTAGGTATTATTATGTGGAAATGCTATATATAACATATTTTGTGTAAAATAATTTGTAATGTTAGGTAAACAAACTTTTTTCTTTTTAAATCTTTATTAAAGAACATGCATACTTTCAACAATTCTTTTTTTTCCTTCAAGATTCCTGAGGCATGGCAACAGCATTCTCAGCATACAGTTTCCCAGTATAACAATCAAATAACTAATATCCCAGCATCAGAACCATATCAGGGTAAGTCGAGCATTGTTATTTGTAAACTCTCAGTTGTTAATAATACATTACTCCATTTCTATAATATACAATGCAAATGATAATATGCCTAAGGTATTCTTTATCCTAGTCATGACAATTAAGAATTTTTTCCAGTGTTGGTCAAAATTTAACAACATTTTCAGTAATCAGTTCCTCAGATATTAAAATTTCAATGATAAAACTTATTGATAAGACCATATAATAGTAAAAGTGTGTTATAAATGACTAAATTTTTAACATCTTTATGTGTGTTTAACAGCTTCAGCTGTTTATCCTAGCCACTTCCAACAGGGTCCTCCACATCACGAGATACCTTTCAGTCAGCATGGACCTCCTCTTCAGAATTATCAAACTCCAATACAGCATCAGATAACACAACCAAACTCAGGTTTATTTGTATTTTAATGTGACCTTAGTAAAATTGTGTTCAGTATAAATGTGCTACATAAGCATAAGACCATGTTCAGATCTCTCAGAATTATATGCTGATAAACATTGTGTGAATTAATAATGTGTATTATGTAAGCCTTAGTATATGATTATTGTTATTTTTTTTAAAGTTAAAAAAACCCACATTTATGTATTTTTATAGTTTTAAAAACTTGCACAGCAGATTTCTAGATAAGCATTTTAATCCTGTGTACAGCCAGTGACTGTAACATTTTGAGACAAATGTACCAAATTATACTTTTGTGTCTGAAAAATGAGAGTTCAGATCTATTCAGTTCAATACCATATAAATTAGAATGTTAACCTTTGATTATGTTAACCAAGTACTTTGTTGATTATTTCATTTATAATAGCCAGATTGTTGAAGGATGTTTTTAAAAATTTTACATTTAAAATATTTTTCTTTTAGTCAATCTCAGTCAGCTACAGCACCAGCCCCAGCAGCCAGCAGCAGGTTCTCATTATCCTCAAAGACATCTTGCACCTCAGATACCTTCACAGCCACCAGGGATAGTTCCTGGTACAAGACCTTTGATGCAACAGCAAATGCGTCCACCTCAGTCTGCTCCTGCAGGGCAATTTCCATTCATTCCTAATCCCATGCAGCTTCCTCAGAACCTGCCTCAAAGACCTTTTAATAATAATCCAAGATTTCCTACAATGAATCCTCAACAACATATGCATCAAAGACAGCAATTTGAACAGCACAGGCCACCACAAATGCAAGGTTAGTCATTATTTTATAATGATAAATATTCTCCACTTACTTTTTTATCATATATATATATATATATATATATATATATATCAGTGGTGTCACCAGCTTTTGTGAAAGGGATGGCAGGAATCGGTGAAATTGGTGCACGTTAAACAAAGGGATGGTACTGGAAATGTTCGTGTTGCAAGTACTCTGAACAGTGTTCAAATTACTTGTTTGTCAAAAATACTCCTATAAATAATTGCATCAAATGCATTAACTATTAACAAGTTTATTTTATTTGCAATTATATAAAGTCAAAGTATCTGTATAATTAGAACCCTCTTATCTCAGGAACTACTGGGCCAATCTTCATAAAATTGGTGTTGTTGAAAAGGCAATATGACAAATCTGTCAGTATCTGCCATCCGTTTATTTAGACTGCCTGTCATATCATTGTTTTGCACATTTGGGGTCAGTAGTTCACATGTCTTGTCCCTAAACTATTGTGCATGAATTTTAATGATCACTATACATTTTTGAACATGCACCTTTATAATAATTATGTTATCCTAGATAAATAATGCTTGAACAAGGTTTCAGTCAACAACAGTACAACCCAGTCTGAAATCAGACGTCATCAAGTGATGTACTGCATTATGTATTTGTACACCCAGTCTTCAGCACAGAGTATGAACAAGGTCTACCTTCACCTTAATAAACTGTGATTTATGCTTGAGAAGATTGACATAAATGCCCAAGACTTGTGGGCCTTTGGCAATAACACATGTACTCTGCTGCCATTTTATGACCTGTGAGAAAATGTACATTGTAATCCATTGTATCAATCATCAATGCAGGTATGCATTTTTTAAATCTCTATTATGGCTAAACAAAAAATAATACACCCAGGAAACTTTTATATGTGAACTTTATGTATACATGTAGGCCTACAATGTCTTACTCAATGATCAAGAAAGATGGTGATTCCTAGCATCCAGAATTGATCATTCAGGTTTTAGTTAATCAGATGTTAATGGCTGAAAAGGTGTTATTTTCATGTATGTGCATTTTTTAAATCCATATTGTGGCTAAACAAAAAATATTACACCCAGGAAACTTTTATATGTTTTAGTTAACATGTGGGAGATTAAATTTAAATAAAGGTCATCTCAAGGTCACGTGATCCACACGGTCAATTTCAAGGTCATAGCAAAGGTCAAAAGGTAAATGTACCCCAATATTTTCCAAACTGAACAAAAATGGCAGATTTGGAATCCTTGTCATATTTTATGAAGATTGGCCCAGTAGTTCCTGAGATATGAGGGTTCTAAGGTTACAAGTATACCAAGTTTCATAAAAATCTGAGACGGTCAGGTTTAAAAAATGTATGGGGGAGTGATTTGACATGGAATGACCCATATATATACACATACATACACATGTTCGTGTATGTGAGAAATGTGAGATCATTTTCATTGCTCTTAAAGTAAAAAATCACTGTGCAGTACGATAATGAATACAGTATTCCCTCGCTATTCGCGGCGGTTACGTTCTTTACCCCCCCACGAATAGCGAAAAACCGCGAATATTGGATGCAGTTTTAAAACATCTATTATGAGATTATATACGGTACTAAATGCTTCCCAAACACTTTCTAAAGACACTCTTACTCATTAATACAGTAATAATGTAGTAATATTGCATGCAGTTATGTATTTCACTAATGTAGTAATGATAATGTAAACACATTTTAATTTTGTACTGAAACAATATTTTAATCAGAAAGAAACGTAAGTACAGGAGGACAGTAACACCGCATAGCATAGTTACCCATACTGTATTACTGTACCGTGAAGTCATTTTCTATGCGTACAACATATGTATTAGAATTGACAGAAAGTGGAACAAATTTAAAGGCAAACAGACAGATAAATACAGTACGCACAGTTCAGGTAATAATAATACAATTCAGTAATAATATGCAGTCAGCCAATAGCAGCCCAGCCATTGTTCGATGAAGACGTCAATCGATAAAAACTGCTCGAGAGAGTAAATACAGACATACCCCTCGAAAAGTCTCTATGACCTACAAAAACCCGGTTTACCGAGCATTTGTTTTTATGACGTTATGACGCTAGCCTGGTATACCAGCATACGATGCGATAGGGTTAAGAGCCTAACCCGCGAATATGCGGGGCCGCGAATGGGGAAGCGCGAACAGGTGAGGGTATACTGTATTTATGAGAATCTGCACTGTTAATAATAATTAATTTTATATTGTGCGGATCGAAGGTCGAAGACAATATTCTAAAAAGTTGTTTTAAAAATTATTATACAGGTGCATGTTCAAAAATTTATAGCGATCATTAAAATTCATGCACAATAGTTTAGGGACAAGACATGTGAACTACTGACCCCAAAAGTGCAAAACAATGATATGACATGCAGTCTAAATAAACGGATGGCAGATATTGACAAATGGCAGGTGAACTTTTCATAAGCCATAGGTGGTGGAGGATCTGCAATCTCTTACAGTATGTAGCGGGAGCTCTGTATATATATATATATATATATATATATCCATTGAGAGAAAACATTACATTGTAATAAAATTATTTGGTGTTTCTTTGTAAAAATTTAATCATTAAACTGAAGACTAATTACATTGGACTAATTTAACTGAAGACTAATTTAATTGGACATTGTATGGATAATAATAACGTTGATTAATTAGATTGTTGTTAAATTATATTAAGGTGCACAACGACAACTGCATCAGTTTGAACCCAGACACTTACAACCAGTTCAGAAGATCCAGCAGTTCCAGCAACAAACTGGTTATCAACAACTGCAGCAACAGCACCAGCCCCAGCCACCTCCCCTTCTGCCTCTTCAACAGCACCATCAGCATCCACAGCTTCAGCAGCCACAGCAACAACAGCAACAGCATCACCCTTTAGATCATTTCCAACAGTTTCAAAATCTAAACCAGAAACAGTTAGATTCTGACATGAAGGATCAAAGCAATATACCAAATAGGTAATGGTTGTGTGCATTTACTTAATTAAATTAGGAAATAAACAAATTTACAATAAAAATAGCCAGAGGACATTGACACCTGCAAAATATTTTTTGATTATTTTGAATGAGTGGGTTGTTTGTACAAAATGTTAATAATTAGAATCAATTTTCAGTTAACATCAGCATTTTCAATGACAGTATCAAAATCTGTATGAAATAATGTGAATATTATTTGTATTATTTTTTATAATCTGTTAATTATATTCCTACATATTAAATCATATAGTTACAAATTCCTTATTTCTAAATACTGGTTAGCCAATCAGAATTCACCATTTTTAAAATGATTTATTAGAATAAAAGAATTCTATTTCATTATTATTTTATTTATCTTTTTTAATATCTTTTTTCAGATACATCCAATATAATACATATTACAGTTAGAATTTAACTTTTATCAGTCTCTACCTTAGAAATATGTATTATTTGTGCTAAAAAAATTTAAACAAAAAGCATTTTCTCTTTTATCAGACTTGAAAACAAAAAAGTATACCCTGTTGGAAAGAAGAATACAAATGTTAGGCAGACTAACCTTAAAGTATTGTCATCACCCTCACCACAGCATACTGTTGCAAGGAAAAGACCATCTGTGAATGAAACATTGACCAGTCCTTTAAAAATAATGAAAAAGGATGAATCAGAGGTATCCACATTTTTTTGCAGTCATCGTTTTTCATTGCAGGAGTTACTGTTTATGGATAGAAAATGCCTGAAGTAAACAAATTCAATGAATTGAATATTAGTGCTAGTCATGCTGTTTATAATAGAAAACTAGTAACAAGAACAAATTATATAAATATCAATAGTATTATGGTTTTGAGAATATTGGCTCATTGTGTATAAATTTTATTGGATTATCTTTATCATGTTACAGAATATTGTACTATAGTATAACAGGAAATCTTCTCAGTCTTAATATTTTTTCATTTAGGGAACCTAGAATTTCTTTTTTTTTTGTTTTTGTTCATATTGTAATTTAAAAAAATATATAAATCTTGTTTCATTTTCACAAGAGTCATTTCTTTATATCAAATACATTTTGTGATGGCAGTATGATTTTTTTATTAATCATTTAAAAGCCATTTATGTTGTTTCTCTGAAAGTTAAGAAAATGGTCATTTTTATAATTTTTCTTAGCACTTGTTACATACTTAATAAAAGTAAATTTGCATTGATGCATTAAGAAATGTGTCACTTTCAAAGTTTAATGGAAAGCAGTTTTATGGAGCTTTTGATAGGAATTTCTGCAATATAGATATGTCAGTTTTGCTTAATATGTTACGTGAATTCAAAATCAGTGAACATGATTTCACATTTAACTACTGTTACATATGAAGATTTTTTTAAATCCTGAGCAATAGCGTTTCTATGTTTACACTTAAATACAGTTACTGTAATCCTGCCACTTCTTAAAAAATAAGAAAAGAAATGTAATGTTTTTTTTTTTAATTGAATTTATTTTCTGCAGGTTCAAAATGAGCCTGTTGATGAAGAAGGTGAGCGAATGAAGCGATTATTAGAAGAACAAAAGAGAAAACGTGAAATGATTCAAAGACAGAAAGAAATAAGAAGGCAACAACAGGCTGAGAAAAGACGGCAAGAACTATTAAAAAAGCTAGCTGACCAAGGTTAGTGGTAATATCTTCCTATAATACATTAACTATTTCAGCTCTAATATCGTATCTGAATTAAGTAATAGTTGAAACTGTTTTCAGAAATAGTTTATATAAATGTTACTTAAAAAGACTACCAGCATTTGATATTTAACTATAATCCTCTGCAATACATAAGCTCAGCTAATCCTTGGAGCCCATTCCAGAACGGTGTTGCAGGTACTAATTTGAGGCAATAAAATTTATACAATCATTAAACTAAAGGCACAGGTGTAAATTAGTCTGTCATCTGAAGCAGACATAAAATAATTTTCTTAGCTTTGTTCTTGTTATGATTTGACTGCAAACAAAAGTTACCCATCATCTGACCATTGTTGAAATTTTCTTTGATGGAGCTTAATTTAAGTTTTAAAATATTTTGGATGTTTTATTAAGGCTCAGCCTAGGGTAACAAGGTGCATAAATGGCCACCTAACAAGGAATATAAACGCTAAATTGACAGCAAACTATATAAATCAATAATTAATCTACCGTATATACTTGTGTACAAGGCGACCTTATGTATAAGTCGATGTGTATTTTAAGACCAAAAATTGCGTCATTTTAGGTATTACTTGTGTATAAGTCGACTGTAGATTCCAGGCACCGTCACTTTGTTTTCGATTTGTCGGTAGTGGATATTAATGACAATTGCAATATTATTTCACCAAATTCTTTACAATTACACAAGTGAGTTTTGTTTATGAAATTAGGACCGATATTTAGTGCAATTTGGCAGAGAAGTCTGCATTCCTAGATCATTGCAAGACGCCGTAAGGCATAACGCTGTACTGACAGATTTTTTGCTTTAAAATGTATTTTTATGTCATTAAACGGAAGAATATCATGTTTTACATTCATATTTGGTTTTGTTATTTAATTTTTCAAAATATTTATACGATAAAATTATATTTTTGAAAAGTTGAAAGACCGCGATTATTTTAGATGCATCCCGTAGCAAAAAATAGTCAAAATGGCGACTCTTCAGCAACAGCTACAAAAGCATTACCTATGTATAAGTCGACCCCCAAAATATTACCTTAATATAGTCTCCCAAAAATTCGACTTATACACAAGTATATACAGTATATAAATCACTAGAGAAATAAACACAACACAAGTTAAGGTTCACGTTAATTATTTAATTATGATATACATGTGACTTGATAATAATACATTATACAATAATAAATCACATGTTTAAGTAATTCTGATTAATGATACAAGTCAGGTTATATGGGGAACCAACACAAAATAAGAATTTGCACAGAGAACAGATTAAACATTAAAACTTTAGGTATAATAAATGTTATTGACAAAGGTTAATTGCACATTACATCCTATCAAAATAAGAATAGACAATTGCAGTGTCATTCAAAAACATTGGTCTCCCTGCCTAACAAAGCTCTTGTTTGGCTTTTCCTTTGCTGATTACTTACCAAATGCCAGCCCTTTTATAACAATACCATGGAGTTGAAAAATAGGCATAAAAATAAAAAGAGCAGATATGATAGAAGTAACAATTTGTTACACAATCTGAATGACCTGACATGACCCTCCACAAATTTAGAAAATTTAGTGTATCTAAGATATGGAAGTTTTCTAGTATCACATGATACATAATAATAATAATAATAAAGAACAATGGCATATCATACATACTAAATATTTTGTCAAACAGTATATAAAATAAAAAGAGTAGCATTATCAATGTCTCAGCTTCAGTAAGATATTATTATTTCCCTGATTTACCATGTGTTGATCAGTAGAGAGTATCAAGTCCATAGCCCTAAACAAGAGACACGAGCAAGAGAAAACAACATTATTTTCTGGAAAGAACATCCGCAATGGTGTTGTTAGTCCCAGCAATATGTTTTATGGTAACTGGGTATTCCGGTAGCATAAAACTTACTGATTAGTTTCCTTCATGTGATATGAAGGTAAGTGGATTGTGGTCTGTATACACAGTTCCTGGGTGAAGTGTATACTTCACATATACTTGAAAATGTTTCAAGGCTTGAATGAATCAAGAGCTTCCTTTTCTCAATTTGAATAATTAAGCTGATGCTCATTAAATTTTCTTGGAAAAAAACTACTGTATGGTCTATCCCAATGTAATTTTCTTGAAACAAAACTGCCCTGGAACCAACATTGCTAGCATCTTCAGCCAGTTTGAATAGTTGCTGGTGATTGGGTGCTGTCATTACAGGTGTTGAAAAGTTCGAGAAGTTTGGCAGAAACAGTAAAAAAAACGCAGATGTGACTAGTTACAATTAAAGTTACACAGTCCTAATTCCGTGACACTGATGCATTTATGGTTTTATGATATTAAAAAGTGATTAGTTTTTTATTCAGCATTCCATCAATACCTTTTATTCTATTATTTAGTATAGTTTGTTATGTTTACAATTCTTAATTTACCATTTATCACAAGAATTTTGAAAGCAAAATAATCGACTGTTTTAGAACAGAAGATAGTAATCAGCAAAATGATGTTAATTCATTTATTTCAGAACATTCATATTGTATTCAGTAAAAGTCATAACATATAATAAAACATGCATCCTACAAGTTATTAAATATAAAATCAACATACAAATATAAACATTTCAAATAGCGCCAGTTCATTTTAGTTGCACATACAATCTATGGCAATTTAGCTAGGTAGGAAACAATTTACGGCGATTTTGTAACAAGTTTTGCTAAAAGTAGGAACACTGAAGAAACATACAACCAACAAGTTATTAAAAATATAAACAATATATAAATATAATCATTTTAACACAGCACCAGACCTTTCTAGTTGTACATAAAATATTCACCAATTTCAGTCTGTAGAAAACGTAACAATGGCGATTTTGCCAAGCACGTGCTACTTTCAAATGCAAGCTTCTCTTTGCCAAACAAGGCACACTGTAGTGTCACACATTGTTTGAAAGGTAATTGAATCAGCTTTCATATTAACCCATGAACACACATTTTATTTTCAGCCATTTTTAAAAAAAAACTGGTTTGAAGGCAAGAAAAAGTACATTTTTGGACACAACTTTTGACCAGTTATATCTGCTAGGGTGCCGGCAACATAATTAAATAAATCTTTCTTCAGATGTTTAAAGTTGCCTGTCTGAATAAGTTAATGCATATATAGCAATATGTTCCAGTTATTATAACATTTTGTTTCATTTTTTTTATTGTCATTTGTTACATCCTATTACATGGTTGATTTTTAGATAATTATGACTTTAGGGTCTCAAACTATCTTGAAAAATATGAAAAAGAAAAGCAAAAACGACAGTTCTGCCAGAAATAGAAAGACATTTTCTCATGGCTTGACTACAATGAAGAAACCAATACCATGTTCAACATCACATGTAGAAAATATGAAACTGTAGGGAGATTTATCAAGGGTACAAATAATTTTAGATTGATGCAATAAAAAGCCATTCTGAATCCATGTCAAATAAAAAATAAAATAAAATGTCATCAAGTGTGGCAAGTTACCAGGCACAGTTTTCACAATGCACAATTGTTTCAGTTTACAATTCACAACACGCATTGGAACTGTGGTGGCATGGTGGGCGTGATTCCATGTAATTGATGTAGATAAAAATATCCATGAGTAGTCTGTGTACAAAAGTGACTATTCAAACTCAAACTGAAAGAGTCATCACAAACCATCAACTTAAAAGTCTATATAGATATTCTGTGAGAAGTGATATTGTATTGTTTGCCACAGAGACAGTTTAGCTTATTCCAGTGTAATAAGACTACATTTGTTAACTTTTAATATTAAATATTGGTCAGTCATGAGAAAAATATGCAAAAAATATATTACAATATGATGTTTTTTCAGTGTTCTATTTAAATATAGTTATATTGGTTAATTATTATGTATACTCTTCAAATAATATGCAATATGAAGCAAAGTTTAACAAAATTATCTCTGTTTATGGTATATTTATTTTGTCATTCGGCAGTTTGGTCTAGTTGATATTGGGTCAGGTCTAGTAAATTTTAAGACATACTAGTCCACTGGTCTAGTAATTAAAAATATTACTGTTGAACCCTGGGGTCATATACTAAAGTTAGACATCAGCAAAAATCTTAAATTGTATAATATGATGATTGGCAAACAGTGCTTTCCAGCCTGTGATAAAACTAACTGAAAAATCTATACATTTTCATTCAAATAATTTCTTATTTGCAAGGAGGTTTCTATAATGCTGAAATCATAAAAATGTGCTGTTTAGATAGCGTTTGTCAAACAGAAGCACTGAATATGGAAATCATGTGGATGTGGATAGAGTAAAACTCTATTCCATTAATAATTGAGCATTACATTTTAATTTTGTTCATTTATCTGGTTACTGGTTTCTTGATTCTTTTTTATTTTTATTGGTTTGTTTCAGTTTGCTTTAGTTCTTCCACATTTATAAAATTAAACATTCACTACAAACAGTAAAGGCCAATATTCTGTTTATTAGAATTATTTCACTTTACACTTTTATTTTTTTTCAAAATTATGTTGCAGGAAAATCAATAGATGACATTGTTGGCAATAAAAAATCAGCAGAAACCACTGTCTTGCTGACTCCAACCAAATCTTCTACCAATAAGCCTTTGCCTAAAGGACAACAAATTCAAACCATTTCTCGGCAGGGTTTTGGAACAAAATCTCATTTACAACCTGGACATATGAAAAGTACAAAGTTGTCTGCTGGAAATTCTGAAATCCAGTCCAAAAGCAAAGAAACTCAACCAAAAACTGAAAAGCTTGGTATGACCCAATCTAATCAAGGCAGAGGACTAAGAGGTTCTGATATCCAAGCTAGTTCTGCTCAAACTGTGTCAGTTCAGCAGTCTCCAAGATCAAATGAAAATATACTGAAAGAAGAGAAACAGGCATACCAGGGTCAGCAGAGTGAACCTTTTGGATCAAGGACACACTCCAGTCATGTTAATGTATCTCACCAAAATGTGGTCAAAAATGTTGTGCTGCAGCTACCAAATGCTAATGCTAATCAGAATCAGGAAACTAATAAACCAGAAACTGTGGTGCAGCATTTTACATACAGAGGCCATCCATTTATTGGCAGAGGCCACAATCCTAGAATGACTCGAGGTTTGAATAATGGTATTAATAGAGGCTTTAAAAATGGATTGAGAATGGCTGTGAATTGGGGCATGGGTCCCAGAAGAAACCAAATTACACACTCAGGTATTATAGGTTCGCAGAACAGGACCATAGGTTCTGTTATGAATAGAGGCATGATAAACAGAGGAATAATCCATAGAGGAATGAATCCTACCATGAGCAGAGGTATGATGAATAGATACATGGATGTTTCTTTGACAAACAAGGAAATGAACAGAGGCAGCTTTAGAGAGAGGGTTTATAAGAATTTTAAAAATCGTGGGAATGTATCAGCAAGGATCCAACAGAAAACATCTCGATCATTTAACAGTAATATTTCAACAGGTCAGTCTGCAGACAGCATGACAGGAGAATTAGGTCAAGAAGAACCATTTCATGCAGTGGTATCAATACCACAATCACAAATTCGCACAGTTATTAAGCAGTCTCCAAAGACAAATACAACAGCATCCAGAACTATTATTACAAAGCAGCAAGGTGCCAACTTGGGAAATGATCAAGCAGATCAAGGAAATTCAGGAAGGGTATGAAGTAATATTTCAGTTACAATGCTTTAGATTTGTATGTCATCATCTGTTAATGAAGTTGAATTTATAAAATAGCTATTCATCTTCAAATCTTTTTGAATGTTTGTTACAAATGTTTCGAAACAAATTTCAAAATATGTTATATGATTATAATTTGCAGTTTCCAAGTACTTGTTTTCTTAGATTTTAATTTTTGCAGATGTATATCATTTTTATTTAATTATTTATGAATCATTCTGTATCAGCCAGTAACTAATGAATATATACACTTGTTATAGAAAAAGCTGTAAAAATCTTATTTGTATAGTTTGTTTTCTTGTGGATTTTTTAATTTTTAATTTTTTTTTTTTTTTATTTATTTATTTAGCATATTATAAGCCATAAGACAGGCCCAACACTTGTATCCATAGACAATTTGTCAGCATCAACATCTGAAGATGATGTTAGGAAATTGTGTAGATCAGTTGGAGAACCCGAGGTTTCAGTATTCACTTACACTCTTATTATCTCAACTCAGAAAATGATTAGCAATTTAATGTAATGCAATTTAATGTTGACAGTTAAAGATGACATATACAGTAAATAGATTGAAAATACTGAACTAAATAAATAAAAATAATTAAAAATGGAACTATAAACAATAAATACTATGTAGATTAAAATAAAATTATTACAATAAACTAAATATTTTATGTAGATATTTCTTCCAAACTCACACACACTGTATTATCATTTTGTCATTTTTTTAAATTCTTATTAACATTGATAATGTTTATAATCACACAAAAAAAAAAAAAAAATTCTAATTAATATTCTGAATAAAATAATGAAATTGGTCTTTCGAAAATGTATATTTTGTAATGTATTCTCTTACTAATATATATATATAAACAAATATAATGATATACAGGTGGAGATTTTCTCAACACTTTGTATTATGAAAGAGTTTTGACTCCTTCCCTTACTTGTACACAATCACTTTACTGTATTTAAGCTTTTTGTTGCACATAAAATTTTGTCCATTTCTATCGAGACATTACGTTTTTCCAGCTACAGTGAAAGTAGTTTGTTTCTTCTGTCTGTGGAGTATCAGTAAAATTGACTCACCTCCAATTTGCC
This sequence comes from Chrysomallon squamiferum, assembly GCA_012295275.1. Lineage (NCBI taxonomy): Eukaryota > Metazoa > Mollusca > Gastropoda > Neomphalida > Peltospiridae > Chrysomallon > Chrysomallon squamiferum. The sequence goes on along the minus strand of CM022673.1, from coordinate 19,178,883 downwards.
ACCTCTGCCACATGTTACATTTCAACTAATATATGTTTATTTATAAATACATCTATGTCTTTGATTTTGAAATCTTTTTGTTTTTGCTATATTTTAGTCAGTTGCAATGATCAAATCACAGAAGAAAGCTGTGGTGACATTTTCAAATCATGCTGATGCTGCAATATTTACAAGCAAATATAACAGGTGAGACAAAAATTACAACACCAGTATTTTGTTTTTAGCCCAGATATCCTCTGGACATTTGGAGGATATCACTGGTTCTCTGCCAGAGATAGATCAACACAAGTTTTTGTATAATCTTTTAAGATGATTTAAACCAGTAATGAAACAGTGAAGAAGTAACTTTGAATTATATTGTGTGTGAATAAGAAAGAATTTATTGACATAAATACAATTCCATCCCCCAAAAGTTATATTTTTATCTAGTTTATCATATCTGATCGCAATAAAATGTATGTATATTAGTAGTGTCTGTGTAATATGTTTAAAATTCAGTTTTTTATTCTGTTAAGTTAACCTCCAGGGGCACATAATTTAGCTACCTGTGATAGTTCCACAAAACACATGGGCTACTCTTCATGATATATATATAAAAAGAATTATCTCAACATAAGCAGGATAAATAAATACATTAGAATAAAATATAATTTTTTTTTTTTTTTCTGTACTTACTTTATTAATGTCTCAGTAGGAAATAAAACATGAATAATGAAATTCAAACCAAATTTGTAATTAATAACAATGCTTTTATTATATAATTAACTGATATATATATATATTAACCTTTTGCTTATTATTATATGTTTAATAATTTTTGTTGTTAGTTTTGTTATAAATAATGTGTGTGTGTGTGTGTGTATATATATATATATATATGCAGATTTTTTATCATAACAAAATTATTTTCAATTTCAACATTGAAAAGTTTACATCCTGAAATTCTTTTTCAGGTACATGCTTGACCTGTCTCATATCACTGTTCGTGTCCTGTCATCCTGAATGTTGATGTAGAGAACAAAAATGACTCCATATCACCTCCACTTCATCAGTAATGTACAAAGTGCTGTATTTTTTAATCATTATCTTTGTGTGTTACACAAATGGTTAAAAACTTCTATAATTATAACTGCAGTATATTTTTCATTTGCATATGAAGGTATCTACATATTTTATTAGAATAAGGCAGATGAGAAATATTAACAGATATTTTTGACAAAAGTGTAAACAGTAAACGTTTGGAAAATCATGAATGTGTAACAGAGAAGAAAGAGAACATTTGTTTCTATCTCGGATATCAGCTCAAGAATGAAGACAGACAAAAGATGCAAATAATGTTTGTATTAAAGAAGATAACATACATTTCCTGGATGTCAGAAAATTGAATGAGAGCATTTTTCATAGATGTGTTTCAAAAGGAATAGTGGTAATGCATCACTGCTTTCTTAACTAGAATTTCATTAGTTAATATATGCTAACTGTTCAAGAAGAAAATAATATTTGAACTCCAGAGATTTACAGATTTGAAGTGACAGTCACATTAGCTATATAATATACTCTTGAAATTCAATTTTTCATTGAAAGGTTTCCTTTTTAAAAAGAAAAATCATTTTAAATTCAGTAAGACAATTTCTGTTAAATATTCAGAAAACAGTGAAGAAAGACTTAAAGAAAATATTCAGCATAAATCTGCCCTATTGGAGTTTATTTCATCTTGAATTGTTTAAGGTTTGACTTACAGCTGCTAAACTTAATTTCAGTAATTTGTTCAAATTTGTAAATAATGATATCTGTTTAAGAAAATAATAATAATAATGGACATATACACATTATTTATAACAAAACTAACCACAACAAAAATTATTACAAATATAATAATAAACAAAAGGTTATTCATGTTTTATTTCCTAGTGAGACATTAATAAAGTAAGTACAGAAATAAAATTTTACTTTTTATTCTAATGTATTTATTTATCCTGCTTATGTCCAGATAATTCTTTTATGAGTAAATACAGATGCTAACAAAATGTTAATTGTTATATGCAGTTTTCCACGTCCCACTATTTTTAATATAATGTTAAATTTATTAAATTTGTTTAATTGATTAATTGTCATTACATTACTATTTATAAAAAATAAAAAAACAAAAAAAATAAAATGTTTATAATAATTTCATCTGTTATTCATTTTAGGTCTTTTTCCATCTCTACCTATTGACTTTGAGTAGTTTTTATTTTTTTATTTTTTTTCCTTTTTACATCTCCAAACTAACACCAATTTTCTTTCACATAAATTTATGTTTTTATTCGTAATAAATAATAGATGAAAGTTGTACTTATTACTAGCAGTATATTTCCTTTTTTGTTTTTGAAATTGCATGAAGTCTTATATTAAAAAGAAAAGATTAACAAAAGAAGAATGTGTCAATACTGGGTGTTATTTTTTTTTCTTCAGAAAAAGTTTGTTTAAAATTTGACTTGTAAGATGACATATACAGTAAATAGATTGAAAATACTGAACTAAATAAATAAAAATAATTAAAAATGGAACAATGAACTATAAACAATAAATACTATGTAGATTAAAATAAAATTATTACAATAAACTAAATATTTTATATAGATATTTCTTCCAAACTCACACACACTGTATTATCATTTTGTCATTTTTTTAAATTCTTATTAACATTGATAATGTTTATAATCACACAAAAAAATAATTCTTTCTAATAAATTTTTCTAAATGTGATGATGGCAATACAAAAAAAAAGTAGAATATATTATTTTATCTTCACTTTACAAAGTGTAGATAAGTCAGAGTTGATATTTTATAACTTCATGTAGCTGCAGGTGATACAAGGTAGGAAATCCGTTAATAACAATATGGAATGCCTATGATAACTTTACACTGAGCAACTGAAACTAAAAGAACAAAGATGTTATGAAGCAGTTTTATTCTTTACTTTTAGTTTATTTTCATTTTGCAAAATGTATCCATCTTAATTTTAACAATAAAAATATCTGATAATAACACTGAAGAAAAATTAAAGGGAATGTATGTCATGGTGAAAAAAAAGAGTAATAAATACTAATTCCACATATTAGGATTATAATAGAATATAAATCAGTTGGTTGAATGTATTAAATTGTCTTTATTTAGTTTGAAATGTGTTAATTTTCTTAACTTATTTAAATTCGACTTATAGGATTTCAAAATTTTAAAACTAACCATTCTTTATAAGGAATTACTTTATTTCAAATATGTTATGTAAATATATTTAATGAGAATTAATAGCTACTGTTATTTCACAAATACTATAAAAAAAATAAAATAAAAATCAGAGACTCCTATAGGGCAGATTATATGAACAGTTTATTGAAATAATTATACCAAATATTTTAACAATAAAGCTGAATGAAAAATCTTTCAGAGACAGAACAGCATTTACTGAAAGAACATTAATTTTTTTGACAGTGAATATTTGTGATGTATTTCTGGAAATTAATTTTTCAGATAATGTTTTATTTTGTAATAAAGCACAATCATGTGTCATCAACACAAAGGTTTTGTGTCATTTAGTTTTTAACTGTTTTACCTTAATGAATATTTCTTATTTTAATTTAATCAAAAAATTTACATCAGTTGTGATTTATGGTGTTTGTTTGCTGTGATTTCCACAAGTAAATACGCATTTAATGTTCAGATTTTGGTGAATTTTTATGACCTGTATTTATTCAACAAATGAAAATTATACTGAAGTTCAGCAGCTCTTTTATTATTTGATGTGATCAACATTGTTTTGGTGAGTATGTCTGTTGTTTGTTGTTATGTTATATTTTCATACACATTATATTGTTATATTATAAATCATGGTGTTTTGCCATTGTTATTACCCTTTACCTTGAAATAGTAATATTTATATAATTCTTTTTTTATATATTTTTATACATTGTTAAACTTATTTTTTATAGTACTTTTATTGTTATTTATACAATATATATTTAGATATATTGCTCAGAGTTAGGATTATGTGCAATCTCTAATTAAACCTTTTTGATAAAAAAAATTTTACTTAAATAATATTCACACTACCAAACAGTAAAATATAGTTCTGATCTTAACACCAAAAAATTGGATTCAGTCTTTGATGATTAAAATCACATTTTTGTAGAGCATATTTTGCAAATAATAATGTACATAAGTAATGGTCAAAGAAATATCACTCATGCTATTTCACTGTTAAATCATTATATGATTGTTGTTGTTTTTGCTTTATGAACAGTAATGATAATTGTTTTATAATACAAGCAGATGCATAAAATGGAGAGCTAAACGGTGAGTGTGAAAGAGAGAATGTGTGTACATGTGAGTGAGTGAAAGTATGAATATAGCGATGCCAACTGTTAAGATTTGGTTGTAATGATTAAATTTACCCTCAGCTTATACTGTTACAATAAACCAGTGAATAAGTGTGTTCTGTCTGCTGTCCATAAACAAAAGCCTGATTAGATTATTTTACTATATCCAAATAATGCAGTAAATAAGAAGTGATCATATTTTCTAAGTGTATCAAAGAATAGTTTGACAGCTAATGAATGTTCTAAGTATGAGTTTTCAAGGTTTCCTCACACTTTACTTGAGCTTAAAGTAAAACAAGAATTCCTAAAAAGTGTTGCATGTGAGCTGCAAATTTATGCCTGTGATTATTGAAATGGTTACAGAATCTCCTTTACAAGATTTGGCTCCATTGCATTAAACGAATGAAAAACCATTATTTATCTTTTATATCAATCAGTTTATTAAACTCAATTGCTTTCTCTGCACATATTCATTGGAAAGTTGTTATCACTGTTCTAATAGATTTTTATATTACTTATTTTTTTTATTGACATGCTGTTATTAATTTTAAACAGGTTCAGTTGCATAATTTTATAGCAAACCTTTTAATGATTTTTATCTCAAAAAAATAACTAAGTATTTCAGTATTAATAGATCTAGGAGGTCAGACTAATTTTCAGACACAGCAATCTGTATGGATAGCAGCTGATACTCTATGATAAAGTTGTTTGGTAATGTTATGTGATTATTTTAACAGCTGATAAAATTACATGTAGAATAACTTTTAAATTAATTGTGAGGAATAATTGTAAACTATCATACAGATGCATTAATATTATACTGATAATATAAGCCTTTCTTCCAAGATTCATCAGTATCAGTATTCCTTTGAAAGCACTAAAGGATATCTTTTTAAAACAAAGAATTAAGGAGACTCTACAAATTGCGAAGCATTAATGTCTTTATGCCAAACAGTGCCTTAATTAGAAACTTGCCCCACATCACATTCCAATCATTACTTTCACACTCCATTGAAAGTTGGCATCTCTGTATGAGTATGAATGAGAGTGCCTCTACTACTAGGCAATAGCACAAAGAACTGTGATAAAGGTGGGAAAAAATAGTGCCATAATTTATTATTTGCAAAGTTTGGTGGTTGAAACTAATTTAAACATACGGGTAAGCAAACAGATAACAATACTTTTTTTTTCTCTTTTTAGGAAGTGATTTATTGTGTTTCATGTCTTCTTTTTTATATATTGTTTAGATAAAATATAAAATATATAAAAGATATAAATTGATATAAAAGATAAAATATGAACAATTTTATTGTCTAAAGATATGTTGTAAACCTGTTATTTATAAAACAGTTTTTATTGGAAGTATTTCTGTGATTACAAATAAAATTTCTGTATCTGAATAAACAAAACGCATCAGAATAATGAAACAGTTAAAAAAGTTGTCTATAATACATTGTAAATAATAACTTGAAACAATATTTATTTTATAAATTTACGTTCTTTTTTTATTTTATTTTTATTTACTTTTATTTATTTATTCTTTTTTTTAAAAGTCATTAAAAAGTATATAGTTATAAAGCTAGATAGAGTGCTTTGGTGCATGTGTTAGGACTAAGGAGTATTTTCAGGGAATTATAAAATAAAAAATAAGCTAAAGTGAACAGTTTATAATTTGTTACAAGCAGTTTGATATTTCTCTTTGAATGCAGGTATAGTATTTCACATTAATAAAAACTAAAATCTTTGTTGAATATTTGTATATCTTTATTAATTACATTATGAGTATAATGTTGAAGGGTGTTTTTTAAAATTGTAAGTTGGTCACTCTAATAGCGTATAGTATAATCACTCCAGAATTTGTAATTTCTGTGTAAAACATCTTAAGTAATTTCATAAATTAATTTTTTTTTTGAGGTTAAATCTGATTGTTTTATTTTGAGATGAAACAATAGTGATGAAATAAAATGGTTCAAAATTATATACATAAATACAAATAATGCTGGCTATAATGATGTTTGTAATCAAAATTCACTAAACATAAACATTGTCAGTGCATTTTTTTTAATTTTGTATTTAATTTTTTAATTTATTTTACTTCAAAAGAACAATGCTAATTTCCTTTATTTTATATTTTTTATTAAGTTGTCTGTAAAGGAAGAACAACAGTTAATTAAAAGAAATCAGCAACAGTAGTTGATTGCTAATGCTATTTCATTTACATATCAATTCCATCACGGGTTATTTAATTTTGTGGGAAAAATTCTTATCCATTAGTTATGTATATGGAGTCTGTACATATTAAGAGAGTGTAAGATATACATATATATATATTTCATTTTTGTATTCATTTTTATTTCGTATCCCCTTAAAGACATTTTCCAAGTAAACAACAAATGATAAAAGTTCTTGGTTCATTTAACAGTGATAGAAGAAAATTCATTACTGTATTTGGTGATTATATAACAGAGATTTGGTAAGTTGAAATGGAATTTTCAAAATAGTTTTCAATTTTTGTTACGTTCTTAACCCATCTTTAGATCCCATCCTTTAACTGTGCAAATCATTTTCATTTTCTAACATGAAGTAGTTGTTGGGTATCATAAAGCATTCATTAATTCTGGAAATATCAGAATGGTTTGCAAAGTAAACTTCATACCTAATAATTTAAAGTTCAGTTGATTTTATAGGTTTATGTACAATTATATAAAAACATTAAAATAATTATTTATGATCATTATTTATTTGTCAGTTTTAATTTTATTTTTTTATTTTTATTTTATTCAGCAAATACAAAGGTACATATTTTTTATCATCACCAGAAAGTAAGTGATAAATTTGAAATTTAAATATCGGGGTTATTTTCTTCTAAAGATCCTCAAAATCTATTTATAAATATTTGTTTAAAATCTCTTGGAAATCTAAAGAAAGTTAAAGCTGTTTCCATATACATATTTTATTTTTATACGCAATTTTGTATTAGTATAACACAACAATTTGAATTAAAGTATTAATATAGATTATATTAAAAATATTTAAATTTTGTAGTAAATATTAAATTCATATAAATTACTTCTTGCAGTAAAAATTGTAAAAGAAAAGAAACTAATTTAAGAGAATAGATATTTACTAATTCTATATGTCCTGATGAAAGAGATTAAAACTATGTTATTAGGAATGTATTTAATGTTTATTTTTAAGTGGAAAACAGGTGATATTTCTTTATAAAAACCTGTTTAATAGCCTTCTCAACAAAGCGGTCAAAGAGGTTTAATGGTGAACATCACATATTAAATCACTAGTGATGATAATTTGAAAATGTTAAACTTGTACACACTCCTCTGATGTTGTTTAGGTAGACCAGACTCATCAGTGATCAGCACTAAGTTCATTTTGTACACAATATAAAAGTTTCAAACGATGAAGGCATGGTTGGAGGGGAGGATTTATCTTATTGGATTTCCTTTACTTCCCTTTTTTAAGTTATTTATTTATTTTTATTTTTATTTTATTTTTTATTTGACCTTTCTTTCATTTCCCTTTTATTTTTTTTTTTTTTTTTTTCCCCGTTTATTTTATTTAACAATTTTCTTTTTGGATTATGTTGAAGAAATACATTGTGGTTGTTTTGAAAAAGTTAAGAAGTGAAAACCAAAGTTTGTTATATTAATTTTTATTTTGTACTTCAAATAATAATGTAATTAGATGGTATTCCTGAGATGTCTGGCCACTGGCAGTTGTCTTGAGTAGAGATTAAACTATGTACAAATAACTGTGTATCTTTACATAACTAAGTGATCATTGTAAAACACTAGACATTTAGGTGAAAGATATGCATGGTGTATTTTTGCTGTTTTAAATCATTTTATTATTTTCAGGGATTTTTTTTCTGTATGCTTTCAGAAACCAACATGTTTGTTGAAATGTTTAAATTGTTGTATTTGTAAACATGATGTTCACAGATTTGTGATTTTTTTTTTTTTTTGCTGTGTGCCATTATAGTATTTGATGGGTACAGTAATATACTTTCATTAAAGTATTAAGTTAATGGAGCTGGGTTTATAGTTACAATATCAATTGTTTTGGGGGTTTTTTTTGTGTTTAAGCATTCATAAACTTAATTAGGGATGATAAAAATACATTTGGTTCAATTACAAGTTTTACTTCAAAGTTTTCGTTTTCTTTTTATAGCAAACAGTATTTTATTATAAAATCACTGTTATCTAACAAAGTTTAGATTAGGGACTTATTTATGGAACTGTATATAAATTGTTTTTAAAATGTTCACTCTATTGTCTAATGTATGCAGCTAAAATATCAATTAATTCATACCTGCAAGAATTAAGTATCATTCAGTTCTGATAATAATAATTACTAATACTTGTTTTTCAAATTATTATACATTTTTAGGTCAACAGCTGCATTTGTGTGAAGTAAGAGAATTAATATATTGTTAATATAATTATTTCAAATATTTCTTGTATTTAGTTTTGCACATTTGTTATGACCAGAGTTACATATATTATATCAGAATATTTGTATTTCTTGACATTTTTCATTTCATTAGATAATGGATAAAGTGATTTATCTGTAAGATGAGTATTAATATTATATATTAATATTTGCTCCTTGTAGGTTTTCCCAGCAGTTTAATAAAATTACTCTCGAGTCTAAAATTTAGAAGAGACCTGATTATGTTTTAAAATAAAAAAATAAAGCAATAGAATGGCTTATCAGATTATGATGCCTTTAGGTTAGTATATATGTATATTTGCACACACACCATCATATATACATAGGGAACATTTCATTCAGAATCATATCACAAATCATTATACTTAGTTCAACGATTACTACTTAAAGTACTTTGGTTTCACTGGGAGGAGATTTCATTAAAGTCCTGTTTCTTAACTTTTTTGCTATCTTTTCTTCTTGTTAAGTTTCTCCATCAGTGAAGTATAACACTTTTAAAGAATGTGTAAAAATCTGTTTTGTGAAAGGAAAACTGCTTTTTTAAATTTCTCAGTGAATTATAATCATCTGAACATTTTAGGAGGATTTAAAAAAAAAAAAAAAAAGGAATTAACTATGTTGTTAAGATCCAACAAATATTATTACAGGCTTGCAGATGCATTATAGGTGTGTATATATATATATGTGTGTGTGCGCGTGTGCGTGAGTGCGTGTGCGTAACAGGAAATGAATTGTGAAGAGCCAGTTAGTGTTATAGGCCATAAATGATATTTCAGTTTTATTAATAATCAATATACAGGATTTTAATCAAAATGAGTAATTGGACTTGTAATCAAAACCAAATTGATTAACTTAATGCAGAAATGGATTAGGTGATTTATTGGTAAGATGACCTGCACCAAAGACAATCCACACCAAGTTCTGAGAAACTTGTAGCACTAGAATTTTATGTATCTTGGCATTGGAATCAGTGTGGATGCCAAAGCAGTAGTGGATCAATTCCAGGGAATAAAAATGTTGGCAGTACATCATCTCAGTTGTTGAAAACTTGAGTATATTTCCTAAGACAAATCTCATTTCTCTTTTTTTCTATCAATCCACTACTGAAATATAATTTAATAAGGTTGAGTGTGAATTGGATTTTGAATTTTAATGTTCACGCAACAAAGAGTAGTCTCAGATCTTGTAGAGCTGTCAAGAAATGCATTTATTATTTATGGATAAGTAATTTTTTTATTTATTGGAGTTGGTAACATAAAATATGTGTGGGGGTTACATCTGTGATGCATTACAATCATAAAATTTTCAACATAACATTTGGGAATCTCTGAATTAGAGATATGCCAGCTTGATAAATTTAAACAGATTTTAATGAGATGGTTATTTTGGAAATGTTTATTAACTGATCCCAAAAGAGTATAAGATTAAGAACAGTTTGATTTTTACTTAAGTTATAAACGTATGTTAGTGTTGAAAGTACATCAAAATAGAACAGGTTATTTTGAAATAAAATAATTTATTTAGTTTCTAAAATCGTATTTAGAATTCTGAGAGGGATGTTTTAAGAGTACTCTTCCACATTACATTTGTTCATAAATGTTTATGGAATTAAACCGTATTAATTTCAGATATCAGAATAGAAATGTAAGACAAATAATAAGCGACAAGATTCAAATTTATACCAGAATGCAACAGAAATTAATACTTGATTATACTGTAATCAGGTTTACCGTATCTTTTTTCAGGTAAATGCCTTTCTTGTATCAACAAGTACAGTTTTATATTTTATTAAAACAAACATGTTGGTATGCTGAAAATGTTATGTGTAAATGTGTTGTTCAACTAATGAAATGGTTTTAGAATATTTCAGTTGCAGAAAACTGGATCATGCTGCCTGTTATTCCATTGTTTGATGAACTGTGATCATTCCTCAAGAAAATTTGGTGCTACAGTTTTTTTATATATTTTTATCAAAACATTAATGTCAATAAGATAATTATGAAGAGATTTTATTAGGAAACAAGTTGATAACCTTTCTCAGATTATCTTTATTAACTGTTAGCTATTTGAGAATTTCTACTGACACTGCTGTTAGCAGAAATGTTCTTATATTATAATAAAGTATTGTTTGACATAACTGAATTGTTGTTGGTTGTCTTTTCACAAGGCTGACATGACTCATTCAATAAACTTAACAATGAGGAATTCTAGGATAAAGATTTATATTTGTATCATATTCCATAGTGGTAGGTAATTAAATATACTAAAGAGAGCATTGCTAGTTTGCTTTTTACAATTAAGAATCCTGATACTAGTATTACCTCATAATTAGAATTAACTATATATCCTAAATCAGTTTACTTCACATACTACAAAGCTTTTTATCCAGTTTTACTCCTTTTACAAGTTGATTAAATAAATAAATAAATAAAAAAATTAAAAATGTATTACAAACTATACATCAGTATACAAATGATGTTAACAGATTTTTGTCACATACACACGATTTGATGGAATCCACTTTGCACTGTGAGATTATGTTGGAAATTGTTTGCGTTCTATCTTTAGTATTTCTCTTGGAACATCTGAAAAATCAAAAACCCCAAATAATGTATAAAAATAAAACAAATCAACTTGAGATACCAAATGTGCATCTATGATGCCTTTAAAACAGGTATGCAACCCTTTATCGGAATTTCAATGTATAATGTGTGGGTATTTTGTGTTTTTTGTTTTTAGAATGATAAAAATAAAGTATCTAATACAAACTGAACAGTGGAAATCTATCTATAAATGAAACCCCATTAAAAAGTTTTGTTACTGCAGTATTTTCCTTTTTCAATTTCAGGAATGCACATCAAATTTTTAGCATTACAATTTGCATCATGAAACATTATCATAAGTAACTGTACTAAATAAATATTGAATAAAATTTTACAGAAATTAGAAATTGAATCATCAGAATTACTTACTGGCTTCTATCTTGAGACAGACTTCACTTGTGAATTTATTTGTAGAAACTAAAAAATTTCCAAAAAGATGTGTTCCTCCTCCAACACCAAAATAGTTTGATTTAGCTGATAAATATCTGTTTCAAGTTAAGGAAATTAATAACAAAATATTATCAGTATTTGTAAACTAAATAAATCAACAAAAACGTCAAGTAGTTATTACATCATTTTTACAAAATACATGCTTCAATAAAAAAGTTAGTGCTGGTAATAAAATAGATGAAAATAAATTTTTTAAACTGAAACTGTAGTTAATATCAGTAGATATTTTAAAAACAAGTAGTGTGTATGTTTCTTCCAACTTTCTTAAGCATAGTAAACATTTGTACATTTCTTGAACTTTCACTAGGATACATTAATCCATTAGGTGTCAAAACCGTGTCAAACACATTGACTAACTTGGCATAGTTTTCTGTATTATAAATAGTCTCTGCTGTCAGAATGTAGTCATATCTGAAATAATATTCAGTATAATCATTTATTTAAATTATCAGTCATTGTAATTCAAGGAGGTAACTACTGAATTAACTATCACAAATATTGTGAAAAATATTACAAGTTGAGTATCCAAAGCCTTTTCTGAGCAACTGAAATGATATCAATTGGTTATCAGCACTGATAGCTCATGAACAAAATTATTAAAAAATTCTGCAGACTATTTGTAGAAACTGTATATGAAATACAAACAGAATTTGTGTTTGATCTTAGATTCTATTTTCATGTTATGTCCTTATAATTCACAAATCCAAAAAAGGCAAATGATTTCTGATAAGATATCCTCAATCTCTACTATTATGTCCAATATGAGTATCAATGGGTTAGCTCTAACCCAAATATATTGAAAAACATATATCTTCTTATCTTTATGACATCAGTTTGAATGATGATGATACAGAATAATTAAACAGGGCTTCCACTTCAAAATGTTATTCACCTGTCATTGTTTACCTCCTGTGAATTGTTCTTTGTGTGTGATATTTTCATTAACTTCATTATACAATCCATTGTGCATGTTTAAAGAATTAAAACATATTAATTGGGAGTGAATACTTAGATGTCTGACAGTGCTTTTCTACTATTTAGAAATTTTATGTTTCATGGTCATTTGCACATTATTTTACTGTCCACTTGTTACATTATTCAGGCACACCATATAACAGTACCTGACTTTCTTGAAGTACACAATGCAAGAATGATAATCCCCCACTGCAATTAATTAGATAAGAAATCAGAAGTTTGAATTCTGATATTTTGGGGATTAGATGTTTTTATTTATTTATCCATGAGTCACTACATTATACTATAATTCAACAATTGCTTCAGAAAAACTACTGCTAAAATTTTGCTAAATACATTGCTGCATTATCTCTTTACCTAATTTCACCAAGGTTAAAGGGTGTTACTGATGCTGATTATTTTTCTTCTTTTTGATTATTTTTCTATTTTTAATGTAGTTTTAGTTATAAAAAAGAAATAAGCTTCAGTGATATTGTTTCCTTTTTTATTATGAAATTATATTGAATGAAATGACAAAATTAATAAAGAAAAACAAAATCTTAGTCCGCATTTGTTATGGCTAAATATCCATATTATTGCATATTTTTTTTTTTTTTTTTTTATCACATTTAAAACTTTTCTTTGTCAGGCATTATTTTATACAAACCTGCAAGAATTGTTTTTGAGGATATTAGCCAAATCACTCCAGTCACCAGCAAAAAATCGGCATTCACATTTATTTTTACGATTAAGTAAAACATTCACAACTGTAAATTTTTCAATCACTTCCCTATTCTACAATTAAATAACAAAAACAAAAAAGTTTTAATATTTTAACATATGTGAATCAGAATCATATGTATGATATATGAAAAATCTGTGTAAGTGACACAAACTTACTAATAAGCAGTTATATATCAAGAATTGATTTGATCACATTTCATAACCTTTTACAAAACTTTTTAAACATTTCTTCAATTTTCCTCTGTGTATATGTGTATGTGTGTTGATTATGTATGTATAAGTTTATCTTATGAATAAAAGGTTGTAATAATAAAAACAAACTGTGAATTTAGTAACGCTTAGTCTTGAGATGGACCCTGGTGTGGTATAGCAATATTAAATAAGTCAGTAACTATTATTAAACTATTGGTAAAAATATAAACAAATGGCTACATTAATTCCAGTCCAAACAAACAATATTTGAAATTATTAACTGGTTACTAAAACATGTTTAACTCACAATCTGAAAAAATATCTTACAAAATCTTGAAAATGTACTGCTTCTGCTTCTCTCCGCATTGCACATAACCCTGGAATACCTGCACCACAGCCAAGCTGAATATTACAGAAGTACATCATTCACTGAATCACAGTAAAGAACTAAACACAGAATTACACTAAAATTCAATAGCATTAAATAACCAACATTTTATTTGCAATCATCTGGTAATTGTTACCTTTTTGCTTTTGCAACCAAACTAGGCAATCTCATGACTAAGACTTGATTTAAACTGAAGTAATAAAAGGAACTGCCTCACAGAGTTCCAAAGAATTAACCAAGTACTCCCCAAAATCAATGTCAACAACATAAGCATAAAGATGAAAAAAAAACAATGAATGAATCTCTGTTTTGTAAGATTACAATAACGGTTGGGGCCAAGTTCTGACACAATCAAACTGTAGATCTATTTAGCCTGTATATTATTAACTGCACTAATAACAGCAAAACATTAAATATTCAAAAGTTCTTTTGACAATAACTTTATTTTTATTTTAAAGATGCTGCAGAAAACTCACTTCTAATACTCTTTTCCCTGAGAAGTCAATACACTGTTCACATATAAACTCAGCAAGATCAAATCCACATTCCCAAACTTTAAAACCTCCTGAAAATATAACATTCAGCCACTGAACTATATGAAAACATCTCTAAAGCCAGATTTACTAGTATAATATTTCACAAAACTTTATTTTTCTATAATACCAGTTAATAAGTATTTAAAATATTGATATTTCTTATTAAAATAAGCTTTAAGTAATATTAATGTAAATCAGTTAAGTACATAATAAATATAACATTTAATGCAAACCTTCATAGACTCCAGGATGTAGATCTACATGTTGTAATACAGCTTGTGCTGTCTCTAAATCATCCAAAGCATTTTCAGTTACATATTTCTCCAGAGCCTGTGGATCAAGTATTCCAAGGGTAATGTTGTTGAACGTGTGATGTATTGTTTTCAAATTTTCCTTTAAGCCAAGAGATGAAAAAATAATATATAAATCTTTCTTGTTTTTGTATATTTACCTGAATCCTTCAATGGCAATAAAATTCTATCACTGTAATTACAGAGTGAAATTTTAAATACCAACATGTTAATTCTAACTCAAGGAAAAAATTCCAAATATCTTAAATGTCATATATATTCTATTTAATAAAAATATTAAAACTTGACACCATATATATAATACAAATGGCAATCACATTATTTTACATTTTCACTTATGAACTGAAAGAACAAACTATACCAGAACTTTGTTTTCCACTGGATGAACTTCTACAGCACATTTCCCAGTTAACATACTACCTGTGATTATTATTGAAAAAAACAAAACAAGATTTAAAAATTAACATATATGAATTAAAACAGCCATAACATGCACATAAAAACCCAAAACTAATGTCTATCATTTGATGAAATGTTTTGGAAATAAAATTTCCTTAGATCATCTCAATAATTTTCACCATGCTATTGTCTGTTTACAAAATGAATCAACATTACTAATTATATAAACAATCTAATATTTTATGTATTTTCTGCTCTTCATTATCCCACTGCTTGTCTTTATAGTAATTATTATTATTATTAGCATACAGATTTGGATTGGAAAAGTTGTTTGAAGTAGTATTTATACTGAAAAGAAATAGAAGTGGTCACAGCTATTCTAATGATTTAATTCATAAAATTTTAAATTAAAATAATTGTACAAAATAATAATAATAATAATAATAATAATAATAATAATAATAATAAAATAAATAAATAAATAAATAAATAAATAAATAGAATTAAATTTTATATCACTGGAAAAATGTTTTCCAATTATATAAGTTAAAATGGCATCAGCCGAACATATTTTGTTCTGACGCGTTCCATATCTGAAATCCGTAAATTAAATCAACAACTTTAACGTAGATAAATGATCTGTTATTTATTATATGGTTCGTTGATTCTTAGTGTTCATTTCAACAGGCCTCTGCAAATTTTAATGTTAAATAAGCTACATAATATATTAGTCTGTGAATTAACTTTCCTCACAGTTTACCTTTACTAAATGTTTCTTCAATGTTATCAACTCCTGAGTTAACAAAATTAAATTTAAATGCCATATTCCATATTACACATGTAAGCAAAGCATTTACACGTGTTTCTTAAATTTCCTACACATTTTGCTAAACAATTTCTAATTGGTGCAACTGGTTTGTAAACTTGAGATTAAGCCAATCGTATATCGTTTGACTATATCTGTAGTAGTTGTGTCAAGAAAATATAGTACAAGCTGTCATCGACGTTACCAATGTCCGACAATTTTATTTCTTTATCACGGTAAATCTTTTTATGAACATTGACAGAAGTTTATGCAGTGACGGTTTTATGAATGGCTGCTAATATAATATTAAAAGCTCTATGGGCAATTCGGTTGTCACTATTTACACCATATCATGATGTGTATCACTTAAAAAGTTACGTCATAGCTGCAGTAAATAAAACATTTTAAAAATAAATGTTGTAGGCGTACTGAGTAAAGTCTGGCAATTGATGATAGCCTTCAACAATATAGTATTATTATTTCATTTATACTGTTTACTGTCACATATTTTTTCTATATTAGGAAATCTAATTAACATGTCATGGCATTGCTGTATCAATGATTTCACAATAAACAATTAAAATAAAGCAAATCACAAATAATTTATATTTAATTTTGTGACACAGATAAAATATTGTTGACTCGCGATTTCACGTACTAATAGTTGGGAGCACCCTGAAAAATGCAAAATATTACATAGTACATGTAACAAAAAATGTACAGTAGGAAAATGTAGGCTAGATTGGAAGAAGTTTGTTAAGTTAGGATGGTTATGGGTGAGATTATAAAATTCACTTTTACTTTGATGGAAAGTGGGCTGACAGGGGGTTGCTGTAGTCATATAAAGGAACTGAGAATAACATAACAGTACCCAGAGATAAGGTTTCAAGTGGGAAATGGTGGTAAGTCAAAATTTTCAATGTATTTTTTTTCCAGATTTTGACAATTCAGGATTAACAATATCTGTAAAACAATAGTGTGGCTGCAGTTTGCCATTAGGAATTATAGTGGCTGAATACCAAATTGTGATGTGACTGAAAGTTTGTTTCATAGTCATCTTAGGGACTAATTAAGCAATAATAAAGGCATAATATTAGTAGAACAGTCACTGGCTGAACTTCAGTGGACACATTAGTATACTGCCTATATATATATATATATATATATATATATGCCTTAGTGCTTGCTATATTTATCATTCCTTTTTATTAAATGTGATACAGTATTATTCTTGTGTTATCTTACTGAATTTATAATAATACATATGTGAATACATATTTGTTTCTAAAATGTTAATAGGTGTTTATTTAATTATTTCCTAAGTTTACTATGTAACAACAAGGAAGATAAGTCCATTATTGCTAGGTAGAAGGCATATGATATGACAAAAGGGAGGATACCAACTGAAATGCATATACATCAAATATAATAAATCCTAGTTTGGATCTACATATTCATTATTTTTTATTTATTCACCTTCATATATCTTTTCTTATTTCCTTTCTGTTTTCTTTTTTTCTTTTTCTATTTTTTTTTTTTTTTTTTTTAATTACACATGCCTTCCATTGTAACGATTGCTTATTTCTATGGCATCTACACCAGAAGTTAAAAACATTGTGAATCCTTAATTTAAAACAAAAACAAAACGAATAAAACTAGAAGTAATTGATCTTTTCATAGTATGATCTTAACTAATGATAAATACAGTTGTCTGGCAGAGTAAAAGAAGAAATGTGTTGTATTAAAAGATATTTTTCTTTTCTGTTTTTATTCATAGCATATTCTGATAAGTTTAAAAACCATCACTGATATGTGGGCACTATCAAGAGGATAAAGATTCATGAGAATAATGAACTTGTTCTGATGAACACATTAAACCTATCATTTAGTAAGTCCACCCTTCCTCTGTCACACATGTGGAATCTTTTATTCCAGATGGGTCATTCCGTGTCAAATCACCTGACCATCTCAGATTTTTATCACACTTGGTATACTTGTTCCCACAGCACCAAATCTGAAATATTAGCCCAATTGGATCAGTGGTGTGGAGATAAGACCCATTGAATTTTGAGATTTTTGGCAAAAATGGGCGTGACCACCAACCTTTGAACCCTCATATCTTATGAACTACTGGGCCAATCCTCATAAAATTGGTACTGTTGAAAAGGCAATATGACAAGGATTCCAAATCTGCCATTTTTTTTCAGTTTGGAAAATATTGGGGTACATTTACCTTTTGACCTTTGCTATGACCTTGAAATTGACCGTGTGGATCACGTGACCTTGAGATGACCTTTATTTAAATTTAATCTCCCACATGTTAACTAAAACATATAAAAGTTTCCTGGGTGTAATATTTTTTGTTTAGCCACAATATAGATTTTAAAAATGCACATACATGAAAATAACACCTTTTCAGCCATTAACATCTGATTAACTAAAACCTGAATGATCAATTCTGGATGCTAGGAATCACCATCTTTCTTGAACTTTCTGTCAAATGAATTGAAGGAGGGAATAATCCAATTTTATGAAAGTGACGAGAACAGTAGAATATGTCCGTGAATGAAGGATACAGTGAGCATTTGAAACAGATGGTGAGAAGGTTAAGCATCAGAAACACCTAGTTCTCTCAAATTTATGTGAACTTTATGCATACATGTAGGCCTACAATGTCTTACTAGGTGATTCCTAGCATCCAGAATTGATCATTCAGGTTTTAGTTAATCAGATGTTAATGGCTGAAAAGGTGTTATTTTCATGTATGTGCATTTTTTAAATCCATATTGTGGCTAAACAAAAAATATTACACCCAGGAAACTTTTATATGTTTTAGTTAACATGTGGGGGATTAAATTTAAATAAAGGTCATCTCAAGGTCACGTGATCTACACGGTCAATTTCAAGTTCATAGCAAAGGTCAAAAGGTAAATGTACCCCAATATTTTCCAAACTGAACAAAAATGGCAGATTTGGAATCCTTGTTATATTGCCTTTTCAACAATACCAATTTTATGAAGATTGGCCCAGTAGTTCCTAAGATATGAGGGTTAAAAGGTTGGTGGTCACGCCCATTTTTGTCAAAAATCTCAAAATTCGGTGGGCCATATCTCCCACACCACTGGTCCAATTGGGCTAAAATTTCAGATTTGGTGCTATGGGATCCCAGTCAACAAGTATAAAGTTTTATAAAAATCTGAGACGGTCGGGTTTTAATATCTTTTTTTTTAGGGGGGGGTAATTTGACATGGAATGACCCAGATACACTGTAGCCCATGATAGCCCAAATTATTCTGAATCCATAAACTGCAAGGAGTACTGCTTTTCACATTCTCATGGATCTCCAAGATGAAAACCAGAAGGTTTTAAAAACAGTGTCATTTCCTGAAGCTAGAAAACTGGTGGAATCTGAACCTTTTCCTATAGCAAAGTGTCTACAAAAATATTGCAATAATTACAGATTTAACAAGAAAATTTTAAGTTATTGAGAAAACAAATAAACAAGTAGAACAGAAATTAGTCCTAAAAGTAATGATTGTGATCTTTGAACATTATAAAATTACACTGTACATTAACTAAAGGTAAGAGAATTACAAAAGTAATTTAAGCTTAGTAATGAAAACAGTATTATATACATATTACACACACACATATATACTTCATAGAAGTGTTCCTGACAATGGCTAAATGATTTCTGGATCATCGTCTAATATATTATTAATATTAGGTTATTTTTGCATTGAGTTCTTTCATTTGCCTGCTTCTACTTACATTATTATTTTGCAAGTTTTATTGTTGAGTCATCCTGAAATAGATTTAAAATAACTGACTGAAAGGAATAATTGTTTTATTATTTTATTTTTTTAATTATAATTATTTTGTTTTTAATTTTGTTTTAATTTATTTTTTAAATAAACACTATTGTTGTTATTGCAATGTGAGGAGAAGAGAGTATGTTGTTTGTTTGTTAGATGTGTTTTGAGCTCAGTCAACTAAGGATTGTATGTCAGTCATCAGAACTAGTAAGCTAAAAATAAATTTGCATTCATCTCTTAGTTACTTAGTGCAAAAGTCATTTCAAAGTAATACTAATCTTAATTATTTTGATAAAATTAAAACCTACAGCAGCTCTTTGTTAGAACATCTAACAATGTTGCAGAATAGATGCTTCAGACAGAAATGCATGTAATAGTTCTGACAAACAAAACAGGTTGTTAGTGACACTGAAAAATATCAGGTGGGACAGGTTTAACGCATGTTCATGATATTCATCTGGAGCTTAACATAATACAGGACAAAACAATAACAGGACCAGTCAACAGAGAAAGACTTGCATGTGGCAGTATTTATTTTTTCTATGTTTATCAATTTATTCACCTATAATTTATTATAGCTACCCAAGAAATTAGACAGGTTTATTACTAACGAGCTTCAAACATTCTAAGGCTGAATGTTTAATAGTTCAGATTTTACTTCACTTTGAAGTTGAAACATCTTATGAGAAAAAAGGTAATGATTCAAAATTAAAATTTTTGCCTTACTAAAGTATTACATTAATCTTGTATTTTTGTTTTTACTGGAACTATTGTTTCTGTTGATTTCAACCTTTCTTCTCTTGTAATTGAGATACAAAGTTGCACATTTTTCAAAATATTCCAAATGTCCATTTTCAACAGCAACAAAATTGACTTTGAAGCAGTATATCTTAAAAAGTAATTAAGACAGAACCTTGAAATTTTATGTTGTTATTTGGGTTTGTCTATCAAATGATGATTAATTTTATTGGTTCATTTGTTTTCATATATAAAGCTTGTTTGGTGCTACTAATACTAAAAAAAATATTAGTTTTTACTATTGCACATGTATAATGTACTTTTTCTTTTAATTTACTTAATTTTGTTTTTGTTTATATATATATATATATATATATAAATTGTAAAAGGAATTATTTAAAAGTTAATAATAGGATGTTAGCTAAATATTTAATCCTGGAAATATTGCATAGAAATTGTAGTTTTGGAAATTATTATGATTCAGACTGAAATATAATTTGTAACACACAGCAGAAAGATATCGTCTCTATTTTGATTGACAAGGAGTATGTTTACTTCAGCAAAATATTTTTTAATGTTTTATTTCCAGGTTACAAACTTATGTTCCTGGTTTCCACTATGATCATGAAGTCTCCAGAATGTGTTACAGAATCCTGGGTGAAACTGAACTACCAGTTTCAGTGCTTAGTTTTGGTAATTTTTAGAATTTTATTTTCAGTTTTTTTCCTTATTATATTTCAATGTTAAAAGATAATTTTAAAAATAGCAACATAAAATTAAGAGGCAGTTCATGGTTTTGTAATGGAAATTAATTACATTTCCTCTTTGCACTATTGAGATTCAAATGTTAAGAGTTAACCATTATTTATAAACTAGTTTTTATTCTTTAGTCTACACCCATGTAAGAATGTACACTTTTCTATGTATGTAATAATAATACAGTTGGATAAACAATTTTGATGAGACCATCCATCATCTAAGAATGTTTTTAATTATTAATAACCTTTGACCAATAAAATAAACACTAGTTTATTCAGTGAATGAGTCTTATATTTGTTTTAATGTTATCTAGTGATTCCGTTTAAATAAATATGTTTTACATTTTACATATGAATTAGAATTATCTTTGTTAATTCAGTTATAAGTGACCACATTTTACTAGGAATGAAATGTGAATGCATATTTTTGAAATTTAACTTGTTCATCCAGGGGCATCATCACTTGGAAGTGTTTTCCATGAAACTGAAGAAAGTGAGTCAATTCAGGTTGTACAAGAAGCAGTGAAGTATGGGATAAATTACATTGATACAGCACCATGGTATGGTAATGGGAAATCAGAGCTGGTGCTTGGTAAAGTATGAATTTTTTAATTATTATTTTTATTATTGTTGTTTGTTATTATTGCATATATTTATATTTAAACAGAGTTTAACTGAAGAATTTATATATACATATATATGTATATATATATATATATATATATATATAACTGCGTATTATATCATATTTAAGTGAAAAATATTACTTTTTAGTGACTGTTTCCTGTTTATTATTTAACATATTTGTGTTATAGGCATTGAAGGACATTCCACGTGAGTCTTACTATATTGCTACCAAAGTTGGTCGATACCAGGCAGACATTGAAAAGAGATTTGATTTCAGTGCTGAAAGAACAATTCTGAGTGTTGATGAAAGTCTACACAGGCTGGGTCTCACCTACATCGATGTTATCCAGGTAGAAAACAAATAAATTATGATACAGTTGTGAACACTATTATTATTATTATTATTATTATTATTATTATTATTATTATTATTATTATTATTATTATCACCTACTATTATTATTCTTATCACCTTTTATTATTATTATTACATTATTATTGTATTCATATAATCACATGTAGACAATTCATCTGGTGTAATAAAAAGGTCTGGCATGTCTCCAGCAGACTGATAAAACATAATTAGTGTTTGTGCAGAACTTATGCATTTAATAAATAGCAAAAGAATTTGAGATATGTAATTTAAAACAAAAATTTAAAGATAAATTAAAGTTTTTAAATTTGTGGGTGAGAAATATTTATTAAAATTCCTGTTTAAATCAAGCTGTTATTGCACAAATATTTTGAGAATTTTCTCGGGTTTATTTTGCCATACACACAAGCACAGAAAGCTACAATAAGACTTGTAGTCCAAGACATAAACTTTTATAATAACAAAATGTTCTAGTCTAATTTATGAAGATAAAAATTAATACAAGATAAGTTTAGTTTATTTTTAATGTAGGTTCATGACATGGAATTTGCATCAAGTCTTGATGTGATTATCAGTGAAACTCTACCAGCACTACAGAAAGTGGTGAATGCTGGTAAGGCCAGGTTTATAGGAATTACAGGGTATCCTCTTCAAAATTTCAGGTATCCATATCAAAAATGTTATTAAAAAGCTAAATATTTTAAGACATTTTCAAATCATTAAATGTTTATTTTATAATATTAACTGTCTGATTTACCAGATCATCGAATTTTTGTTAAAGCTTCAAAAGTCAAAATGCTTGTTTTTAGATGAACAGAATCAGTAATAATCAAGTCATTTATTTCAGATTTAGATCTCACATTTTATATTTTTTAGGACAGTACTGGATCATAGTTTTGTGAAAATCAGTACAGTGCTTACCTACTGTCATGGATCTATGAACGACAACTCTCTTTTAGATTTTATTCCCTATCTCAGGGTATGTATAAATTATAAACTTAATTTCTGATTGATACAAAAGCAGCAAAGTAAACTTTTTTTAAATTTTGTTTATGTTATGTGTTTCTGTCAAAGACTTTTTTTTCTTGTAGTCAAAACATGTTGGTGTGGTGAATGCATCACCCATCAGCATGGGCCTTTTGTCAGATCGAGGTCCACCATCTTGGCATCCTGCACAGAAAGTCATCAAGGAAGCATGTGCTGCTGCAGCATCTTTCTGTAAGGTGAGTTGATTGCAGTTTTTACTTATATTCATGTTAATTGTAGTGTGCTTCAGATGTTAAGACATCCAGAAGAAGAAGAAAGTATATCTTTGTTTTACATATAAATATTTTCAAGATTAGTTTTATTAGCTTTGGATTATCAGTCAAATGTTCAAGTATGATATATTTATTTCTTTGGGCATTTTTCTGAGAAAATTGACAAACTGAAAAACAGATTAAGTAAAAACAATGGACCTTAACCTACAGCTTACAATTAGTTCATTTTCACTCACTGTTAAAAATGATGTTTGTGACAAAGAAACAAGGTTTTTTTTAATGATTTGTGGGACTGTGGGTTTTTTTTTTTGAGAGAATGAAAGATAATTATTTAAGTGCTATTATTAATTAGATGTTTTACTGCAGACAAATGCAGTTGATATATCTCGCCTTGCCATGGATTTCACCCTCTCCCAGTCTGATTATCATACAACGTTAGTCAGCACAGCCAGGTTTGTGCTCAAACTGACAAACTTTCTTTTTTTATCTTTTTTTTATCTTGATTGATGCTTAATATATTACTATAGTATATTTTTTTCTTAGATTAATTTCAGTTACGTATCCATCTTCAGTTAAAATTAGAATATTGATTTTATTATATATAATTATATTTACTGGTACTTTTTTTTTTTATAATATATTGCTGTCAAAGATTGGTAGCTTTCTTGTAACATTCTTCCAGAGTACAGATCAAATTATATTTTCTAATGTATAATGATTTTATGTTTAAATTTGGCTAGGGATCCATCATAAAAAGTTCTTTGAAATAGGTCACTGAAAATAAAAGATTAAGAACCATTGTTTTACATGTACAATTTATATTATTACAGCATGAAACACCTGCATAAAAACATAGAGTCAGTTCATGTTCCTCTCACTAATAAGGAGAAAAATATTCAACAACAGATTTTAGAAAGGTTTGTAATGAAGAATGTGAATAATTTAATTGGCTGGCATATTCTTTTCGATTCTAACATTGATCAATTATATAGAAAAACAATAATAAATATGAATATTTTTTTTTATTATTTTATTTTTAAGATTAATTATAGATTTTTTTTATTATAGTTTACTTCATTTTTATTTCTTACAAAAAAGTTTTTTCTTTCTTTCTTTCTTTTCCATTATTGGTGGAAAAAAACCCACAAGAATTTAATACTTTAATAAAGTAATTCAGGCAAAAGACTGACAAAGTAAACAATCATCCATACTCTTGTATCTGACATCAGATTTGGAAAATACAGACTATAGAGAACAAACCAGTGATATTATTTTCCATTAGAACGTATCTTTTATATTGTTCTGAGTGGCATGAATCAAAGAATCAAAACAAAAAAATATTAGCTGGAATTAAACTGATGTTATTTTTAACAGTGATTAACTGATAATTTATACTTTTAATACAGATATATGAAACCACTGAACAATAAAACATGGGAAGGAATTGAAGTGAATGAATACAAAACGGGCCTTGCTGTATTACAAAAAAGAGATGAAACAAAACTGTAGATGCAAGTGACAGATAACCTGGGAGAATAGAATATATTTACAGTATTATGGATATTAGATATTTTGTTATTGTTAAATGTGTCATAGCTAATTGGTTAAAATCTACAGGAAATTTAGTTTATTTTAATTTTATTAATCTTTAATTTAATTTTTACCTGTATAGTTTCTTCTGATATTCTTTGTTTTTGTATAAATAGAGAGTCTGGGGGTTTTTTTAAAAGTATTTTCTTACAGTTCAAATGTTACTTGTTGTTTTGGTGGTTTTAGACTATGAATGATATCAAGAATGTAATCTTATTCCATATTAGGCAAAATACCAAATTTCACTCCAGAAAACCCAAAATTCTTAGAATAATAAAATTGTATTGAAAATCAAAAACATTTCCAGGCCAGTGTAACACTTGATGTATTAGTGTGGTCCACAGTGCAGAAGATATTACACAGATTTGCCAGGACTTTGTGGTGGAGTGCAGAACACTAGAGATCTTTATTTGATATATATTTGTTAAATCAGAAATAGCAAAGATGAAATATCATATATATATATGGTATTTCATCTTTGCTATTTCTGATTTAACTCTCTATACTTCTGTTGGACTTCTTCATGTATTTGTTATTTCTGGTTTTAAATATATAAAATGAGGCATAGTATATGTTGGAAATATTTCTGTCTGAGGATAAATAATGGTATAAAACTAAAAAGGAGCTTTAGAAAGACTTTGAACAACAATTATTTCATACATCATAGATATAACATTTTAAAGGTTCATGGTTGACAGCATTGTCAGAGTACTTCAGACTCAGAGTTTAAATATTTACATTCATTAAATGAGATTTTTCAAGTTGTTTGTTTAAAACTGCATTTGCATATAGGTCTATTTAGTAATTGTCTCTGTTACAAATATTTTATAGTTGTAAATTATAATGCTGTGTAAATATCAGTTTTTAATTTTCTTGTCTCATTTCATTTTGATGAAATATACACATATATAAAATTAAGGTGAATTACTTCGTATTAAAAATTCTTTATCAAATATGTGCAATATTAAATATCAGTGGTGTGTGTGTGTGTCCTGATTTAATAATTTTTAATATTGTCCTTCCAGTTAATTTTATATTGTTTAATCAAAGGATATTCACAGTATTATTAAAATTTGTTATCTGAGGCATTTACAATTGTTTCATGTTATACAGATTTATTAAAAGTGATAACATTTACTTTTATAGATGTCAGTATGTCAGAGATGGTTAACTTTTTAGTTTTAATTTTCTCCAATTTTCTATGTTAGTATGTAAAAGAAAATCTGCTCATTGTTTGTGTGGTGTTTTCTTTGGCGAGTTGTTGTTTGTTTTGTTTTATTTTCTTTGCATGGGGTAGGTATTTATGTATGTATTTACAGTCTGATATGTCAGGTTATTAACAGTTGAAACAGTGGAATTATTTTCTTTGAGCTAACACCATTAACTATTCTTGTGAGAAAGTTGCTTTTAAAGTCACTATCCTAATCCTCCCTTTCAAAAAGTCCAGTCAGCAAACTAACTCGACTGCAACAGCCATCAAGCAAGCAACCTTCCATTTTGCTTAGTAGTTTATGAATAAAAATAAAAACTTTCTATGTAATTATTTTTAAAAACAGCAAAGGAAATCAACATGTCGTGGTTCTACTTTTAAGTTTGCACATTTGATAATCTTGGTACTTGCAGTGGTACTTGAACACAGACAAATACTCACATGAGGCACATGCCCACTTCATCGCAGTGAAGTGCTGTTTAAGTAATATGTAATTCAAAATAAAGTTGTTTTTTGTTTCTTTTAAATTCTAACAGTTACATTATTTTGAAATGAAAAGACAGTCCCAACAAAAATTGCAAGTACTTTCATAATTTTATGAATAAAAAATTACATAAGTCTGTAACGAATATGTGAAATAAGAAACTGTTTTCTGTCATCAGTCACAAATAATCATTTTCCATTTAATAATTTTGTTCAATTATCCTTGGTGTGATTAGCTTATTTCTGTGTAATATCAACTGCAAATCAAGAAATCTTTTTTCACTGTTCAATTTTTCCTTTTTCTTGAAGGGTTTTCTCAAGTTTTTCCTTTGCCCAGTGAGCACTTAATGTTGTCTCTACTCTCTCCATGAATGCACTGTAAGGCTGGCGATTTCTCTGGCGGTATCTCTGCAAAATAAATAGTGTCACTGAATTTTTTTTTTACTCAGTGAAAAAAAAAAAATTATAATAAATAGAATAACAATAACTAATAAAGTATGGTATCAGCTGTTCAATAATTTACTCTCTCTCTCTCTCTCTCTCTCTCTCTCTCTCTCTCTCTCTCTCTCTCTCTCTCTCTCTCTCTCTCTCTCTCTCTCTCTCTTGATATATCAAGATAATTACTAATTTAAAACATATATGTCATCAGTTAAGAAAAGTTTTTAAAATATTAAAATAATGCACACAGTGAAAGCTGCCTGTGGTTGTGGCCATTGTTCTCTGTAGAGAATCAGACATGGATCATATGGCAACTGAGGAGTCTTTGCTCTTCCCATCTGACGACCTTCTGCAAAATCCCGATCTGCACAGCTTAGAACACTGCCATGGACTGATAAACAAAATGTCAGCAATTAACACTTCCCCAATCATGTAAATAAACAAAAATGGAGAAGAAAAAAAACTTGATTTTACAGTTTGTTAGAAGCTCTCAGTAAAAATAACCATGAATATATAATTTCCTTTCATTATGAATGAATTATTTACTCCTTAATAGAATGAATTTTATTCTGAATTAACAAAAGTTGTTTGTGGAAAATTCAGTTACATTATTTATTTTTAATTCAGTTTTATTTTTTAATTACTTTTAACAAAAACAAAGTTGACTAAATTAGTTTATTTCATACTGATTGCCAGCAACGTTTTATTAATTTGAAGAATATATTTTTATATAAAACATCTAGAATATAAAATCATTCAATTGAAGTTGCTGAACTATAAATGATATATACAGGTATACAGATAGGTCAGACCATACATATGTTATAGGCAATGTGTAAAAATGGATTCTCATCAGACCTATGCTGTAAATTCATTCTGGATATGCTGTCTACAACAAAGGCACATACAAAACAATTATAGAGTATCTAGATCATTTCACATCTAAATGTGAGTCAAAAGCAGTATTTCAGTCAAAATATAAGTAGTATTTATGAACTGATTAACATAAAAGGTTACTGTCAGTGCATTTTAAAAGGATGGCTAATATGCTGAAAAACAAACAGTATGTCTTAACTAATTATAACAAGAAACCCCAATACTTTAATTTCATAATATGTTGCAAAAGTATAGAGTTATTCATTGATGATGGTGAGATTTTGGTGTTATATTTATATATATTTTGGAGGAGTGGTTTATTATGATTGTTCTTATGCTAAAGATTTAATGTTGCATCTTCTTGTGTTTACCTTTACAACAATTGCTGTCAATGAATGATGGATCAATCATTTAAGGCAGTGAATCATACACATTTAGGTTACTGAAATATTTGCACAATTTCACACATTGCCAACAACATACATAATTAGATCAATACTTGCTTGTTCTAAGACGTTGTGTATGAAACTTGATATTGTATGGGTCCTTTTCATAGTCAGTTTCAAATTCAGGAAGTCCCAGGCTTTTTATTGGTGGATACTGAATTAAAAACATTTTCAGTTTTTAAATTCATTTTTATAAATTTGACTAATTACATCTTTGTTGTAAAAAAAAAACATTTTACGACTCTTACAATAAATATTCCGATTTTATTGTAAAATAACAGTATTACCAGGAGCTGTCAGTCATAAAAAATGTAATTACTTTAATTTAAATGCTTTGCATTGTAAAATGTATAACAGTACAAAAGATAAATTACTGATTAGGTCTTTGTTAAAACGTACATTTTTACAACAGTAAAGCCTGATTCTTTTGTTAAGTTTTAAAAAGTCAAGTCGTTATACACATCAACAGAAATATTTGGTCTGAATATCAAATGTCACTGTGTTGTGATTACACCTATGTCACTTTAATTTTTTATCCTGTGAATGGTCTAGTGCAAATGGTGGATTTTACCAGATCTGGCTTCATATATCAATGTAGTTTTCAGAGATATGAAGAAAAAAAAATGATAATGTATCTTTACGACGCATAGAATGACATATAATGACATTATCAGTTCAGAATCGGCCCTTAAAATTCAAGATTTGTTGAAAATTGTAATTATGCTCAAACGGCACTAAAATATTAAATATTTAAAAACAAAACAAAAAAATAAAAACATAACTTCAGAACTATTTGATTAATAACTTCAATCATTTTTCACGGACATGTTGATAAAAAAATATTACTAATTAAGACTCAACATTATATTTCCAAAAAGAAAATTATTTTTGAATAACTGATTAACTTAATACATAGCTTTATATAGTGCGCTAATACGTACCCCTTACATTCACCTCAGTAGACTTTATACGTTCCGCTTACATTTACCTCTGTAGACTGTTTATACGTTTCGCTTACATTCACTTCTGAAGAGTGTTTATTCGTACCCATTACATTTACCTCTGTAGACTGTTTATACGTTTCGCTTACATTCTGTGAAGACTGTTTATTCGTTCCATTACATTTATAGACTGTTTATACGTTCCGCTTATACACCCACCCACACACATTCACTTCTGAAGAGTGTTTATACGTACCCATTACATTTACCTCTGTAGACTGTTTATACGTTTCGCTTACATTCACTTCTGAAGAGTGTTTATTCGTACCCATTACATTTACCTCTGTAGACTGTTTATACGTTTCGCTTACATTCACTTCTGAAGAGTGTTTATTCGTACCCATTACATTTACCTCTGTAGACTGTTTATACGTTTCGCTTACATTCACTTCTGAAGAGTGTTTATTCGTACCCATTACATTTACCTCTGTAGACTGTTTATACGTTTCGCTTACATTCACTTCTGAAGAGTGTTTATACATACCCATTACATTTACCTCTGTAGACTGTTTATACGTTCCGCTTATACACCCACACACATTCACTTCTGAAGAGTGTTTATACATACCCTTACATTCATCTCGGTAGACTGTTTATACGTACCACCTACATTCACCTCTATATACTGTTTATAATTAAACCGCTGCATTCACCTCTGTAGACTGCTTATACGTACCGCTTACATCCACCTCTAGAAACTGTTTATACGTACCCCTCTGTAGTCGTGCGGTTTTGGCGGCTGATATTCTTCGGGGATATTCATTCCTTTACTAACAAATTCTTTCTTGGCAGTGAATGGTCTAATGATACGAAATCTTGTCAAGAATTCTTTTCTCGTTGGCTCTGCGCTTCGGAATATTAAAGGTAATAACGATTTCTGTTCTCGTTTATATATTGTTCTCTCTCCTGGAATGGTGCCGTATCTCCAAGGCTGCTGTGAATCTCGTGAATTTCTTTGTGGGGGCTTGGGTTCATAAACTACATATCTGAAATCTGGAGGTTTTCTCTTCCAAATATCATCATCCTTCGGGGGAGGGTGTACTGTAAATTTTTCGCTTCTCGTCAGAAGCAATGCCTCGTCCGCTTCAAATGAGGTTTTTGCATGAAAGCCGAACTCCACTATTCCTAGAGAACTTTTCTCACTCGGAATTGGTTGGGTAACATCAGAGTGACTTTCAACGGTGGTCATCTTAATAATCCTGGTTTAAATCAAACTGATATAATTATCACATATACACACACACAGCAGTTAACATTCATAAAACCTAAGATGTAATTAATGGCGATTTTTTTTTTTTTATATAAAAAGTCGTTGAATTTTGGAACAATAGTTCTGTTTTATGAATAAAATTATTCATGTCACCATAATTTGTAACACCCACATATATGACGTGGAAACTGTTTCTGTTTTTGTCGGTACAAGGGCCTTTCTGTTTGTTATCTCGGCTGAAATTCGATATATCTTTTTCACGCTTTGCTGGATTTTTTAACATAAAATTGTTAAATAACCTCATAAACATACTGTCCGAAACAGCGATAAAAAAAAATCCTGTATTGAAAACTATTCCAGCCGGTTGATAAGTAAATGCTCTGTATATTAATTACAGGTTCACGACTATACATAGCATTTAAAAGCTCGTTAATACGATTAACGTTTTCTCATTGTTGTTGTTTTTTTTTTTTTTTTCATTGAATGTATGATATAAGTAATGAAACAAACAAAAACCAACAAAAAAAAGTCCATAAAAATCATGCAAGAACAAATTTAAATATTTAAGGGATTTCTATTGGCATAATGAACTGTTAGTGGTATACCATCAAGATTTGTTATTATTTGTGTCAACAACTGGAATAATAAAATAACATACAGCATTCTGATTATCTTGTTACCTAGATAAATTATTATTTTAAAAGGTATTAGTCACTTCCATGATTAACCTTTTGATTAATCGATAAAAGTTTAGTATTAAATTTCTCTCTCTCTCTCTCTCTCTCTCTCTCTCTCTCTCTCTCTCTCTCTCTCTCTCTCTCTCTCTCTCTCTCTCTATATATATATATATATATATATATACTCACACACACATATACACACACATACATATATATTAACTAATATTTATCAGTGACGTACGGAGACATTTATCAGTATTAGTCTAAGTATATCTCAAGATATTTAATGCTTACATAAATACAGACTAGCCTATAATTCTGTTTATTGTATTTACATTTCCAGTATTACATGACGATCCTTATCAGTATTAAATTGGATAAAAAGCTTCTTCTGTATGATAATAAAGAAAGGTTAATATTGATATTTATAATAAAGGAACATATCTTATAAACAGAGATATATATGTTAAAAATAAAAATTATTGTCTTCTACATGGTTTAAATGGATCAGTTTAGATATCATAAAAGACTTAAAAACACATATTGTGATAAACATTGCACACAGTTATTTGGATATAATAATGTATTCTTTTAAAGGGAAACGTTTAAAGTTTTAAAATATTACATACCTGCGTCTTCGGAAAACAATCCACACATGCCATGGGTATCCAAGAAGTTCAGTTAAGAACACATCGACGTATTTGCTTGACTGTAGTTTTATTATTCCCTTATTCTCTGTCTGTGTATAGTTACCGCTCGAGTTCAGACCTGCATACTAAAAAGCCCTCTGGCGTAAAATAAACCCACCAAAGTATAATGACGACTTTTTTCTTCCTTTTTTGCTTCGCTGTCAGCACTGTTAGCGGCTTTTTATTGTATTCGCTCAGGTCCAGTTAAAAGCAAACCTAACGAATGAACAATGAACATATATCGTGATCTGTTATTCTAAAGATAAATGAAAAATAACAAAATAAAAAGAGCCATTAGTATATAGATTAAAAAAAAAAAAAACATTATTTAATTTCTCTCCATTTCTGTCTATCTTTCTCTTTCTCTCATTAAAATATAATTATAATAGAAACAATAAAATAGAGCACCTAACAACAAAAACAAAAATTGAAATAAATAAAAACACTACAAGTAATAATAATAATAATAATAATAATAATAATAATAATAATAATAATAATTAATAAATAAATAAATAAAACCACTTATTTTCTAAATATAAAGTAAATTATGAATTTTCTTTAATATTATTTTTTTTTTTTTATTTTTATTTTTATTTTTTTACTTTTCATTACATGTTCTCAACATACAGGTAGAGTACATACAAGACATTCGATTTAAGTGAAACTTAAGGCAGCTTACAGGAGAATCAAATCATCACCAGCTTATGAAAACGCAGGCGTCAGTGATTAATCCCGACAGTAATTATTTAAACGGAATCATATATTTATTTATTTTTATTTAACATCCTTGAAAATATCTTCTCTTATCGATGTAAGTAAAAGTCAGAAAACTGGAACCAGTTAAATACAAATTACACAGAGGTAGAAAAGGCATAGATAAAAATTATTAAATCAGGACACACACACACACACACACAAAAACAACAACAACAACAACACACACACTCATTAATGACTTTAAACAAAGATAATAATAACTGTATTTAAAGTGAATGACACTTGATGATATCGACTTGTAAAACAGCGTTTGAAAACGACGTACCAAACCACTATTTACTTGTTTTCAGACGCTTTGTTGATCAAATAAAGCCTTACCTATTTCTAAATTAATTACGACAGTTCCTAGCATTGCTAACACGAATTTTAAAACAGTTCTCTGACATTTAATCTACCGAGGACTGACTAAATGTTCACACACGATTTTAATTCGTTCTGTATATTATTTTACACTTCACATAAAAAATATTTTTAATTTCAATAAATAAATATGTATCTGAATGATAATTTCAAACAAGTAATAGTTATAAAAAGAGCTAGTTAGGAACTTAAACAAGGTGAAAATTTTGAAACAAGCGGACTAAATGATTTTTATGTAAATTAAGTGATAGCATTCCTGACTAAATCCTGTGTTCACCAGTGACAAATCAGGAATTAGACATCACGAGAGAAATTAACTAAACATTACAACGTCACCTTATAGTTGACATTTCGTGCAGAATAAATATCAGCATCGCTTAAAATAACGTCGCATTTACTTACTGTTTTCAAAATCTGTCTGTTCAGCGGCTGTCTGATTTCATTGTAAAAGTAAGTGATTTATTTATTTTCTTCTTTGAATGAAATTTATTTGTCTTCGACTAGCTCTGTGATAAAATGTATCGTTCTCAAGGATGTGACCAATAAATTTAATTAATTTCTCTTTTTATCAAATTCCAAAACATGTATTTTAAATAGCGAATTCTTAAAACACTTCTAATAAATTATAAAACATTATTGTACATATTTTTTTTATCTTGTTTAATGTTATGCAGGAAATCACGTTTGATCATTTTATTTATTTATATACATGGTTACTACTTACTTTTTGTTGGATTTCTTAACCAAGGTGGTCCTGTACACCATTTTTGTCAGACAATGTGTAAGTGGTTGTGGTTATGGTTGCTGTGGATAGTTTACAAAACAAATAATTCTGTTGCAACTGATACAAAAACAACTGAAAAACTGTATTACGTTAATGAAGCAAATCAACAATGTTCTGATGAATTCTGGTGTTTGGATGTCGAGAAGAAAATAGACACTTTGTTCGGAAACCTGTTTTTCACCAAACAACAAATTGAAGAAATGAATAATCAGTGGATAAAAAGTCATCAGAAATTTAAATCGATCACTTTGAGAAACGAAAAACATGTTCCAGCACATGATACAGATTATGATCAGTGTTGTCCAACGTAAGTTGCTGATGTGGCATTAATGGGCTTACTATACACACACATACACACGCACCCATACACACAGTCATAACAAATCATATTATTATCTTAATACACATCGGGGTTTCAAAATTAAAACAAAGACGAAAATATCTAGCTTTGTCACACATACATACAGACATACATCCATATTCATATATATATACGCCCACATACAGACACACGCACATACATACAGGTATAACAAATCATAGGTATTTATATTATAAAAAATGCATACACACTAAATTCGTTTATGAATGTCAGTTAGTTGTTTCAGTTATTTAGCTTTTATTTCAGAAAGGTGGCATTCGTACGAAATACCACTCTTACTAACATAGAGGGCCAGAAGAAAATTCTTATTCATCTAACTTCAAGAAATCCTCCTAAATATCAGCTTGTTCCACAAGGATTATGTTCGTAAGTTTTTATTGTTTTTCTAAAGTACAATAACTGTGCCCTTCGGCTCCTCCGTTGTGTGACAACATTTTAAGATTTAAAAAAATACTGAGGGTGAAATAAAAGTATGGAAATTTATAACCTTTCTTCACTTTTCATGCAGACTACTTTTAATTTAATTTTCCTTTTCTTTTCATGTCAGGGATTCACTATCCCACAGAAAACGTTTTCTTAATCATTAAAAAAAGAAAAAAAAGAAAGAAAAAAAAGAATAAAGAAACACACAAAAAAATGCACTATAGTCATACAGAGTTACAGTACAGTTTCTTCTTCTTCTTCTTCTTCTTACTGTAATCTTGTGTGACAGAGCTGTCCTCTTCTCTTGATTAATTAGCTTAATGATTAATCATATCTCTCTCTCTCTCTCTCTCTCTCTCTCTCTCTCTCTCTCTCTCTCTCTCTCTCTCTCTCTCTCTCTCTCTCTCTCTGTGTGTGTGTGTGAAAAATAATAAAAGCAAAATTTTAAAAAATAAATAGGGAACAATACACATTATCCCAGCAGTCAATTATCGACTCCAGTTTGTATCAGTATTCTTTAAATTCTGTTTTTATTTCAGTGCTATGTAATATACGTACATACGTATGTAGAATGTGATTATGTATGAATGTCTGAATGCATTTAGATTGCGGAACAATAACTCTTAAAGTAAAAAAAAAATAGTGCACACTAATTTATCTCCCGTAATTTGTTCTTAAGTTAGAGGTGGACAGAATTAAATAATGAATACAACCCCCAACAATGTAAGGCCATGAAATAAAGTTTTATTATTATTATTATTATTATGATTATTATTATTATTATTATTGTTATTATTATCATTATTATTATTGTTATTATTATCATTATTATTATTATTGTTGTTGTTGTTGTTGTTGTTGTTGTTGTTGTTGTTGTTGTGGTGGTGGTGGTGGTGGTGGTGGTGGTGGTGGTGGTGGTGGTGGTATTTAATGTATCAATGAAAAGGAAACAAACAAAAATATATAAAAAATTAAAAGATCCATTGAAGTTCAAATTTTACTGTACAGACAGGAAAACAGAAGAAACGATTCTTTTAGAATATGTACTCAGGAGCTGCCACCAATATCTTCTTGCTGTCGATTTGTTCATATAGTAAAATGAAATATATCCTAGATGTTTTAATGTCTGCTTTGAAAGAAAATATAGTCTGTTTGTTTTTGTTTTACAGAAATGGTCCTGGTTCGTGTTCAGTTAAATGCCATCAAGAGAAACAGACGTTCTTTCTGCTTGTTGCTGATTTCTCAAATATGTTGGCGCCTTTCACCTTTGACCGCTTTGAACTTCCTGCTTATTGTTCATGCAAGAACATATAATATTAGTGAGGGTTTAAGAAAAACGTTTAATTGTTTATTGTTTTTTAATTATCACATTAAATAATCCTTCTGGACGGTTTATGATGA
The DNA here is from genome assembly GCA_012295275.1 of Chrysomallon squamiferum. Classification (NCBI taxonomy): domain Eukaryota; kingdom Metazoa; phylum Mollusca; class Gastropoda; order Neomphalida; family Peltospiridae; genus Chrysomallon; species Chrysomallon squamiferum. The sequence goes on along the minus strand of CM022673.1, from coordinate 19,142,350 downwards.
ATATTATGTTAAATTTTTTTTTTTTAAATAAAATAAAATGAAATCTCAATCTCTCTCTCTCTCTCTCTCTCTCTCTCTCTCTCTCTCTCTCTCTCTCTCTCTCTCTCTCTCTCTCTCTCTCTCTCTCTCTCTCTCTCTCTCTCTGTTCCCATTTATTTCCTATACTTCATTTTGTAATGTAATTAATTTACATCTAGCATTTGTATTCCTTATATTTAGTGTGATACATGACATTGTTTGCTTCATCCATACACTGTACTAAATGAACTGTGTGGAAATAAATTTAACTGCAGATATGCATATCTAAGATATCCGCAGGAAATAAAATGAAACATTAAAAAACCATTTGCAAAAATACATCCAAGTATAAAATTGATTCCGTATTCAAATATGAAGGAGTGAAACTTGTCATGCTCTTATTAAGACATGATAAACACATGGATTTATTTCAGACTCTTTCTCTCCTCAAAGATAATTTGAAGAGGAATCTGTCACCCTGATTGTATTTAGACAGACAGACAGACAGACAGACAGACAGACAGACAGACAGACAGACAGACAGATAGATAGATAGATAGATAGATAGATAGATAGATAGATAGATAGATAGATAGATAAGTTCATGCAAAATAAGCCAGCTAGTTTTTTTTTTTTTTTTTTTTTTTTTTTTTTTTAATTGAAAGACCTCCTATAAAATGGCGAAAAAAAAATAGCTTTCACTAGCTTTGACAAAATAACTTTATCTATGGACATAGCCGATGACAGTACCCTGGTTTGTAATGTAAAATTAAAAAAGGGAAAAGGAAATTTAATTCCAAAACTGAATGAAAACAACCGCACTATTTTACTGATAGATAGATTTATTATTTCATTACTACTGCCATATATGCAAATGCAAGCTAATAAAGTACTAAGTAACCAGCTGCGTGAATTGACATACAGCTGATATTTATGGAGTAGACTTTTGACCCCGACTGTGCGTTATGCTCCACCCTTCCAGCTTATATATTGTTATGTGTTTTATTAATGGGTGTATACATGACATTACAATAAAAATATGGATAACAACAAAGAGTTTTTCGTCGTCTAATAAAAGAAGGTAACAACGACATTAAAAAATGTGCACAAAGTGTGTTATACGTCACTTTATATTATGTCCAGGCCCCGTGTCGAATTATGTTTGGTATTCATGAATGCCTTCATCTGCCTGAGAAAAACTAAACACGGTTATGCGTAAACACGGTGTCTGTGTTTCAAATGAACGCAGTCTTAGACTGTATAATGATTCTAGGAAAACAGTCACAGGCAAAAAAAACACAACTTTATTTTGCGAGTTGCATGTTTGGTATACATAAAACCCCTCATTACAGATTTTGTTACCACCCTTACTGCTATGAATAATTTCCATATTAAACATACTTCTGATACTACATAAAGCTGGAGAATATAGAGTGAAACACATTTTAACCTGGGACCTTTTATAAATCTTTTACAAAAGAAAGCCCTTAGTTTAAATCTAAGCTAGACCTAATCCTGCCTAACTGATCCTAATTAATAAGTGTAACAAGTCACCACCCCTGCACAATATGAAGCATCTTTCTTCAATGTAGCCTAATCAGTAATCTTAACAATTACCCCATGCATATTATGATGCCACATTCAATACTTTACAAACCCATACATTTTATGACTTTTTTCTATGACTTATTTTCATGTGACTTTTTTTCCAGCCACCTGTATAATAGGTACACATTTCCAACATCAATAGATACTTGTTACCTAACGACAGGATTGTTATGGCTAAATGCATTGATTGTGTGTCTTGTGTGTGTGTCTGGGTGTGTGAGATTAATTTTATGTTTGGCTGTTGTATGTTAGTGGACCTCCACAAATCATAATCAAAATGTACATACTCTCCCATACACACTCAAACACATACTCGTATTATCTTACAGTTATCTCTGAATTGATCGTAATAAATGTTTTCTTTACTGAATCGAGATAAATTGAAACAATTACTAAAATAACAAAACCGATATATATTGTTTATTAAGTTGTACGTAAACCTTACCGAAAAGCTGATCTTCTTATGGATTATACTCAAACAGAAGACAAATAATTTATTATTATTATTATTATTATTATTATTATTATTATTATTATTATTATTATTATTATTATTATTAACAGGTGTGTTCGGTTTATTGTTCCTATTTTAAAACATCTTTGTAAGATGATGTTCCTTTCTCTATATTGTGGCATATCATTTACAAAATGATCTGATTTCTATGAACTCTTACACGAACAGTAGCCTGGCACTGAAAATCTGTCGAATTCGAAAGGAGGCCATTTAGTGAAGTCCGCTACTAGCAAATATAGTGTAATATTCTCTAGTTTGCAAGTTCCAAAACAAAAGTGTGGCGCTGACCTGAAAAACACAAAGTATTAACATCAGTCTGATCATAAGATAATATTTTATATATATATACACACACACACACATACATACATTAAATACTGGTTAATCATTCCTTTTTTTTTTTTTTTTTTTTTTTTTTTTTTTTTTTTTTTTTTTTTAATCTTTTTTTTTTTTTTTTTTTTTTTTTTTTTTTAAGTATATTTTAAGACTGTGATTTATTTTATAAGTAAAATGATTGTATTTATTAGAAAAATTGTTTGACTCAGTGTTACATTTAGAACCAGTATTAAGGATAATAAAGATACTGAGAGCAACACGTCGTCGCCAGTCTAAAAAATGTACATACCGCAGTTTTTGATAAATTATACGAATTGTTGTTTTCCTAAGATTAAAATACATATAAATAATTTCTAAGTTTTTCTATTGTAAATTAAATGTTATAAATTTAGAATTTTACGTGCATGGCCTCATACCGAAATTGTAGATTTTATATATATATACAAAGATTTTATTTTAAAAATATGAAACAAAGATTTCTATTCCGACAGAAACGACAGAATTCGTTTATGTCTACGGCTACCGTTTGAAGTCTAGCGAGAGCGTTGCGATTAAAGTCATAACCGACTTCAAAGACGTAGACATCAAACAGGTTTATCGAACACCTGATGATTTAAGACATACAGAATCCTTTTCACGTTTCAGTCTTAACCCGGTTCCCGCCGTGATGCAATGTATATTGTCATTAAAATCTTTCAAGTCGGAGCTCGGCGATTAAGTGTTTTTGCCTCATTTGAAAAAGAGTCTAATTACGGCCATGGTGGGATTTTCGTCATTACTGTGATGAATGTTATCATTTATTTATTTAGGTTATATATAGATAAAGCTTGAATTACCACTAAATTAGTTCAGTTTAGACGAGTGAGTGTTATGTTTAGTACTTACGAACACTCTGCATGTGGTATCCACTGATACTGAGGCGGGGTTAGCTGGTCAAGGTGTACAATCACTCGAGTTTCTCCATTAATGTTTCTCATGACAGTCTGATTGACGTGAGACCGGGAACTAGAAGTAACACATTTCATAATCTTACCGTTGTTAGAAACCTAATTTACACTAATCGTAATTTTACCTAGTTTCATAAGAAAATCCGGTAACAAGTATCGGAATAATTTCAAATTTATTATAAATTTTAATTTTCTATTTAAAATCAAAACACAAGGAATAACCGCTTTAAGGGAAGCATTTAAAATAAAAACAGTAATAGAAGTTTTACAGTAAACTCATTAATCTCAGAATATAATTTATTTAATTAATTTTATTTAAAAATAAAGAATAATAATACAAAATCGAGGCAATGTGTAAAATTTTCAAATCGTCTACAACAGTCTCTTTCGAGAACTGGGAGATGGATCGAATTAAGTAATGAATCCAGATGTTCTTTGAAGGCGTCAATAAAATAAATAAATAAATAAATAAATACAAGATTTAAACAATTGCTAACAGGCGCGATTCCTGTAAATTTTGTTATGTTTAATTTTGTTTGACACCCAACAACCGATATAATTTTTATGCTGGGGTATCGTTAAACATTCTATCATTCATTCGATTCCTGCAAACAAAAATAATAATAATTTGTAATGAAATTGTTATTAAACTTTTATGTTATTTAAATCAATGTAAATATATAAATTAGTTAATTAATTAATTAATTATTAATAATTTAAAGTAAATAATTAAATAATAATAATAATTTTATTATTATTATTATTATACTTCAGATATGTAACTCTAAATGGCCGTAAATATCTGTGTAGGCCTTCTACGAAAACGCATCTCAGTCTTAAATTATAACTCGATAACGAAGGACACTTGATAGTATCGTAAGGCAGAGATATAATCTGAAATACCAGACTGTACAGTCATGGAATGTTTTTCACGTATTAAACAATGAGAGTCAATGTAATAATCATTTCCTTTGAAGATTTTAGCAGCACGTGCGATATGCCATCAGTACAAGAAAAAGTTCTTTATTGGCAAACAATAAAGTACAATTACAGTTCGTTTCTTACAGATTTTTTATTACAGAATTAGAAGTATATTAATTTCGAAAAACAAACTTAAATCATAAAAATCTAACTTCTTTCCGGAAGAAAATTAATGCTATTTTTGCAAAATTATACTGACCTCGAAATTTTCCGATACCATGACTTATCAAAAAACATCTCCCCTCCAAAAACAAAAACAAAAATAATAATGAGGAAATAAAAAAGAAGGAAACAAGAAAAAAAAAAGACAGAAAACAGAACTGGCAGTAAACAGTGTCAACATAGAAGTTAAAAGTTAGAACAGTCACGTTATGTATAATATTCTTAATTATGCAAAAAGCATTTGCTACTATGTGTAGTTTATGTTCCTTCAAAGATTGTCCGGAATACGAATATTTTAACATACAAACTCTATATTTACAACGTTACGAGTAAAATTACGCACCTAAATTTTTATTATTTTCTTCAGCCACCGGTGTAGGTTTGTCGACCCTTCTGAGTGTTTCGAGTTTCAATCCCCACGACTGTAGCCTATTGTCGTCTGGGCGAGATTATGTTAATGCGGAATCTGTAGCATATGTTATAAAAGCGCTCTAAATTATTATTTTTTTGCTTTTTTAAAGACACATAAATATTAAAACATATATTATTAACTTGCCTAGTAAAGTATTGACGGTTTTTTTTTTTTTTTTTTTTTTTTCATTTGCTTTAAAGTAATACGGTAAATACTTTTTATGTATCAGTAATAGTATTTAAATATGCTACCTTAAACGGGTAATGATTCGTTAGTCCGCATGATCTTAGGATCGTGCGCAGGGATCCCAAATAATTAACGATAAATTCCTTATTCACTTTTAATCTCTGTTCAATTGACAGAATATATTATGATTTACACATACACTTCAAAATATACACACCCACTCACACACACACAAACACACACACACATACACACACACACAGTGTATAGGTCTATAAACGAGCGAGAATTATGATTTTCTTTTTAATCTGGTTCTTTCATGGATTCACTTCGTTAAATTTCGTAAAAGAGAAAGCGGCATATCAGTTTTTTGTTTTTTTTTAAATGGAGTTATTTAGGTGTTTATATATTGTGTAAGTGTGCGTGTGTTTAAATAAGTACTGTGCCTTTAAAACTTACGTTGGACAACACTGATCGAAATCGTGATTCGGCGTATTAGAATTATCAGAAGTAGATTCATACGAACTGTCGTACGAAGTGTCAAATATTGATTCCCAGAAAAACATCATATTGCCGCCATGCCTCCTTTGGTGAGTTTTCCTCCATCTAGCTTCCTCACGAGCTATTTGTTGTTTTGTTTTGAATAAACCTCCGTAAAATCTTTGTATATCCATATAGTTGAAATTACCACAGAAGTTCTTAGTGCATCTCCGATAAAACTGATCAGAAGTTGAAAAAATCATTGCAAGAGAAAGTATAATTGCAGTTTCCGTGAAGTGCATTTTTACTGAAAATGCAATATTGAGAAATTTATGTAGGATGTAACTTACTAAAAAATATTTATTACCAAATATTTGTACTATACCTTCTTCTATGTTTCCCCTGAAACTGTCTTTCATTATCTCTTATCACTATCTCCATATCAATATTACTAATACAGCCTTTTGGTATTATCAAAATTAAGATTTCTACAATCACTACTAGAATACTACTTTTACTACTACTACTAATACTACTAATACTACTATTAATAATAACAACAGCAACTACTACAATAAAAAGAGTATTAAAATTCTATAATTCAAAAAAATATATATATACGTTTGCAAAGTTTTGAATTAATTTTAATATATATAATTATTGTTTGTTGTCGTTCTCTCCGTTATAAAAATTATCGAAAACCAATAAAAATGACAGTATATAATAAAATATATATCTGAGTAAATAACAATTTTACCATGTGGATATCTTTCAAATTCTGGTTAAGTAAGTCCGACCTGCTGACCGCCGCACTCAGACAAAGTGCAGACCTGTGAGGGGTCTGGTAGTGAGATGGAATGCTACGTGTGTCTAAATGTCATTCTGTCACTGTCTTATGACATAAAACTTCAGAACTTTTCTGAGATCTGAACGGCTAGGACTCATATTAAAACGTCACATTTCGGGTAAAACAATATTCATTAATTTAATTTTTTTTTTTTTTTTTTTTTTTACAATTTACTGTCTTTGACCACTTATTTTCAACAAATAAATAAATACAAGTGTGTGTGTGTGTGTGTGTGTGTTTCATTTATCATTGCAGTTTCTGAAAAAGACATGTGCATTTGTATATAATTTGACAAAACGTATTTAATCAACAACACACCGTGTGTGTGTGTGTGTGTATGCGGGCAATGCGTATTTCACTTAATAGTTCGAAGTAAAACAAACTTGTAACACTTTAGGTCCAGTTCATTTAAAATGTGGAGAATAAAGACTATGAAGACAACAAAATATCCCGTTATCTACGTAGCATTTCATTCAAGGATAAAAAATAATAATAATAAAAATGAAGAAGAAGAAAAAAAAGACTATTTAAACAAAATTTAAAATGACATTCTGGAAAATGTTCAAACTAACCTTTATTTTATTTATTTTATTTATTTTAATTACTTTTTTATTTATTCTGTACTTCAGAAATTGTTTGTATTAACTTTTTTGTCGTATTAAACACCCACAAACAAACAAAAATTTGTAAAATTTAAAAATGTTCGTAATTATTCTGTAATTACCAGTCCACCTTTCCCTGTTAGAAAATGCTACTGTTTAGTAATGTGAAATTTGTTTTGATTCATGTCTGTACAGAATACATGTATTAGTTTGTCACTTTAGCCAGACAGATGTTATCCCAGTAATAGGTCTATGTGTCACTGAGAAGAGCAGTGACCAAGTTCAGACTAGCTTTAGCTAAAGGTATTTTCTTACCAGCGTAGGCAAGATGTTATTAATGGCCCTAGAAGGCCAATATTTCAAGGTCTCCTTTATTTTTATTGCAATCATAGAAATATTTTGCTTGTTAGTTATTGTTTTGTTTTTGTTCATTGTGTGATATGTTTCAACAGTTCAAGTTAATATGTTGATATTCATGTACAACGACACTTAGTTGAATGTTCCTTTTGTCTGTTTTTCATCACCAAATAAAACAAAAATTAGAAACTAATAAGTTGAAACAAAGCCATAATGAACACATTAATATTTGAACAAGTCTTTTGATAAAACAATTATAATTTTTGGTCTGAGGTGCAAACTGTTAGTGAGTATCACTAATGTTTTTTTCTATATCAGCTTATGAATTTCTTATAGTCTGCATATATATGTTACCGTCATACATAAAACATAAATAAAAAATAAAAAAATAAAAATAAATAATAATAATAATAAAAAATAATAATAATAAATAAATAAAAATAATAATAAAAAAATTAATAATAATAAATAAATAAATAAATAAATGAATGTAGTGTACAGTAAGCTAAGGCGTAATGAAGCAGTCACTAATTGATAATTTATAATGGAGAGTTAGTTTAACGTTAACAAAAGGTATTGTTGTTTCATTATATATATATAAACGATGTAGCTTCATTAACGTGAATATTGTGTCAGTGTGCACTAGACGACCTATCACAAAATAGTGAACCTTCATCCACGTTGTATAGCAAAGGGTTAATAGGTCAACTTTTTCGTCTTTAGCAAGAAGAGTTGACAGGAATAGAATTACTGGTCTTTAGACATATTTATGTTATTCGTGACAGATCCGTCTCCAATTTTTGTGTTTTATGTACAACTAAAATAGAAAATCGTATAAATTAGGTCCATGTTTGATAACGTTACGGAAACAAGTTCATTCGAAGATCTGACGAGCCAAAAATATGAAAAAAGTAAACACAATATTTAACATCTGATTGTTTATTAATTTCCACTGATGCCAAATATATACGTATAAACAACGCAGAGTAATGTATGCACACTTATTATAACATAGCATAGATTTACTGTTTTCTTACTCAGAAGTTATTTAACATCGGATTCAAAATGTTTATTTAAAGTTGGTAATAAATTTGTCCTGGATTAATAATAAACATAATAACAAGAAATTAAATTATATCACATACCAGACTTTAATACCAGTTATTAATAGAAGAGGATGTCGTGTTTATTAATTGATAATAAATAATCAGTTACAGGTAATGTTGACTATTCAGTAATGCACCTATGTTCTAGCTACTCTTTATGAAAATAGTGACCTAATATTCCAACCTGAACCGCACTGTAAATAAATACATTTTTTAAAATAGAAATTCTCGGAAACACGTTTTCTCCTCCAAGAAATGTATAATAAATATAAAATTTAGGCAAGCTGCATTATGTAACACACAACCTACATGACCTACTTTTCTGATGCTAACACTTAACTCATTAAAACTTTATATTTTTAACGATCACTCCGATTTGAAATTTAATTTTTCCATTTCTTTCTTCCACAATGTAGTAATTTTTTCTCTCGTTATTTAATAGAATTAGGCATTATTTATTAGATTATAACTTCAGGAATGTCCTGTTATTGTTATAGCAGACTGCATATTTTCATCGACATCACCGGTTTATGTGAGCTATCCCAGAATGTAGCACGAATATCCTCTGGCGGAAAAAAGTTCACACGAACATCGCTGGTTCTCTGCCAGAAATAGGCTAAAGTCTTCTTTTTTTTTTGACTAATATACTTTTGTTATGTAGTATAGATCATAAAGTGCTAAGAAACCATTCATTATGTTTTGAATATTTGATTAGAGGGATGTTTTGTGAAGATTATGAAGATATTGTCTTTCGTCTTCAGATTGCCATTTTTAGAAAAAGGTTTGTATATGAAGCGCATATGGGTCACAGTAGACCGGGGTACAGTGGATCACTTTTGCAAGATCATATTCAGTGCTTATACACTGGCCTTCACTCCCAAGAACATAACAGCTGGTTTCGAGAACAAAGGTGTTTGTCCATTCAATCCTAATGTATTTGATGGTTGAGGTCTTCCATTCTTCCTGTGTGATAATCCGAACAGAACTCGAAGTGTATCAGCCACATGAACCAGATATGCCAAAACAAGCTCCAAATGCAGCTACAGGAAGCCAGCAAAATTCGAACCAGTTGCAACCACTTCAAATGCAAACTCGAGCATTGTCACCCCAGATGAAATAAGCTTCTTTCAAATGCACCACCAAGGAAAAAACAAGCGAGGATTTAGGAAGGGTAGGTCTAAATCTACAGTCCTGAAAAGGACCCCGATCAAGGAAGAAATAAGAATAGCTTTTGAAGAACGGAAAAAGGAAGATTTAAAAACAAGGTGGCCCAGATAGTAACGTAGCAGAGATAAGCCGAAAGAAACCGAAGCTCCAAACCAATGTAGACCAGTTCCATGCAGCGTCTGAGGGAATGACAGGTGGAAGGAGGTGCACGAGATGCACTTGATCAGCAGCGGGCAGAGGACTTGGAATTACAAGATGTAAAAGCAGTTCAGATATTGTAAATTATTTATAACTTTCAAATAAATTGATTTGTGTGAAAAATGTAATTGTTTATAATGACTGACTCTGGGCTAATCCACTGTACCCTGGTTGTTCATCCACTCTACCCCGGTAGTGGGGTCACAGCGAATCATTTTGAAAATAATTTTCAAACACCGCACAGCCAAAAATGACCCTCTCTATCATTAACCGTTTAGGTATTAGCCATGCTGCCATTAACCTGGAAGAAAAACAGGAAAAGAAGATTTGTGATCCTCTGTTCCCCGGTTTCCCTACTTAAAAATAAATTCCAATATTGTATTGTTGAGAAGTGTACATCTTTGGAATTAGCAACCAGCCACGTAATCTGAAATAATATTTTTGTTCAGTATAATTTAGAAAATTTGAAAATTAACAGCAGTTCAATGTAGTTTATAATTAGTGTCGAGACAATGTATTTTCGTCTGTGAAAACAACATATAACAATGAGAGTGCATTTACATAAAAATAAAATCACTAAGGCTCAAAAACACCGAAGAACAGGGGACCAGCTCTCAGTCTGTTTAGAAAAGGTCGCATACTGAACAACTCGAAATTTAGAACCAGTTTCTCTAAACATTTAAGCTACAGTGAATATTTCATAATTTTAGATTTCAGGAACTTTTGCAAGAACAGTATCCAGGAATGGAAAAAGTGTCGAATTCAAAAGGCGGATTTTTGGTAAAATCAGCAACAAGTAGATACATGCTGATATTTTCAATTCGGCATACACCATTACAGAAATGTGGAGCTGAGCTGAAATAAAATAATATTGTATTATTATTATAAATAATAAAATAAAATAAAATAAAATAATATTATATTATTATGATAAAACCTTCATTAATACAACAACAACGAAACACCGAGTCATGAACGTAGACAAAAAGGACAAAGACAGTTTGAAATAAAGAATAAAAAAGTAAGATACTTAGTAAAAGGCAGTATTTTCATTTTTCACAATTTATCAAAAAAAACAGAAACACTTACGAGCATTCAGCATTTGGGATCCACTGGTACTGAGGTGGTTGCAGCTGATCGAAGTGGATGATAATTCGTGTTTCTCCGTTAATATTTGTCAAAGTTGTCGGATTAATGTGGGAATGAGTGCTGTTAAAATAATTCAGTTATTTTCAATATAGAAACAAAAAATAAATTTTATTCTGCTTCTTAACTTGGTTGCAGATTATCTGGTCCAGAACTCCCAGAACCATTTAAATTTAAGTACAAAGTAAATAAGAAAAGTCACACTGAAAAGATATTAAGTGAATATTGCGGAAATTAAGATTACTGTTATTATAAAGATTAAAAAAACAAACAAACAAAACCGCAAATTTTTAATGGAAAAATGTGAAACAATACACAAAATATAAACATAAATATTTACATAGTTATAAAGCTAGGATACTGTTAGATAAATTAAAAGTTTAGATATAATGAACTATTAGTCGTGTTCGAATACCTTTCCTCTAAATATCAGATATCAATTCACATAGCTGGTCAGCAGGTAATTTTTCAAACTTTAGTTTTAAAATGTTCCTTCCCGCCCCCAGTGGAAAAGCTGACGAACGAAGCAGTTAGTTGTTATATCCATTTAATTGTTTTCATCTGTTTTTAATATTCATCAAATTCAAATTAGGAATATTTGTTTGATATTTACGTAAAACTAGGAAGTAATAAATAAAACATTATTGCAAACGCTGCATTTTACACTGAGATTTCCTTTTTAAGTTTGTAAGTGTAGGCTTTTTGACCAGTAATGGGGCCAAAAGGCCAAAAATAATATATATTTTTTCTTTTCATATCTGTTATATTTTCTTAAATATTTATGAAAGCTTCTAGCCTTACTGGGTCTGTATATTTTGCGTCTTCTTAGATGTGTCTGACGTCAGTACAAAACATATAGAATGTCATGCACATCCCAGTTTAGGCTTATTACTGAATTCAGTTTCGCTATAATTGCTGAGAGCTCTTTCTAATAAAAATGGTCGAATTAATACAATGTTTTAAATTTTCATTGTTTTCCTTTAATTATGCTTTAACATAATTTATGGATCTAATCCAGTTTTATTTTATGTGTTTATACTTTTCGGAATTTATGATATCTGAATTTTCATAGTTATTACCTGTTTCATATCTATTAAAAATATAGATAAAAACAAACAGCTGTATTAAATAACTTGAAAGGTTTATAGTAACAATACTTACGTTGGACAGCATATATCAAAATCATTTCCGAACTCATATGACGTTCTAAATATTATTCCCAAAAACCTAAAAAGTGTCCGTCCATATCGCCTCTGTCGACTAACGGCCCATCTGAAACTTTCTTGTAAAATTTGATCTCTAGTTTTAAACAGCCCTCCGTAATATTTCGGCAAATCAAAATAATTAAAACCCCAGCAAAACTGAATTGTACAAAACTGGTTCGTGGTGCGGGTGACCGAGTCGGCCGCTGAAGTCAAGCACAGCAATAATAGTACTGTTTCCGTTAAATGCATTATACCTGAAAGTATGTAATGACATATGATAATTAGATATGCTTCTTAAATTTATTATTAGTATTAATATTTTTGTTGTTGTTGTCATTGTTCTTCTCTTTATTATTATTTTAATTGTTCAGAATGTCGTTTATTTTATTTTGTATCATCGTTGGATCGAAAAATAATTATTATGTGATTATGTAATAATTTTGCTTAGGCAAAGATTCATAACCTTATATAATTTTTGTTGTTTTCAAACATAACGGTATCATAGAGTATAAAATAAAATAATTATTATATTTATCATGCAGTAATGATATTAAAGCATTGACGAAATACACATATTCCTATCAGTTTGTAAATGAATAGTAAACAAACTTACTTTAAAATCACAGTCACATTCCTATTAGTGTCGTTTATCTAGTCATCTGTATTTATACTGCAGTTGAATGACAGACTAAGTAAAAGTTTATTGAATTGGATAATCTTTATATCGTGTTGGGGCGGAGCCTTGGGGCCCGTCTCAGATTCTCAACAGTAAATCGATCGGTTTACATATGAAGCTAGTTTTCAACTTCCTGTAATTATTAAACACTTAAATATTTCAATTTTGAACAGTAAAACCTCTTCTATCATTTATGTGTGTGTACCGTTCCCATTTTGTTTCAAAACGTGACATTATAAACTGAAAGATAACATCCAGAATTCCGTTACGTTTTATACAAACATATCGAAATTTTCACACACAAATACACATACTGCCTCTCGTTTTTGTTTGCCATATGTTTTAATATGTTAAGACTGCTGCTAAGACTATGAAAATAAAAGGTAATAAACTAAATATTATAGTTATCATAAAGTTAAGAAACGAACAGGTCAGTGGAATAAAGTTGTTCGCAGGTTCACATTTAATCCATGGTGACTTTGCATCTCCAGCTTTGATAATACCATATATTAGTAAGCAGAGGCTATTCGGTTTCCTTAATTTCCAAAATAAAATCAGAACACATTAAATATTGTAATTTTTTAATATTTGATTGTAACTGATAAAATAACTGAATAACAATAATAATTATAGTATTTAAAACATTTTTTCATCTATTTATTTTTATTATAAAATAATAGACTATTTAACATCGTTACTCTTCTTTTGTAGGTATATTTCTAGTTGACTCTTGAGAAGAAACAGAGATCTTTCTAATAGCTATTAAATGAAAAGAGCACTGGACCGCAATATAATGAAAAACAATTATATAACTACAAGAAAAATTTTATGACATTCACTCTTTGATGAATAGTGATAACAAACAACAGAAACTAACTAGAAGTGTTGTTTTAGTGTAGTTATTTGTTGTGAAGTAACAACCACACATTAAAGAAAATTAATTACAGTTGTTTGATAAACATTTATGCAGACTGATCTCACTTAGAAAACAACTGCTTCTGCAGATAAGAAAATGTATGAGATAATTAAAAATAATAATATTTATGGAACAAGGATTAATAAAAGGAAGACATTAAAGCATTGTTGTTGTTTTTTTAATAGTTATTTGGTGGAATGAAATTATATTTATAAACCAGACCAACATAATTATTTTAATCATTCTGTAAAAATGGAAATAAATATGAATTCCAAATATAGAAATAATATATTTATAAATGAATCAAGTCAGTTGAAAGGTTTTTATCTGAAGAATGTATGATCTATATATCTGATAAAAAAACATTTGAGATACATATACACATACATATACATATACGTACACACATACACATGCATTGTTGATGGAATTACAGAAAACTGAAACCTCCTCACCGATACATAACATGTAAAATAATAATGATAATAAAAGAAACCTGATAAATATTTAAATCTTGAATCTGAGCATGTAACATTCACATTTATTACATTTTTGTTCATATTGTTTTGTTGACCAGTTTTCTGTTGTAATTATTTTTATTACAATCACTAAAAAAATTAGAATAATAATAATCTTGATATTACATCACGTGTGAAAGTTTAAATGAACAACTATTTTGAAAAAAAATAATTATTAAAAGACAAAATATTTTTGAGTCATATTTTTATTTCTTTGAAAATTTTAGTCACTTGTTTCCATTGAAGTAAATCAGATTTATTTTAGTCTATAAATAAAATGTATTATCACATACATACATACATATATATATATATAAAAAAATGTATTAAATATTTGAAAAACAAAAAAACAACAGTTCATTTAACTAGGTAAATTTCCTACATCTCCATTCCTATTTTGTAAAGTTCTTGAAGTTTTTGAGACAAGCGGTGTATGATCATCTGCTGTTCTGCTCTTTTCTCTTTCAAGTCTTTGTCACACAACTCTTGGAACAGCATTGCTGCCTGTTGTTCTGCTCTTTGCTCATTCTGCAAGAAAGGTATTGTATTATACACCACAGAACTTTTTATTCAGTTTTGAAAGAGCAAATATTACAATCATGATCAAAAGATTTTTTTTATTTTTTTGTTTTAATTTTTTATTTCTGTTATAAGATTTTAGTATTTAAGAACTACTGATGTTTTTAAGAAGTATTATTTTTTTACTTCTTTTTCAAAACAAATTTAATAAAACTAAACAGATGTGATTATAAATTAAAATGTGATTAAATTAACCACTGATATTAATATTAAAATTATATATCTGTCTTGTACATAACATTAAAGTTAATTTGTTGTGTCATAATAATTTTTGTTGTCAGATGAGAGAATTAGCATCAGATAATATTTATGGTTCAAGCAAAATCTAGGTAAGTTATAAAATTTGTTAACAGATCAAATATTGACGTCAGAAAACTTTATTACTATTAGGTATCATAATGCTATGTAATGTTAATTTTAGAAAATGTAGTTGTCATAATCACTTTACTAATGAGGTGGATATAATCATGTGTGTGAAAAATGTGAACTATGAAAAAGTAAACTATACTTGGACCAATGAAAATGAGGTATGACACCACAGCTATAGCAAGAGAAGAAGTAAAATTATGACCACTAAAACAATAACTGAAAAATTGAAAGAGTCAAATTCTGTTTAGTAAAGTGTCTAAAGCTAACATTACATACAATTCTTTTGAATAAATGTATAAGTTGTTTTTGTTGTTGTCTGGGTAGATTTGGCATCAGTTCTATCAGTTTTCTTTTATTCAGCTTGAAATTTTCTGGCATCTGTAAATTAAAGTAATTAAAGTACAGCAAATAAAATTCCTTTAATCTGTATTTACTATCATATTCAAGAAAGAAATATGCTGGATATCTTTTAAAGTTAATTACCCCAAGATAACAGCATATCATCAAATTAAACAAAGTTCAATGTTTCAGCTAATTCCATTGTTCATTATCATTAGAACGTTATGATGTGACTATAAGTTTGTAGTATCAAAAAAAAAAAAATAATGAAGTAGTTTCAAGTATGGATATGCTGTTTTAAGTCATTGAAGTTGTATCTGGAAACAGAAAATTCAAAACAAGTGAAATACATTACTTGTGATATTTCTTGATTTCTTTTATTAACTCGATCAAAATAAGAAAATGTATCATCAACATATTTCTTCTTTTCTTCCACAGTAAACCCACTAACAATATTTTCTTTGCTGGAACTTGCTGAAGGTGTCATATGTTCTATGTTCTCTGCAAAAATATAAGGAAAATATTTAATAACATATTAATTAACCAGTACAGAACATTACTAATAAATATTCAACATATGCATGTTTTTTCAAAACCTACATTTGTTTCTTAAAGGCTGTCACTATAACAACGATATCTGCAAAAATATTAATATATGTTACGAAATTTACAAAATAATAAATTACACTCATGTTAAAGAATATAAATATTCATACACAAATACCAAGTACTGACACAGACTTTTGAAGTTATCTGTGATTTATGTTGAAATGATATAATTTATTGCTAAACATTTCTATGTAGCATTAAACACAGATTCTTCAGTTAGGCTTGTCTGATCAAGGCCTTTATTACACAGCTGTAATGTTAATTAATCTCTTGTTAAAGATAACACAATAATTAACATTCTTACTGTCACTAGACGACCTGTGTTTGCTTACTTCATCTGACAGCTGAAAAAACAAACATTTTATGGATATAATATTTTTAGTTACTACTCTAAAAAAATTCTGAGTAAAAGTCAGTTTTCCTCTTATAGCATTATTTTCCAGATCAAAATAAATAAATTAATTAATTAGTTAATTAATTTAATTTAAATAACATATAAATAAAAAAAAAAAATATAATTGTAAATTTCTGAATTTAGAACAATAAATCAAACAAACAAAAACAAAAAGGTGTGTTTATAATATACTGCCAGACACAGAATATTTTGCTATACGAAATGTTAGTTTTGGTTTTGGTAGCAAATTTTATACTTAAAATCAAGTGACTTCATCTTGCAGCCTTCAATCATGTTTAATATTGTTCTCCAAAATATAATTAATACTTTTACACATCAAAGATATTCAACTGACAATTTATTTTACAAATTAAGCCATAACTGTTTTTTATTGATGCAATGTACTGCCAATAGGCACAGCTGACTTTTGACACAAACTAGAAGTTATGTGCATATCATAGGAAGTCATTGTTACAAAGTAAGCTATGGGTTTTATTCCTCTTATAAGTCCATTACCATAAACACACTCAGTCTGATTTTTTTTTTGATATTCATGGGTACTGTTAAAAATTGCTGAAATCATGCTGATTTTGTGATATTTTACTGTACTTATTGTGTTTGACACATAAGAAAGAAAATAGTTATCACTGTGCAACTCATTAACGTGTGTGTATGTGTAGAGGTAAAGGTTGGTGAACTCACCTTAGTACTGGAGATCATACATAACTGTGGATTAAAATTTGTCTCAAGATGCTTTATTAGCCGAGGTTCCCTTAAAATAAAATAATAAAATTTATAATATCTAAAGTTACCATATTACTGAAACACTTCACTTCATCCCCCCTCTTTTTTTAATTAACAAATGACGATTGAAAATAAATTACAAAACTAAAACATTTACAGTTGCATATCACTGCATGTCAAATCAGTGTCTATAAAAAAAACCCAGTTTTTAAATCTATCTGCATACAGATTTAATTCGCTGTTAAACGTGTGACCAATATATTTTTGTCTTCTTTGTGATTGCCTTTCATTTTTGATAGTTTTAACATGCCTCAACAATCAGGTGGGGGAGAAATAATAAATTAAAAAATAATAATAATAAATAAATAAATAAATAAATAAATAAATAATATTAATAATAATAATAATGAAATAAATTTAAATTTGTTGTGGATAGATAGACAGATTGGTATATATAAGCTTTGCACATTTTTTCAGGTTTATAACTACATTGCTTTTCTCTTCTTTTTTTTTTTTTTTTTTTTTTTTCATTTTCAAACATGGCCGGCCGTAACTACTTTGAGGATTCATACCGAAACTGGCGACGTTTTTTCTTTTCTTTTCTTAATTTTTTTTAATACAAAACTTTTTTATTTATATTATATATATATATATATTCCGAAAGAAACAATATCCACTGAATGAATTCGAGTATGTCTACGGTTACTGTTCGAAGTCTACCAACATGGTTGCGATGAAAACCATAACTGACTTCAGACATCAGTTTTTGCCTCATTTCAAAAAGAATCTAGTTACGGCCATAATATATATTCCGAAATAACAGTGAGTCCTGATTAAAGTAATAACTATTCCGTTGCTGATCTATCTAAATTCGTTACAAATATTAAATGTAGTTTAGAATCACTGCCTGTTTCCCTTTATAACTGGTTTCAGCAAAACTTAATATATTAATGTACCAAATTTTGTTTTTTCTCCTAGAACAGATGTACACAAAATTTGTGCAAATAATAAAAACAACAAAACCATGTTTCTCCATTACTTGATTGGTGTTGTTAACGAAGCCATGAAATATGCGAAAACTTCAATTTTGTATTAGAGACCGATATCCGTTACGTCTTCTAATCAACGTTAAAAAGAATTAAAGGGAAATAACTGGGACAAAATTTCATTTATGCCAAAAATTATTTAAAAAAAATTAATAGCATATGGGCGATAACAAGATAACATCCTTAAAGGTTATTGAATTCGATGCCAACGGCTCCATCTTCACTTAAAGCAGATTACTTGCTAGCCATTATCTCAAAAGTAATTATTTAAAATTATCATTTTTTATTTTCACAGAGAGATGATGTGGTGGTGGTGGGATTTTATATATATATATATATATATATATATATATACTGGCATCTTGAAATAACGTTTAAAATCGGTCAGTCTCATAGGACATAGGTAATATGTTTTTAACTGATTACGTAGGTTCAGTAGTACGTCTACATTTATGGGAAGCTTGAACAGATATTGGAGCTCTTTGGCAGCAGCAATACGGTTTGGTAACGTTTATATATATATATAATATATATATATAAACGTATAAAAATAACTTTGTGTGAAATCATCTCCCACCACAAAAAAAAAAAAAAAAAAAAGTTAAACCTGACCGTCTCAGATTTTTAGGAAACTTGGTGTGGGAGATATGGCCACCCCGAATTTTAAGATTTTAACCCTCATATCTCAGGAACTACTGGGCCAATCTTCATAAAATTGGTATTGTTGAAAAGGCAATGTGACAAGGATTCCAAATCTGCCATTATTGTTCAGTTTGAAGAATGATGGGGTATGTCACAGGGCCCAGCACATAATAGGTGTTAGCTTTCAAATGCTAATGATTTTGGCTCGTTTCTTGTCTAGGGTTTGCGCCTTTTGTGGACCGCTGACTGTGCAATTAAGAAACTGTGACAATTGATTATAATAGATTTATATATTTGTAGTAGTCCTGAGATATGAAGGTTCAAAGGTTGGTAGTCACGCCCATTTTGGCCGAAAATCTCAAAATTTGTGAGTTCATATCTCCCACACCACTGATCTGATTGGCCTAAAATTCCAAGTTTCTGAGATGGTCGGGTTTAACCCATTGCGTGATTTGAACGGAATGAGCTCCTTATTTATTAATATTAATATATTTTATTGTTTGTTTTGGCTGTTTATATATGCCATTAGCTTTATCATAAAATGAAGACATTAACAAAACATTCTTAAACATTTAAAAAAAATATATATTATTTGGGACTGCAGTTATAAAAATACATTTTTTTTACTTCATTCAAGATTAACTGAGTTTAAGTTGCTACAGTAGTGGGTATATTAAATAGATGAATCTTGTAGTATTGATTAATTATACAGGGACTTTGATCTTGCATAAATAACAATAAACCATAATTACAAAATATTTATATTTATCTTTGAGTTTGAGGTTATCTGTAAATAACAGATTCTTATTAATTTGTTTAGGTTTAGGGCTGATTAACTGTGATGTCATTCAGAATGATTTTAATGTCCCCTCCAAAAAAAAAAAAAAAAAAAAAATTTAATAATAATAACAATAATAATAATAAAAAAAATTAAATTTATTTTTAGGTGAAAGAGCAAAAACAATATAATTTTTTTTATTATAAACAAGGTAGTGTTTGCCTCTTGGTTTCCTGCATTTGGGGTAATCTGGAAAACTGGAAAAATCAAAAAATCTGAACTTAACAGACATTTCCACTTGAAACCTTGCTTCTAGTATATTAAGTTATTCTGAGTCACACTACACAATCACAGCAGTCCTCTCTCAACTGACTTTCCATCAAGGTAAGAGCAAATTTTTTTATTGATCACATAACCATCCTAACAAGCCTAGCCTACATTTTTTTCTTTACATATTCTGTTACGTTTCCTTACATTAATTTTTTTATCTCTGTACTGTTCTTACATTATTGTATGATGTAGCTGTTAAATGTACTAAAGTTTAATGTTTCAGTAATTTTTATGATTAATGCTTACATTTGCCATTTTCCACCCTATTTGTCCACTTCTGGAAATACTTCTTGAAAAAAGTTGGTAAACCCCCCCAACACTTTTCTTTACTTCATAAAGTCCATATGTTCATCTCTAAAGGAATACTTACATATATCATTCAGAAAAGTCAACCAATACATCAGAAGAAATAACTAGTTTTATTTTATTACTCATGAAAACAATCTGAAGCAAATTTATTAACACCAAAATATTGTAAGAATAATCTTATTTCAAACAGGACACCATAAAAAATACACTATAACTTTATTTTAAATATTTAATGAACAAGGGAATTGAATATTATTATAATTCTAAAAAATTCCAATGTTATTATTTAGGTGCTCTGAAATTTCTCCAATTTATTTTGTTAGTTTTTATTGCATGTCTAAAAGTATTTTGTATTCATGTGGAAATTGCCAAAAAAAATTGCACTCCACCAGAACATTTTTTCTAGATAATGCAATCATTTTCTGAGTCCAAATTTATTACTGATCAAACATTTCTTGTGAAAAAGAATATTGATAGCATAATTTAGTTTATTAGTACTGCAGAGGGGCAGATGTGGAGAGAAATTTAAAAACATATACATGTATTCAATTTAGTTACCTGTTAATCTTTAAAAATTCAAGTTTTTGAAAACTATTGATTGTGCATTTAATTTTTTTTTTTTTTTTTTTTTTTTTATTAAAATGGTGTTCACTGACCACATTAAAATAGTGATGTTTATTTTCTGGTTTTAAAATATAAAGTAATATGCCTAAAAACAACCACCATAGAAAAATATAGTTAACAGTGATTATCATTTAATAAAAAATTAACAGATCATGGAATCCAATGTAAAAAGCAGAATTTAGGATGAAGAAATTCAATGTATGATCTGTTTGCATAAAAATCAAAGCCAGCTCAATAATAATTAATATACAGTGATGTGTTAGAAATATATCACTGATCAACTGTAAGGTTCTCCTTCCTTATAATTATATGAACAAATATATTATAGGTAATAAAATTAAAAAGCAAAATGGACAATATTTTATTTCCACAACTCTGATACACATCACATATATTTATATATCTTTTAATTAAACTATAATAACATATCACAACTATGACATGAACAGTTCACAACATATTAACAAATGTAATTACAACAATCTGAAAATTAACAAAGACTGGTGAAGGTAGTTATTTCAGCACAACCTTTCATTCAGAATCTCCTTATTATGGTATGTTTTTAAAAGGGAGATAATACAGATCAGGCCTCAGTTTACATAAAGTTAAAAATCAAGTTATTAGCCTTGTTATACACTACCAGCAAAAAAACATAAATTAAGTAAACAGAAGAAAACAGAAAAAAAAAAAAAAAAAAAAAAAGTGAACAAAAGAAAACCAAGACTAAAAAACAAAATTATAAATTAAAAATTACAATTATTTTTTAATTCAACCGTATGAATGGTCAGTTAGGATCAGATATTCAATAAAGGAGTTAGGTAATGAAAAAAGTTTGGATGCTTCCAATATATATAGTAAAATTGATATCATTAATAAACTTTGGTTACCATTTTAAAAATATTGTAAATGTGTTAGGAAATGATTATTTAATAAATATTACATGATTATAGTTAAACAATTTTTTTTTAAATATTTATGAAGGGAAATTAAGGTCAAAACAATTTTAAAAATTTACAAACACTAGATCGGTTGTTATTTGTGGAGAACAATGCTTAATTATTTTTATGTATAAATAAAAAATTATAGGTTTTCAGTTTATAATTAGTATATATCTATTAAAGTACTCATGAATGTAATAATTATTTATTGTCAATCTAACTGTAATCATAATCAATTACCTTTATTTTCACTGTTTTCTTGTATTCTCCACACACATACAAACTGTTCATGACATAACTATCACAGTAACAGTTAAAATGTCCTAATTATTAACATTATGTATTTAAATATTTTGCATTTCATTAATATCTTAACATAACAGGAATATTTGAACTTTATTTTTCAGCAATGAGTTGCAAAATAATAATAATAAAAGAGAAATATCTGTATATACAAACCATATAATACAATTGTTTTAGAGTGATGCAATCCAAATATTTTAACTTAAAGATATAAGATTAATTTTTGGCATGAAAAGATTAAAAGAAATTTGTATAGCTTTCATGAAATCTAAACATAAAGACATTATGATACAAATGGAAAGACTGGTGTAAACAATTTATTTATAATAAACGAATGTGAAGATAAATAGTAAATACACTTGACCATATCTCTTTAATGCAAAGACCATAGTTGCTGTTTTGACTTTACTCTGTAATGAATGGCATATATAAAAGATTCCTTCGAGTTAAGTGAACAAACATACCAAGGTGTGGTGACTGCAGGTTTCTTTTCTGTTAGCACCCTTATACAAAAAATATATATGTGTGTTTGTTTTTAACAACTTTATACAAAAATATTTAGTATTTAGATAATATTACTTTAACAACAATGAATGACTGGTATGAAATGAGACAGTAGAAACAGAATTTGATATTATATCTCCAGAATGTCTAGCAGAGATTAAATGTCAGTAGACTGAAACTGATAAAAGGACTGTAATGGCTGTTATTTGATTTTTGAAGCTTACACTAATAGAAAGGAAGATGAATTCCGTAATCATTATCAACTGAAAATCAGTGTAAGATTCTTTTTATCCTCACTAATAATCATTTCCATTGCATGACAGACAAAAAAATATATACTGTTTCAGAATTTCATGTGTAAACATTTATTAAAACAATAAATTAGTGACAAATATTTTAAATATTTACATGCAGAGGGCAGATACTTTAAAATCTTTCATACATACCATAACAATTTTGGAAAAAGACTATAAAATGAAATGTTTTAAAAGAATGATAAAAAATTTGTTATTCAGGAATACAGGTGTATTCTCAATGTACCTCTATTTCCAAAATTGCCAAATGTCTGAAAAGAACCTGTATTTTTTTGTTAAATTATATGAATGTTTAGTCAAGTTAATAAACAAAGAAGAGACCTGCTCACTACATGACTCATTTAGATTTTAAAATGCATACTTTTCTCTAATGTATTGCATCTAAAGAATATTTTGCAGCAAGTAAAAGATAATTGGACAACACTTATCTCTAGTCAGTATTTGGCAAATCTTTAAGCTGCACTGGAATATAATCTGTATGAACAGGTGAGGCACTATACTTCCCAAAACTACTTTAAGCAGATACTATGAAATGATATTATTCCAGTGAACTACTGTTTCTTAAAAAACAATGCCAAACAAATAGTGAGTTCAAAATTAATTTTCATTACATTATTTCTTTAAACTGAAAATTTAACTATTTCCTTAAATTCTGATATTGTCAAACTGTAGATTAATAATGAACATGGACAAAGAATGGTTGTGGAATTCCAATGTTCCTGTGTAAGTGATATATTTTGTTCAAATATGGCAGCACCAAGATATATAGGTATATGGAGAATACTCCATGACATGAATACACAGAAATACACATAAACAAATACAAATAAACATATTTAAGGAATATTGCACTAATGTCATTTTCAATAAACATTATTATATGACCAGACTCATAAATAAATATATACAGGTTTTGGTTAACAAAGTTTGAACAAAGTTTGAACAAAAGTGGAAAACAAGATGCTAATCTAGCTTTCGTGTGATGATTGTTTGTGCTTATTAGAACAAAATATCACATTAATGCAAAATATAACCATAAATAAACCTTAAAAGCATATCTTTAGTCTAAATATAATCTACACACTTCCAAGTTATGTTTTGTTTTATAGCCATAATACAATACTGTTATAAAACATGTATCACAGACAAATATATCGTTTCAGAATTTCAGTGTTGGCATTAAAACAATAATAGCTATGAAGGTTAATAAATGATAAATTAATTACACATATATTAAATATTTATATGCAGGATACAAGCTAGAAATATCTATGCATTCTATTTATTATTAAGATAATAAATTTTTGAAGACAACTATAAAAAGGAAGTTTTTAAAAGGCTGACAGTGATGAAGGTTTGTTCTCAGAGTAGCTGATGAAAAGAAACAGGTTTTCTGACCCGATGAGAATCAGTGAGTTAGATATTTTTAAATTGTACTATTTGTTGTACTGACATCTATTTGTCAAGGGGTAAAAATGGTGTTTTATTTTGCTTTTATATTAACTCTGACATGAGCAATGACAGGTCACCCAAAACAATATCTTGAAAAATTAAAGAAGTCTGTTAGATTATTTTGTCAGAATCCATCAATAGTACTTTAATAAAATATACTTTTAAAATGTAATGGCTTATCACCTGAAGGTTATTTATCTGTACATTACAAATAATAAACTTTTGAATTAAAGTCTTTTTATATGTAACTTTTAGAACATAAAGAGAATATTTTTAAAAGGAAAAGTAAGAAAAAAATATACTGCGTACTTTGATTTAACATTGTCACAGTAATAACACCTATTTACTTGGCTATGTGGAGAGTTATAAAATAATTATGTCAAAAAAACAGAACAAATAAACATAATCTTGATACATAAAACATTATAAATACGATGTAATAAACAAATTCACAAACATATTACTTACAATATTGGTGTTTAGGTTTATTTAATATGTTTCCTTCTTGCTCACAGAGAAACAACAAAGAAGTGGACTGAAAGAACAAAGCCTGCTCGATTGTTCTTGGTTTTTCTTACATCTTTACAGTCAAACATTTATAACACTGATGTGGATTTTGAACTGAAATTAATTATATATTTAACAAATTTACTTCAAAAAAATAAAAAAAAAAAAAAAACAAATACACACACACACATTTGTAATTTGAAAAAGAATGACAGAAATTTATTTGACAAAAGAATTTTGAATGTTATGATTAACACAAACAAAATCCAAAATGGAATAGTGGTTTTCAGCATCAGTTATGAGATTTGTGATAAACATTTTCCTACTTTATGCTATGTCATGAACCTAAAAAAGTTTATCTAAAGTAAAAAAAAAAAAAAAAACAAAAACATCTGTCAATAAAAGAGTATGAAAATGCTATAACAATATAAAAAGAAGTTACTAAAGACATACACATACAAAAAGCAAACACAACAATCCAACTGTATATCACACACAGCAATAAATATTTGGAAAAGAATTTGTAATGTTTTAAAATAGATGTAAATATATTCAAAACAAATTATTACAATATAAACTGTAGGAATTTACAGTATATATTTTAAAATAATAATCACTAATGGAATGTCTGTCATGTTTGAAAAATAATTAACCTAAAGAAATCTTATTTTCTTGGTAAAAATAAACAAAAATGAAAATATAAATGAAATGTTTCAATAAATATATATATATATATATATATATATATATATATATATATATATATTTATCTCAATAAAAAAGAATGAAAATATGCTAACATTTTTATAGATAATAAGCAAATGAAATATTAAGAACCACAATTTTAACACAGAATACTGAACACTACATCACAAAATATAAATGAAATGTTTCAATAAATATATATATATATATATATATATATATATATATATATATATTTATCTCAATAAAAAAGAATGAAAATATGCTAACATTTTTATAGATAATAAGCAAATGAAATATTAAGAACCACAATTTTAACACAGAATACTGAACACTACATCACAGACAAAGCAGTACAATAGAATTTATCTCCAAAATGTAAATTTGGATTTGTTCTGGAGTTTGAAATATGGATTGAATAACTTTGCAACTACATTTATTTTATTATTGAGTTTTATAAATGCCATTTTATTCTTGTAAGAAAACCTGAAGAATTTACAATGAAATAATGATACATTCTCTTTAAAATTTTAAAATTTATAATGAAAAGAGCATAAATATTGTATTTGTGACCAGTCTAAAAGGAAAAGACAAACTAGTCTTACTTTACAATTGTTTTCATTTTATAGCTGAAAGCTGTACTTAAATTGGCAAAGCCAAAGGTACCCCAAATCCATAAATATTTGACTCTCTACTGAGATAATGAAGACTTTTTCAGCAATCATTCATCACTAATTTGTAAGTGCTCTTCTTCAGGAGAAGGTGGTCTTTTGTATTCATATCGGGTAACAAGATACACAATGAGTGTAACTGCAGCAACTAATATCAAACCCAAGCAATTGACCAAAATTCCCTCAGCTGGCTTGTTCTTGTATGTTTTAGACCTGAAATAACAAATTCACAAACCATTTAATAAAAAAAGAAAAAAAAGGACTTATATATTTTTTTATCCTGTTAATTAAACATTTAATGTCAAAATACTGTAACTTGTATTCATTGTTTATTAGTAAATGCACCGAATACCAATATTCTAAAAAAATCACCTAAGTAAAAAGTAAAATTAATAATAATAATACATATTGGCCGTATCAAGATTTTTAAACATATAATACATGCATATTTAAATCATAGAGGTCTAAAAAAACAACAACATATTTTACACATAATAATGATCTAGTCATATATTTAGTTATATTGCATAATAAGCACTACCATTTCTTTTAACTACCAAACAAAATAATTAGATGACAATAGTAAAAAAAAAAAAAAAAATTTAAAAAGTATATTTGTATAATTTTGAGAAAGTGAGACACTGTAAATGGTTTCCTACTTTAAAGTAAAGAACAAAGATTAACAGAATTTGAAAATCAAAGCAAAAAATTTTTCATCTACTGATAACATTTGAAATTTATTGTATATTAAATAAGATTATTACATAGACCACAGTGCTTTTTCAGTAATTCCCATGAGACATGTAGCACAAGCAAAGCAGAGAATAGCAACACCAAAGAAAACGTGATATGGCATCAATCGACGTCGGAGTCCCATGCCAACTTTAGGCCAGAGAAAGGACACAAAACCAGCTATCCACTAAAAACAAAGGCAGAAGGCATTGTTACAACTCAGAATTAATTGTAATTTTCTTTCTGACTATATAATAGCACCAATAACAGTTAAATAAAATGCTAAA
The DNA here is from genome assembly GCA_012295275.1 of Chrysomallon squamiferum. Taxonomy (NCBI): domain Eukaryota; kingdom Metazoa; phylum Mollusca; class Gastropoda; order Neomphalida; family Peltospiridae; genus Chrysomallon; species Chrysomallon squamiferum. Next base: position 19,114,792 of record CM022673.1, on the reverse strand, counting down.
CATTAAAAAGAAAATATATTTTAAGATTCAGCTTGTGGTCTTTCCCCACAGGTAATTTACCTAGGTCATGCTCCCTCACAGTTAATAAACAAATTCAGAAACAATGTGTTTATAAACTTTATTCATTTATTTTACTAAAGTTGTAAAACACACAATCTATAAAAATGAGTAACCTCTGTAAAGGTTAGCCCCTTCTTACTATAAGGATATACCGTACAGTATAATTTCTTCCCTCACCAATGCTTACTGATATGGTGGCCGTAAAAGAGTTTTATTATAAGTTTTATAAGCAAACCAAGTCCCTGAATTCAATACCAATATTGAATACAAGAAGGTTGGTGATATTTTTATTTACACAGAATTAAAGAGCTTTCAGTCAAAGTGGTATGATGCGTTTCTGCATAAAAACAACACAAGAGATAAGATGGAGATGCCACCTCATTAAAATATACTCTCCTCAACTTACCATTTTGCAAATCAGATTAGATAGCACATTTTAAAATTATTGGCAGTTCTACACAATGTTATTATAGATCACACTGAGGTATAAAGATTATATCAAAAGAGGCAAAAGCATTCTTAATATATGCAGAGGATTTAAAGAATGGAGGGGTAAATAACAACTGCCAAATGACAAAAGGGTAAAAGTCTAAACTCATTAGACATTTCTGAGTTAAAAACACTTTTTCCCCTAAACATTTACTTAAAATAAAGGTGGAAATTTGTATTTTTTTTAGATAAATTTGATAATTTTACTAGCAATAATATTACAAGATGAATCATTTTTTTTTCATTTTAAATCTAATCAATAAAATAAAAATGCTAGGGATAATGGATACAAAGTGTGGTCTGTTTAATTTTACAGAATTTTTAGGCCAATAAAATATTCTAAAAATGAGTCACAGGAACTAAGAATGCTTACTTTTAATACACAAACCTGGAATGTATTTTTATTATTACCATTATTATTATTATTAAAAAAAAAAAATTATGTTTTAAATTTTTTTTTTTTTTTTTTAATCAAGATAACTTAGTAAATGTTATAAACATATGTGGATATTGATCAGAATTATTTAATTAGTCTCAAGTTTAAATAACAGTCTTACTTGGGAAGAGAATAAGATTACTGTGACAAGACCCATCCAACTGTGTAAACTATATAAATTTGGCACTGGATCTGCAGCAAGATTGTGCGAATCAAAGACAGCTTTGAGACCAACACCTCCAAAGATCAGAGCACTAGCATGAAGAGATGCATGCAGAATCTTGATGTACAATTTGTTGTCATTACGGAAAACACGGTAAGCAAGGATTGCTGAAAATATTTAATTTAAAGAGATAAGAAAAACATTATGGGCTAATAATTAATTAAAATGTTGGGTAAATATAACACATCATGAGAACATTTCTTGGCCAAAATATTATGGCAAAGCAACAAAATTAGAAAGTGCTTGAATGAATAATAAAATTAAAAAACAAATGAAATAGTTGAGATAAGGAAAAGAATTATTTTTAACTAATATACTGAAGAAATATTATTGCTGATGACTGTAGCAGCATGTCAATCCAGAAGATAGTTGCAAAAATAAAAATGAAAAGTTTCTACATAAATCAGATTCTCAAGTGAAAAGTTAGCAATAACATAAACTTTACATTATCATTGAATTTTTACAGCTGTCATTTTTGGTTTGTTTTATTGCTGAATGAATAAACAATTAGATTTTTTATTTCTTCAGTTAAATGTTCCTGTAAGATGTAAAATTGGTAGCTGATTTTGACAGTTCATTTCATTTTTTCAAACATACGCTGCAGCCCTGTGAAGCTTTTTCTCCATGATGTCCTCATTTCCTGTGAAACTTCCCCTAAAATCATTATCATAAAAGAAACCAATAAGCTGTCCTTCATGCTTTCAATATGCTATCTATTATCTATATGCTTTTAATTTCAAAATTCTATTGGTGGTTTTTTTAATAGCAGATTTCTGCATTTTCTATAGCCCAAGTATCCTCTGCTAACTAACCTCTGGCAGACATTTGGGTAGATAGCACTGGTTTTCCACTAGAGATAGATCTGTATAATTATTTTGGCTAATCTTTGCCAACCGTATGGTTTTTGGCTTTACATTCATTTAGATCAGTCAATTCTGAGTTTGCTGGTACCATAAAAAATACCATTTAGTCATACATACACTACAAGAAGAAACCTAAGACCCCTATCATAAAATCAAGTATACCATTGTGAGATTGACTGGGAAAACCAGAAATCCCCTGAAGCTCAAAAGCCAAACTGCAAAAAAATATTTAAAATTTTTAATATTTTTTATTCCTAAACAAATAAAATACTTTTTGATATCACAATCATTTCAGCAGTAAAATAACTGAAACTTATTTCTTTTTAATTGGATCAAACTTCCCATAGATTTGCTGAGATCTGTTATGCTTCAATGGTGCAAATCTTTTTCAGAGCAGAATATAAACAAAATAATTAGATAAAAATTAAATGTATTATTGAATAATAAATGTTAATTAAATGATTGTAATAACTAATGTACCATGATGGTGCCAAATTTTATCAAGAAACGCTCTCAAATTCAGATAAAATGTATTGTGCCCTTCCTCTATCTTGAAGACAAAAATCATCAATTGGTCAGTGATAACAGTTATTTTATTGTAAACCCAATGTACCATTTAAAATATTATTCAAAAGGAAATTGACCGAGCTTTTGAATGATACCAGAAGCTTTGGGCATAAAGCAATCACAATATATACAAATTTAAAGAAAATATTGTGGTGTTTTTTTTAGGTTTCTGACTTGCCACATGCCCTTAGAAAGCTCATTTTAAAACTTATTAGCTTCCCAGTGGTGCTAAAACCAGCCATACATTTCCACTTCCAGAGCTGGTCACCACAAAAGTTGGGGATACAGTTTTCTCTGTCCAGCTCAAAAACACGCACACAGGAAGCTGTCTTTAAAATATCATATTTTTCAAATGATGATTACAAATTCTCTGAATAACAAACAAGACACAATTTTTCATCTTTATTTCCATGCAATTTGTGCAATTACAGGTTTCCAAGTTAAAACATGTTAAAAACCATGGGTTTTGCACATTTTGCATAGTGAATGGCTGGAATGTAACTGTCTGCCACTACTATGTATGTAAGTCATATCTTTCATGAAAGCATTATTTTCTATTAAATATACTTGGAAAAGAAAGTACTTTAGCTACCCTCTGAAAATAAAACTATCTTTGTATGAGAATCAGTGGAAGAACATAAAATGTTCTGTAATTAAAACATAATCCTAAAAAACGAAAAATATATATCAAAATAAAATCTACTTACAATCACCATAAAGGAAAATCATCCCAATAACCATAAACAAAGGATGGTAATTGAATTCTAAACTGGGATCACTCTGCCAAGCAAATCCACCTCGAAAATGCCCCATCCATACAGCGACCATGATCACTCCAGAGAGACCAAGAAGCTGAACCAGCAGAACTAACCAAGTAAATGCTCTCATCTCAGATGAAGATGCCTGATGACTTTCAAAGCTTTCCATCTTTCATCCAGTGAAAACTGCATATTAAGATATGCAATATCAAATAATTAGCATGTATAAATATCTTTATTAAGAATTCATAAAATGTCAAAATAAAATACCATTTTTATAGAGGATACAAAATTATTCATTAGCATTTAATACATTTTATATCTGTCAATGATTAATATGGCAATGAATTATAAATAATTTATTGCAATATATTATTAATGCTAAATTTGTTTATGTTTTATATATTTAATATTACTCATTTTACTGTATTATGTGTAATACTGTCATTTGAATTAGAAGTTAAATAATTAATACATTATCTATTCGAACAAGTATCAAGTAATTTTAATATATTTATAATGTATGTTCAAAGTTTCTTTCACAAAACGTGCGTTATCTTTTATTAAAAACTTAGTCCATATGGCACGTATTAATTACAATTAGATGACAAAAGCTTGCATAAGTTTTGTCAATTATTATTTATAGATTATAGTGTATAATAACAGTCTAGAAATTATAATAAAATTATAACAGTATACTGTATTATGTATAGTACAGAGAATATATTCAATATCCAGAATACTGATTATACTCATTATACTGAATAGTTATAATTAATGCAACCGGCCATACGGACTACTGTTGTCACAATGCTATCGGAGGAATTATAAACAATTATGTATCAACTAAATACGTATAGTCTACTATATGTGGCAATGCTATAAACAAAAAAGTTTTGATTTTATTAAATGACAAACTAACCGTTCAAATTAAAATATTGTTCTTCCTTGGAGACTTATACGATTTTAAGGCGGAAGTTGGCATGTGCGTCTTCCGGATTTCGATTGGTATTTTTCCCAGTGTCAAAAGTAAATGTCGTCTTAAACGGTAAACGTAGCAACCTACGTATTCTGGTGCATAATAAATACATTTTACATATTAAGTTATTCCCCTTACTTAGTTTTACTAGATAGGTCAAGTTACACTTTATTTTGTCCAGTACTATTCGTGTTTTGATTACATTTGTTTTGTTGTGAATGACAGATGTGTAAAGTTAGCAAAAAATGTATAAACCATGACGTAATATAGATAAACAAAACACCTGATTTATCAGTTATGAAAAATATTGCACCTGCATATGTTACAGTATTTTATAATTAGTTCTACTGCGTTTGAATTCTGCCATGGCATCGTCTGAAATGCCATCAGGTTCTGTGGCTCTTTCGAAACGAAGTAAAAGAAGCGTGGCAACGCATTTTAAAGGCGAATGTAGTAAACAGTGTAACCCACAGAAGCTGCACGATTTCCTTGAACACATCTTGAGTCCTTCAAGACCTATCGACGAATTTGAAACGATAGATTGGTGCAAATGGTTAATAGCAGGAGGCTCAACATTTGATGAATTTTCAAAAATAGGTTTGTTTTGATAAACATTTATTTTTATGATTATCTATTTGAAAGTTACTCATCTTACTGTGTAACTTGTAAGCCTAGTATACACAGTATCATTGTATGTATATGTGTGTGTGTGTGTGTGTGTTACACTAAATATCATAATTTTTATCTTAAAATATTACAACAATAATTGTTTTGTCAGATTTGTGTGTGTATGTATGTTATGGCTTTACATTACATTTAAAGTACTCTCATTTCAAAAACTACACTTTTGTCACTTACAAGTTACAGTTATGGCACAGTCTATGATAGCAAAAGAATTATGATCCCTGCTAATTTAGCCAACTCCTCTGCAGAAAAAGAAATTATGTTCTAACATACACAGTGCACACACACACACACACACAAGAACACACACAACAGACTCACACACGTTATGAATATTTGTATGTTATAACTGTTTGACATAATAAAGTGAATATGGATGGATAAATGTTTTTAATGCAATAGTGAATGCTTAATATTGCTATTCTATGTTTAGTACGACAGTATGACAATGCTGTTACCTGTGGACTGGTGTGGACAGCAAACTTTGTTGCATATCGCTGTAGAACATGTGGAGTTTCTCCTTGCATGTCTTTATGTTCAGACTGCTTCCAAGCTGGAAATCATGAAGGTCATGATTTCAACATGTTCAGGAGTCAGGCTGGAGGTGCATGTGACTGTGGTGATGTCAGTGTCATGAATTCCTCAGGGTAAGAAATATAAATATTTTATCTCTTAATATTTTGAACATATCTAAAATGAGTTATAAATAAGTAAATAACAGAAAACTAGTTTTTGTTTGTAATTCCAGTGCTTGCCATTATTATCATAATAAATTAATATTGTAAAGTAATACATTTGATATTATTTATTTGCCTGAATTAAAAAATATTTAAGATAGAAATTTGAAATTTATGGGTTTTGAATTATCTGAAATTTTTTACTTTCAGTTTGGATTTGTTTAGCTATATCCTTCATTTCAAAACAAATTCCAAATGATTCTCATTAAATTTTGCTCCAACTCTTCTTGTTTTATCTGTTTGAATTTACGATTTTTTAACTGAAATCTGTCACGAACAATTGAAACAAACTTTTATGTTAATACTTAGACTTTAACTCAGAAATTTATTTTTTAGAATAGGGTAACAATACTGATTATGAATTGAACACAGGGACAGTTTACAGACTACTCATTATTTAAATTGACATAATGTGGCTGTCTTTCTGTCAGAATTACAATTTATAGGACTTTCAGTGATTGTAAAGTACTATTTTGTGACTTACATCTGGAATTACTGTATAAATATATTTATATATGCATACATAATACTGGATTGTATATTCCTTTTTGTATATTCCTTTTCTGTTCACAGTTTATTCTGTACAGTGAAACATAATAACATTTGCAAAGATGGTAAGACAGTAAATTTAACTTTGTGAAATATCAACATAATATAATGGAAATACTGGCAAATGGTTTGATTAAAAAAAAACAAAAAACAAAAATGAAACAATTCTCCAGAAACAATGAAATTGTAAAGTGCTTGAAATGGTATGCACAATAAAGAGGAGGAAAAGTAAATTGGATTGTTTTAATTGTGTATAGATATAATATTGTGTATTTGTATTGATCAATGCAATCATTTTTTTTATTTCTCTCAAGATTTAAAGAATATATTCTTTTAAATTTGGGAAGACTGTTTCAGTATGTCAGTTAACACATGTCAATTAACAAAATCAGAATCCTTTTTTATTAAATGAAATTGTAAATTCAATATCTTTTAATTTTATTATATTTTTTAAACATATTGTTTGGTACTATATGTATTGTGACTTAAAACATTTTGTTTTGGATGCATTCTAGATTCTGTTCCCGCCATGGACCTGACAGACAACATCAAGCAGTCCACCCTCCTGGTGATATAATGGCAAATGCAGAGGCTATGATGCCTCAGATCTTTCTGCGATTGCTTTATCACCTGAGAGATAATTGCAAACCAGGTAAATAGTGATTTACATTGTATTATAACTCTCAATTTAGAGTAATAAATATTACTTAATAACACCACACACTGGACTTCTCTGCTACAGGTGATAATTCATAGCTCCTTTAATGCACATGTTTAATTCCACTGAATATATATTGTATTTACTGAAAGGAATAACTGAAGACACCTAGTGCTTTACAGGCAATATTGTTTCTGTTAATTTCTTTGAACGTCATTCTTGAGAATAGAAAGTATTCTTTCATGTCACTATTTTATTTGTTTGTTAAAGTAGCATGTCAAAAGATATTTTCCAGATTTGGGTGTATTTTTATGTAGAAATATAAGAAATTCTAACACATCAGTAATTCTCAGCTGATGCTGATGATAATAAAGAATATGTAAATTATTTTATTGTTACTGTATGTGTTAATATATCAGTTTATTTTATTTTTAAATTTCTGTGTGAAAACTTACAGAAATACTAAGAGACCAAAAAACAACAACACAACAAACAACAAACTTAACACCAGATAGATTATAGATTAATCTTTCTTGGTACAATCACCTAGTTATTTTTATAAGGCTCCATAATTCATGCTGAAGGGAAGGCACATTAAAAAGTTGCATGGCTGTGACAATATTTTTTCTTTATGTTTTCATCATTGATAATATATGATTGATACATGACAGTTATAGTTAAATTCAAAATGTTTAAGATGTCAGCATCCTGCAGTTCCTATGATCATTTAATACAATATTGCTTTGATGTTTAAACTATTATCATTCTTGACCCACTGAAAACTTTCAATGTCATTTTCAGAAATGCGCAATTCATATGTTGTGACAATGATGGATGCTGAACAATACATGGGCTTCACCCAAGGACTTAGTGACATGGGTGCAGCTATGAGAAATGTGATGGCCACTGTACTCACTAATCCAAACACATACAAAAAATTAACACAAGGTACATATCTGTTACAGACCTTTGTTATTCAGTTTTAGTAATTACTTTTGTACTGGTCAAAAAACAATAAGCAAAAAGTATTGAAATTTAGAGGGTTATATATATATTCTTTTCTGTTTTAATGTGGTCAGATTTTCAAAGCAGTGATAAGATTTTTTTGGTGGATGAGGTCTTATTTGTTTGTTGTAGTATTTTTTTGGACTATTTATTTATTCATTTATTTTAGTTGCTAACTTCAGAGAGATTAAAGACTTTATATCGTTATTTTGGTATTGATATTTTAAAATTAATATCATTTATGTTTTGTAGAAAAAGCTGGAGATTACGCCAAAACAAGTCAAGAAAATTACATTTCTGCACTTGAGAGTATGCCCTATCCAGACAATTTTGAAAAACATCAAGGTGAATTTACATCTGTATTAATAATTACTATTATTTTCAGTAATTCTCAGTGAATAATGACTGACTGAATTGTTTCTAAATATCACTGTTTGTATTCAGGTCTTTTTTCAATACAAAGTGGTAATCCCAAAATTATTTTTAAATTATTACTTTTTTAAAAATTAATTTATTTAAATATTTGTAATTCTGATAAACAGTGCCAGAACTTTGTGCTGTGATAGGTAATATTAGTTAATCAGAAAGGAAACAAAATAGAGGAAAGATTACCACCAGAAGATTTTATTAAAGTTTATAGATGATCTGTGATAAATTCCATGAAATATTATACTGAGCTATATGGTTTCTTTTACGCTGGTAGATAAACCTGGTTTACAGCAAAAGCTGTGCCACAGCACTCTGGTTGAGGAGCTTGTTTTCTGGACAGTCAAATATGAGTTCCCACAGAAAATGGTTACTTTGCTGTTAAGTCTTCTACCACATGAAGGCTATAAGGTGATTTTTTAAGTCTGAACATTGTTGTTATTTCTCAGTCTCTGCACTCTTCACAATAAGTTGTTTTGTTTATAGTTGTTTTAGAACTGTATTCAATTGTTTTTCTTATTCATTTCAAGATATAATTGGTCAGCCATTTGATATATGTAAAAGAAACATTTGAAACATTTGATACATTTTTCTGCTTAAGACTTTATTTCAGAATCTCTGATGCTCTATTTTCTTTCTTTTTCTCTAAGATATCTCTGAATTTGTATTTGTTTAATTATTAATAGAATAACTTGTTAAAAATATGTATATTTTTTTTTTTTTTTTGTTCAAATTAGCATTGTTTCACTAAGGCCTTCGTTGAACACTACAGCCGGATTTCTATTGTGCTTGTTAACGCTCTTGATAGAGTGACTGTTGCCAATCGGGTTGTTCACATCAGTGTCCAGCTGTTTAGCAATGAAGCTTTAGCTACCAAGATGGCAGATGAATACAATCTGCTCTATACTTTAGTGCTAAGTCTCACCAATATGATAGAAAACATACGAGTTGGGAGTGCACTTGAAGGTATATCATTAATATCTTTTTAACCCTCGCTACTCTGATTAAATTTCATTTTCTTTCTAAATTTAGAAATATGCCACACAATTGGATCATGTAATACCAATAATATACAAATGAGTTCTCACATCTCTTTGTATTGGACAGTAGAAATAAAATGTGCATATTACATCATATAAAATGTGGAGAATTCCAGAAACTACCCCACTATCAAAAACTATTTTAACTCTGTTCCTGTGTCTGATGTGCACATAGTATATTCAGTTCCTGCATAATACTGGTTAATGTAGAATCCTAATCTGTTTTTTGTTTTTTTGTAGTGTTTTAATGAGATAAACAGTCTAGTAATAATGATGAATAACAACATTTTAAAGAAATTAACACTTTATTTGAATTATGTTAATGCAAGTATGACATAACTAAATGTCATTGTTTTATGTAATTTGCATTACAATGTATATTTATTAAATGTAATAATATGATTATTAATATTATTCTGTTCTTTTATTTTATTTTTCAAATTTGTTTTAAGAAACAGATCCTATGCAAGTAAGTAATTTCCACTCAGTTGCTGATTGTAGTCATGAGGTGATGAAATCTCACTGCTATTGGCCAATCATCAGTGACTTTATCAATATGCTGTCTCATCGTAATATTGCACTCAGATTCCTTAAAGATGAAGAGCTTGTAACTCGTTGGATGGATCTTTTAGCCTACTTACAGGGTAAGAAAATAAATAAATTGTATTTCACACAGTAGGATATTTTTCAGATGTTTTTTTTCAACAGGTTGATTAAAATCTGTTTTCTACTAATGAAAAGTTTGTTAATAATGCTTCATGGGACAAGATAGTTCTAACTAGTAGGAAGTTTTGAAAATATGGAAATTGTTTTACATTTTTGGCTGTATTTGGTATAATTTAAAAACCATTTATTTTTAATTAGTTTCATTTCTATAAAATATTTTGTTTTTAAAGTTACTGAGAGATATTTTAAAAACAGAATAATGTATTTTTTTTTTTTCAGGAATGAATTTAAACCAGCGAGTACTGACCCAGCATGTTGAATTTGAGTCAGATACATATTACGCTGCATTTTCAGCAGAACTTGAAATCTCTGCTTCTCCCATGTGGTCACTGCTTAGCCACTGCAGTGGACAGGTACACATGAATATTATCAATAATAAATAACTAAATATGATTATTAAACACATATATGTAGCTAAGATTTCTGTTAAAAAACCTATCATATATTTTAATTGACGTTTTTGCAATTCTTTACAATTTTGCTATCTTTTATTCTTTTGATATTTAAATTCTGGTTGAACATTTTATTTCAAAATATGTAAACAGTTTTAAAATGTTAAATAATATCTTACAAGGTATAAATATGTATGAAGGTATTGTTTACTGTTCTTTTTGTAGGAAAATTCATTTCATATTTTGAGAATGATAGCAGCAGCACAAATTGCTCTGCAGGACTGGTTCACAGCCATTAACTGTAAAAACAACATGAAGGTAAATGTAGTGATTATATATTTTAATTATATATTAAATTATTTCCTAATAAATTATTCTGTTTTGTTTGTAATATTATCTCATTTTTATATACTGTATTTTGTTTATTTATAAATATTTGTGTCATTTTCATTCCAGTCAAAAAGTTTTGAATTACATTTGAGAGAAAGTAAAAAAAAAACCAGAAGTATTTATGTTACAAATGTTTGCATTTGACTGTTTTCATTTTATCAGTGAAAATATTAGTATTTTGCATTTTAAAACAATTTTACATATTTATTGACCATAGCTTTGAATTGATCATTAATGTTAAAATATATCATGTTAGTAAAAATGTTTTCCCCCTCTTTTTCAATTTCATTATTTATCATTGTAGCCAAACCCATACCAGTTAACATTCCATCTACCATTGCATCGCTACCTGGCAGCATTTATGATGACTGCTGTAAAGAGTTTAAACATCAAACTGACAGATATTTTACCTGAAGATGTTGCATTGAAGAAAATAATGATTCATGTTCTTCAAATACAGGTATGCTTTTTTCTGTATGTTATGGCCAATGCTTAGATTATGATTTTTCATATTTTCATTTATTATAATATGAAATGTTTTGATATTGGTACTAAAGCATAAATAATATTTCCAAATCAGTAAATAATATATTTCAAATGTTAGACTTTCTTTAGAAGACAACATTTATATTTATTTTTATGGAATTGAGGTACAAAAAGAAATATGTAATAAGTTCCAAATCAAATATCCTGATTATATAAAATTTGATATTAATATTTAAATATAAATACAGCATCAGTTTATTATTTTTAGGTGGCATTGGCCCAGATATATGCTGGCATGTGGGTTAGAAATGGAATTCAAATTAAAGGCCAAGCCATGACTTACGTACAGTGTCATTTCTGTTACTCAATGGCTGATGCTGATTTGTACCTCCTACAGGTAAAACATGTCCAACAGATTAAACCATTTAAATATTTAGTTTTCATGATCTCTTCAAATCAAATAAATAACCACAGTCCAATTTAATCTGGCAGACAAAGGCCATATTTCTGCTTAAACATCGTTTTGGCATATAAAATTTTGTTATATATTTTATCATGTTAAGTATATACTAATAACTAATAGTAAATAATAAATAATTAATTGTTGAACTGTTTTGTATTTATTGCTATTTCAGTTACTTTAAGAATGTATGCATCCATGATGGCTGCCACCAAATCTGAGAACATTTATTAGGATTATATATAAGAGAGAAACATGTTTTAAAGGTGGCTTTATATGTTTTCTGTCATAAAGAATTGAATGCATGATCCAATGTACACAGCTCAGAACTTGGGCAGTATATATCAACAAAATGATTATGCTTTCTGCCACCAGTCAGCCAGCCATTCAAAGAAAGCACAAAACGTGCATCATTAAACATCCTTAAGTTGTGTCATGAGAGACCAGAACTGGTTGTTGGATCTATGACAGTCAGTCTAATTCCAAATCAACCCAAATAGATTTTATATATAACAGCATGCACACATTTCGAGCTATTGAACCAGCAGTAAATAAAATATCCTTCAGAAATTAATTATTTCATATTTATCTATTAGTTATTAGTCTGTACCTAACATGATAACATATATAGTTTCTTAAAAGGCTAAAATGAGTTTAATTTGACTTAATAGAGCACATCTTCATCGTTTTATGGTTACCATCTTGATAGCTTTATGTTTTATTAGATTCTTCATGCCAGAAAACATAAAATAATATGTTGTTCATGTTTTTATCTAATATAGTTATGAAGATATGAGTAAAATAAATTCAGTGACAGTCTTCTTGGATTTAGCTTCCTAACACAAATTACTCAATGGTCAGATGTCACCTGGCAGTTTCAGCATATGTAGACCCTAAATATCAATTATCAACACTAAAAAAAATCTTAAGACTCCAAACAAGGTTCAATGGTATCTTTGCCTGACTAATTTTGTTTTTCTTTAAAATAGTTAATTTTTGTATTTATGTAGTTTGAAGTAGACGATGTAACAATAATATTTTTGTTTAATGGTTTGTTTTAGGTGTGTGGTTCTCAGCTGGATCCAGATTACTTTGTCAAAACAATATTAGAAAGGTATGGTAGTAACAAAATGTTAACTTGTCTCTATGACCATTTAATAGACGAAGAGGCAAAAGTCATTAACATAGAAAGTAGCCATTTTATATGTAAGTGAAAGTTATAATTTAAATAAAGAAAAGATAAAAAAGCCAATCTTTGCATGTCTAATTATAACTCATGAAAAGAAATGCATTATTAATTTATGAAACTTATAGGTTCCACCTACTGAACTGGCTGTCCTTCTCCAGCAAACCTTCTCATCTGAGCATTCATCTGGAACCATCACATGAAACTGCCATGCTAGAAGGTGCTTTATCTCTGCTCTCCACACTTCTAGGAATCAGAACATATCTTGGTAAATTTTCTTATATTGTTAATTCTCTATGATATATATTATTTTAAGTTAACATCATCTTTTTAAAGTAATTTATTTTTTAAAGCCAAATTTTTAAAAGAGTATTCAGATTAAATTTACAGTATTATGTTATATTATTATGTAATACTGTCATGTGTTAGAACACTAAAAATTATAATAAAACACTAAAGAAAATAAATTACATATATATTGATGAAAACCTCTATTTTTAAAGTGCTATTTTTAATAATTCAGTTAAATAAATAAATTATTTCAACTTGTTTCAGTGTAGTATTTTGCTAATATTTTCTGAATATTAATGTAAGTTTTGATCTGATAATAAATGATATTTTTGTCATTATTTTAGGTATTGATGACAAAGAGCTTGTGCGTCTTGAAATGGCCTCACTCCTGTGTATGGGGGACAGACAACACAGTCAGTTACAGGATCTAATGCCAGAGAAGTCTGGTGTCTCTGGCCATGGCAAAGAATATTTTGAACCAACTCTGAAAGAGGTGATGTGATGTCAGCAGTATTAAATTAAGTTATTTGTCCTCCTTTTTATGTGAATTTCAAAAATTAAGACTTCTGGAAAAAGTTAATAAAACATTGTAACACAATTTTATTCTCTTACATAAATTCAGATATTTTAATTTATTATTATTATTATGTTGTTGTTGTTTTTTTATTTTATTTAATTTTTTTTTTTATTTTTTTGATAGCTTGCTGATTATAAAGCTCCAGTTTTTGAAGCAGGTGGAGGAATGCAGCAAGGAACGTATGTTCCTAAAGGTATGTGTGAAATAAGTAAATTCAGAATTAATAGTCTTGAAGTCAACTTTTGTATATATGTTTTTATTTAATTGATTTATATTAGTTTCCTAATCATAAATTAGAAATAACCAAAAAAACCCAAACACAAATGTTTTTTTTTTTGTAAGAATATTTTACTTCACTTTATAACATTTTAAACTAAGTAATATTTTCTGAGAAAAAAACAACAAATACCTGATACCTGAACCAGTTTATGTGTACTAAAAATCATTTCATCTCAGCTTTCCTATGGGAGACAGAGTATGATCCCATTCATGTATCCCTGAGAGCTATTTACAAACGAGATCAGCAAGCCGCACTTGACAGATACACTGAATAGTAAGTAGTTTAAAATGTTTATTTTACAGTGCTGATTACAAAAAGTTTCTATGTTCCTCCTTCTTTTCATTTCTTATTGAGGTTGTTTTCAAAATATGATTATTTTGGGCTACAGGATTTATTAAGAGTTTAATATCCATTGTGTGGAATATTTTTTATCTAATTATTCCATGTTTGTTTTATGTAAATTTCTGAAATAAGCTAGAATGTTTTGAAGTTGTTTGTACTTAAAGAATCAAACATTTTGTTTCTTTCTTCCAGTGTTCGTCAGAGTGGAAAATACCAAAAGAAGACCTCTCCATGGCCCCCATTCAAAATCCCTGGTCATATCAATTCATCATATAAAGGCCTGTACAAAATCCTTAACTGTCGTACAATGCAAGCATTTCTGTTCACCATTCTCTACAAGGTATGTGCATATTTCTGAAAGCTAAATTTATCAGTTGAAGTTTTTGGTTATATTTATTATGTCAAATGGCAAATGACATTTCATTTTTTTTTTCAAGGAAAATCTTCTTTTCCTTTTCTTAAACATTTGGTTGGTTCCTTTTTTGTTTTGTAGGTATCTTTAGTGTGTTTTCTTGTTTTTTCTTCTTGGAATTCTTTTTTTTTTTAAATATATATTCTATTTTATGAATATGTTTTAATCCCCTGATTATTTAAAGTTTTATTTATTGTTTTAAATCTATTTTTGATTCAAATTAAACTATTTTTGTTTTGTTTAGGCAGTGCATAAGGAACAGAATTTGCCTGACAGTATCCTGTATTACACCATTCATCTCCTGGATCTGTGCCTCCATTTCAGTCCAAGCCACTCCACAAAGAGGGTATTAAGCACAACATTTTTGACTAGAAGATTACTTACTTTTAATTTAAAATAGTTTATAAATAGGTTTGAATGGAATAATCACAGAGATATATTTATAAAATATATATATAGATCTCTTTTCAGCTAATAAATTTGAAATTTTATGTTTAGAAAAGAGTAAAAAATTATCTATTTTGGAATGTTTAAAAAGTTATATAACTATTCTGTTGCATTTACCTTACTAGTATAACAACCAAATCTAATTGTTGCAGGTTCACAGCCAAGGAACAGTAAATGATGGACAGTTCCATAGATGGTTTTCTTCATCTGATATTAAACAGAATGCAAGAGAGACTGTTGATGAAATTGTAGTCCAGAATCCTGTTACTGAGACAGAAGAAGTAGACAGCTGTACTGTAAATGTGGACATGGATATCAGCTCACTTGAAGAAATGTTCCAGCTTGCACCAAGTACTGGGTCTTGTAAGTTCAGTTAATACATTTTTTTATGATTATAAATGATAAGTTGATTATAAGTAATGATAAGTTGATTATATTTTTCTTATTTCATTATTTTAGAAATATGAAAGGCAATCTTACATTTTGTTGATATTTTTTTTTTTTTTTTTTTTTTTTTTTTTTTTACCTGTAATTGAAAGTTATTATTTATATATTTGCTTTGACCATATAAAGTTGTTATTTTTCAGTTAATTTAAAATGCATTATTTACAGCAGTATAACCAAGAGCAATACTGTATATTGTAGCTCATGGTGGACCGATAACTGCAAGCCATTTGGCAGGCCTCCCTTCAATGATTTCACTTCCTGGGTCTTCAGGGAGTGGTGCCTCGTTTGCACTTGCTGTACCTGCATCTCACCCACCTAGTAGCCCAACACAGGTGAAGCCAAAGTATGAGAGTCGTGGAGTTGTTACAGAACAGTTTCATTCTACACCCTTACCAATCAATGAAAGTATAATAACCCTGCTGATCAAGCTGCACAGTAAGCTATCTGGAAAAGCCAATTCCTATGTCTCTTATCATGGTGAAGTTAGTGACTCAAAAGTGTTTGAGGAAAGTGTAGGTGATGGTCCTTTTTATGTTGGAAGATTTTTAGACAGATTGTGTTATCAGAGTGCTGAGTGTGCTAAAGTTGTTGCTGAAATATCAGCCACCAGACAACAGAAGGAGAAGGACAAAAAAATTGGGCAGACTGTCAACCAAGAAGAAAGGTAAGAATGTCTGAATTTCTAAAAAAAACAATTATTTGTTTACTTCAGTAATGAACAAAAGTCATTCTTTGTAATTTAATGGAACAGTTGCGCTTAACCAGAAGATAGCTAAACATTAGTCTTTCTCTTGTTTATATAAACAAAATTTGATCCTTTCTATAATTTCAAGTACTTTTTAATTTCTAAATAAAGTTAGTATAAATGTCTTTGTAGGCGAAAAAAGGCTTGGGAACGTCAGCAAAAGTTGATGGCAGAATTTGCCTCTAAGCAGAAGGCTTTCATGGAACAAGCAATGGAAGAGGAAGGTAGATATGTGTCACCAGCAGATTTGTTGTTTTTGTTAAAATATTTTCCTTTTTATATTGTCATTACTGTTACACTTATATATTTTGTTGATAATTGATAATTATATGTAAATGTAAATAATATCTGCAATTTAATAATATTTGGATAATTGTAAATAAAATATCTGGTTATACTTTCCAAAGGTGCAGTAATCTGAAAGTCTTTGACAGTACAAATGTTGTGTTCTTTACAGAAGATATTTTATCAGAGGAGAAAACAAATGAAAAAACTTCACCATCCAAGTCTGAGGAAAAATTATTGGACTGTGTTATTTGTGGTCAGAGCGCTCCATCCACTGGTGATAGTCCAATTGGTCTAGTTGTCTTTCTGCAGTCTTCAAGTGGTAATCTGATACAGCATATTGTGTATAATACAATCATTATATTAAATTTTATAGCTGTTTTCAATTCATTTTTATTTTTATTGTTATTAATATGTTTTAATTTATTGTTATTGTTTAAAAAGATATTTTGCTTATGAAAATTAACACTTCAGTTGACTGTATTATAAAGAATTTAAAAAAATAGGTTAAGTATCACTTTAATTATCTTCTGGAGAAATAGCAATGAATTGAATAAGAATAAAAATAGTACTTAGTTGAAATTAGTTTATGATGGCCATTTATAATTTTTGGTGAAAGCATCCAATGACAGTAATTAGCTTTTACTGTAGTGATGTCATAATGACATAGTTAAAAAATGAAAATTGATGTTCTGTTTCATCTTATTGAGTTTAGTAAATATTGCTCTCGTAATAATGGATGAAGTTATTATTGTAAAATATAAATAAATACACTTGTAATGTATAAAAATATTCCCAGTCCTAGGACACCGAATGTTGACTGAGAAGCCAACAGTTCTTCTAGAGGATGGCCTGGAATTACATCGAGCCCAGTGTGCTAAATTTCAGAAGAAACAATTAGAGACTCTACTTAAAAATTTTGAGGAGGTATTTAGTTATTTAAGTGTTCATTATATGAAACTATAGCATTAAAAACACATTTTTGTTTTCTTCACATACAAGAATAATAAACTTAGGCTTCCCACATATTATCTCACCACTAAATAAAATTTACAAATAAACACACTCACATCTACATATACAACAACCACACAGAAGCAAACGAACCCATCAACACTGATCAATTTATTATTAATCAGCTATCCTCCTACTGTAATGAATGTCAGTTTTATTAATATACAAATATGCATACACTGTTGTTTCAGGGTTCCTGTCAGATGTCTCTCAACATTGGATGGGAAGGTGGAGTTGTAGTACAGACCTGTGGACATTATCTCCATCTCACCTGCCACAGTTCCTATCTTGAATCACTTAAAGTTAGCCAACATGCAAACCTTAATACTTTTTTAAGTTATCCAAAATATAATTTAGCTGTTACTAATCTTTTTAACTGTTTTAATCAAGTTACAAATAAACCATCA
Organism: Chrysomallon squamiferum; assembly: GCA_012295275.1. Taxonomy (NCBI): domain Eukaryota; kingdom Metazoa; phylum Mollusca; class Gastropoda; order Neomphalida; family Peltospiridae; genus Chrysomallon; species Chrysomallon squamiferum. Next base: position 19,096,431 of record CM022673.1, on the reverse strand, counting down.
TAAAAGGTTAACAAAAATAAAATTATGCTGAATATATACTTACCTAATATATATTCTGGGAAAGTAGAAATAGTTTATTTAAAAAAAACAATTTTTAAAGATTTTAAAACAAAAGTGACAATATAATTTTAATGTCACTCTACACTAATAACTAAATGAATATTTTCAGGAAACCAGCTCACTCTTAACTTTCCTGTTAGGAATCTTTAGCATTTATTTAATTACATGTAGCACTTAAGGTTTTTCTGTAACTATAAATTAATTAATTTTGAGAGAAGGAATTCATTTGCACAACTTCATCAATAACAAATTTTCAGACCCACAATCCAAATGAAAATCTATCTGTGAACAAAGGAGAATACTGGTGTCCTCTGTGTCGACAGCTCTCCAACTCTGTCATCCCAATAGTTCCCGATGAAAACAAATTTGCTCTGGTTAAACCAGTATCCAGTGATTCCCATCAGATGGCACTTGACTTAGCAGAGCTGATGGTTAAAAGACCTATAACACCTGTATGTTTTTCAGAATTTATAAAATAAATATTAATTATGATAAAATTACATTTTGCACCATGTTGAATTACTGCTGTTTTCAAATTCATTGCATTCAGTTAATCATCTTTTTAACTGTTGTTTTTAATATTTTTGTTGTTGAAAAGACGTTGTTTGTTTCTTTTGGTGGGGTTGACACCATTTGTGTGTTATCAATTCCAACATTACCTCTAAATATATTAAATCCATTTTACTTTCAACTTCTGAATATGTTGGTTTACAATTTTTAATATCCAGAATGATAATTTGGTTTATTATTTTATTCATAAAATTTATTTATTATATAGGGATCAGCAAACTTAACAAAAGCCATGGGAAGTGTGATGGAAGATTTGACAAATGCTACGCATTCTGTATACAAAACGTACACAATGTCACATGGTTCAGAATGTGTTTTGCTCTTTGTTTGTTCTGTGGCAAGGTAGGTTCTCTAAGTATTTTTGTACATGTTAGTATTAATTAAATCTATCAGATATTAAATAAAATGTATTCAGGTTTTTTATTTTTCAAAATTAGATATTTTCCATGAAGATTTAGTAATCTGAGATAGTAGTAGTCTAGTAGTATTACACTGAAAGATGGCAAAAAAAGTGTCAGTCATGAAGGATTATTTAGTCAATCATTTAATTAACAATATGGATCAATGTTTTGTAGGTTTTTACCAGACATGAAACTTCCTGTGTATTAATATGTTTATGGTACATGTCCATCTAGTAATTTGTGGTGTTCAAAATTATAGTGGTTTGTGTTCAAACACTTATTTGTTTTGTTTAGTAATTGTTAAATTTTGTCATTGTTATATAATTTAATTATTTGTTACTGATATTAATGGATAGCATAAAGCATAGTTCTATTTGCAATTAATTTATTTTTCTTTCTTTCTTTTTTATGTCACCTATTATTATTTCATGGATGTTTTCATAATCATCTTTTCAGATTATTGAACTTCCATCATTTTTATGGTATTAACAATTAAAGAAATGTCCTTTTTCTTTTACTTGTTAGAAATAAGTTAAAATTTGAGATAAACTTTATTACTCTCATCTTAATTTTTATACTTTTATCTGTTTTTCTGTTTATCAGTCTAATGTCATTAACATTATATATTTATTTTGCTTGTTGTAGAACTAACCTTGAAGTGGAATTATTACAGAGAGATGGAACTTTAGACAAGCCACCACCATCCACATTTACAAAGAAAAACTGCTTTCGTAAGGGCTAGACTGTTTTTAAAAATGAGTTGTTTTAATTCAGCAATAGTTAGTTAGAAGTACAGTATTTATTGTCAATTACTGCACCTGTAATATTTTATATGAAATCATGATAATATTGATCTTCACAAATAACAGAAATATCTTTTGACTACTTTTTGTGAATCTGTTAGTCATTGAATGAAATGGAGATACTCAGCAACCAAAAATTAAATCATTTACAGAATAATTATTAATTAATGAAGGGCATTTTTTCCAGTTCCAATGCTGCATGTTCTGAGTTTGCACAGCAAGTTGTTGACTATGAGACCCACACCATACACAGATTTATGGGCTCACATTACAGGTGTCAGTCTCACTAGTGACTCCACAAGGTAATCTAACATTTTTTAACTTTTCTTTGAATATCAATCTAATAGTGATTCACTCAGGTGGTGTTATATTTTTTAACTTTACTCTATGTTAATCTCACTAATAATTCAACCAGGTAGTGTTACATTTTTTAACTATACTTTGTGTGTTACTCTCACTGCTGATTTAACCAGGTAGTGTTACATTTTTTAACTTTACTTTGTGTGTTAGTCTCACTGTTGATTCAACCAGTTATATTTTTTAAAGATTTTTGTTGATAATTATTTTGTGATGTATTTGGTTTGCTTTCAGTGTGACAAAGTACCAGAAGAATGTCCCACTTCTCTTGAAAGATGTTACAGCTTTATTAATTCAGTTCATTTTGACTCTTCCAATTTCAATCGAAACAGGTATATTTAATAGAAAAAATAATTTTAGTTTCATAGAAATGAATTATCTTTAACTCAAGTATTACAAATAATAAGTATTTTACAGATTTCTAATTTCATTTACATGCTGACACTTTAAAATTTCATAAATTAAATAAATTAATAGATGAATACTTAAAAAAAAAAAATTCAGTTTTTTATAACAATTATGATTTGTTGTTTTGTAAAGCATTTAAAAAAATTATTATTCTGAGTTTCTTTTAACATTATTCTTATTATTATTGTTTTTTTGTGATCTTCAGAGCACTATGATTTCTTGGTTCAGATGTTGTATAATGTTGTTTGTGTCCAAGCACTCTGTGTAATGAGCTGTAAGTTTACATCAGAAGAGAGAGAAGCATGGAGGAAAAAAGGACAGAAAGTAAAAGTGCTTTTTTTATTGTTACAGATACTTGTTTAAAAAATTTTTAAAAAAATGTTTCTGGTGCTGTGTAAAACTGTATCAGCTTAAAGGCATTAATTAATGTGTAACTGGTGAAAAATGCTCAAATTTATTAATTTTGTTTAAAATCTACATTTTTTTCTAAACTTGTTAAATAATAACAGTTTATTTTAATGCTATAGATGTCTTGAAAATATAGATAAAATATTCATGTTTGTCTTCAGGTTCCATTTGAAACAATGGATGGCATACTGAGCCATATAATAACTCGTCTTAGCCTGAGTAGACTTTTTGATGATGCTGATATGGAAAAAGGTATTTCAGCTGTAAGTAATTGGTTTCATAATTTTGTATTTTTTAAAACTTTTAATTAAATTCTTGTTTATAGATCACAGTTTGCTGTTTGATGAAAGTAGTCATTTTTAAATATAAAATATAATACTGAATGAGTTATTTCTTAACATCAAAATGTTTATTTAACTAGATATATCTTTACATTCACATAAACTATGGAGATGGGAAGGGTATCAGATGAATTTGTGACATACAGAAAATTAATATACACAGGTTATTTAGTTATGTAATTGTAATTTCACTTCTTTTCAGTTTTGTCAGAGTGTTTGGTCTCCTCAAAGTGTTGAAGATACAATTGAAGAGTTTGTGTTGCCCTTTTTGAGAATAGCAGCATTGTTAAAGCACCATTTGTTTGGAATAGAGTTTTCTCCCTCTCAGGTATGTCTAAGATTGTTAAGATTATATCTGTTTTAAACATTTAAAAAAAATTGTTTTCATATTTTTGTGTGTAAACAAAGAATCTTCTTCTACATGTTTTGTATTTTTTCAGGTGATTATATTTAAACCATGTTTGTTATGCTTGTTATAAATATCAGACTATATTTGTTACACAATTAATGAGACTTTCTTGTGAAACAAATTACTGGATTAAATATATATATAATTTCAAGATAAGCTGTTGTGTTTTAAGCCATTAACCTTATTAATCTGAAATTGATTTTCTAATTGTAATGAAAATTAGTTAAATGCAAATGCTAAATAAACTGTTTAGAAATTGAATAATTACATATTATGTAAAATAAATAAAAATTATTATACTACTGAGAATTTATTATTTTGAAGTACTTAAAATTAACAATGTCTTATAGCTATATTTAATTATTAATAAATTTGTTTTAAACCTTGACTATGATTTGTTTGTTAGAGTATTTCAGAATTCCACTATCTTGCTGTGTATCTCAGTCTTATGAAGAATACATCTCATGACTCACCACCAGACTCCAATTCAACAGCATGTATGCAGTGGGCAGTACCAAACCCAATCAAACTGACACAGGCCTGGTGTACAGACTATCTCAACTTTGTCAGCATTAACTTTGCTGATGCAAAGGTTTGTATCAGATAACATATATTAGCTTTCAGTTTTACTTGAGCAACATCATTATCTCACCGGATGAGTTCTATTTATGGTGAAAGAGAAAAAAAGATATATATAAAAATGTGTTTTTATGTTGTTGTTTTTTTTATTATTATTATTAATCAGAAGGAACTATGCAGAGATGTTGACTAATTATTGTGAAATAGGTTGTGAAAAGTAAATAAAATGAATAAACATGAATAACTGTTTCTGGTAAATTATAAATTTCCATAATAGTGTGAACTAGGCAGGATAGGAATTGTCTTTAATTTTGAAATGAATTGCTCAGAGCAGGTTTGTCTCCATAACAATCATTGGAATTAGATTTTGACTTATTCACTTTATTATTTTTATATCTTCCTGTGTGTTCTACATATGTTGTTATAATGAGAATTATGTGTTTGCTGGGTTCATATATATTGCTGTCCTATCTGTTAGGAAAAATAATAATACCAAAGGGAAAGGTAGACACTGAGATACAAAATAGTTGCCAGATCAAAACTTTTTGCATGAGATTAATTTATTTTTTTGATCATACATATATATATTTTGATAACAATTTCTATTTTCATCCAGTACATATATTTAAAGACAATGTTTCTCATGATACTAAAACAGGATTTAACAAAATTAACGTTCATCTTGCAATAAAGCATTGCATAATGTTTCAGAAATGTCTGATGAAAGGAGTTGTTAGAGATTGTTAATATATCAGTGGCGCTAACATTAAGGAAAAATAAAATAATTTTATTGGTATTTTAAAGTTTTCATGTTATTATCGTTCTGCCCTGTTTTTTTTTTTAATAAATAAACCATTTCAAAATGTTGGCAAAATATTCTGCATAAAACTAAAATGTTTGTAATGGTTTTTATTTTCATTTTGTTTAAGCATATGTAATTATTACTGGATTTTGCTGTATGTTGTGCTTAAGTTCAGTAAGTTCAAAATAATTTCTAAATATTTGCACAATAATATGAACAGATCTGAATCATGTTCTGATTTAGGAGACTTCACCTTAGATCTGACCAGTTTTGTACTTGAACTCCAAATGTAAAGGTCTGACTCATGAACTAACTAATATGCTTAAATATAGTTTGTTGAATCTAGGTCTGTTAAACTGAGGGTTAGTGTATTTGTTATCCTTTTTATTTATTTAAAAAACATTTCAGTCATTGTTGCTAATAAAGCCCATGTGGTATGGACCTCATCTGATTGTTCTGCCAGATCAGTACTACCGCATCTTTCAGAAGTTCCGTAGTCAGCAGTGTGAAGTTTGCAGTAAACCCCCACGAGACCCAACTGTCTGCCTCATCTGTGGTGATTTTCTCTGTTTTAGAGATTCTTGTTGCAGACAAAATTTGGTTTATGAATGTGTACAGGTTAGTTCAGTTCTAGTTTGTTGAAAATGAAATTTTGCAAGTTTGTGGGGCTATATTTGGTATTTTTGGTATTTGTAAGTTGTGATGAAATCATTTTTGAATAAATGTTTTCTTTTAAAAATAATTATTATAAAACTTTTGGAACTGTCATTAAATAAAAACAAAAAAACAAAACATTTTTAATGTTACTTTCCTTTATTGGCCAGAAACAAAATAAATAACATCCCTGTCTGAAAATATATAATCCACATTATAAGAGATTGGTTTCTTACTGTTGATTTTGTTTTGCTAGCATTCTGTCACTTGTGGAGGAGGAACAGGAATTTTTCTCCTCATCAATTCCAGTGTGATTGTTGTAATTCGTGGGCCTAGAGCAACACTCTGGGGGTCTATCTACCTGGATGAACATGGAGAAGAGGACAGAGATCTCAAGTATGAAATTATAATTCTAATACAGTGTTTTTATTTTCAAATTTAATTGCAATTTCAATTTCTATATTAGTAATAAAAATGAATTATTTTAACAATTCATGATTTATAATTATTTATGGCCAACTTTAGTTTTTACTTTCTGTATTATTTATTACTGATGATTATATTACAAAATTTATTTAATCTTTTCTGTTTGGTTTGGTAAAATTGGTATTTTGATGGTATTAAAAAGTTTCAGTTAGAAAGCCAGTATTATATTAATTAACTGTTGTTGTTTTGCAGGCGTGGGAAGCCACTGTTTCTGAGTAAGGAGAGATATGAATTGCTGGAAAAACAGTGGCGTGCACATAACTTCGATCATGTTTGCAAAAAGTGGATATGGCACAGAGACAGATTGTAAAACCTTTCAAACAGCCTTTTGTTTACATTATCTGTTAAGAACATGGCTAGAACAGTGTCATGTTTTGATTAAACTCTCAGTATGCATTTTGGAATTGTTTATCTATGAATTATAAGAGTTTTCCAAATTAAAGTGTTACTAGTTGGAAAATATTTCATTTCAAACAGATATTTCATATTTATGTAATGTTCCTAATAAATGTATTTTTATAATATAATATTTATTATTATGGTTTATTTTTATTAACTGAACATCCATGAATCCACAAATGCATAATTAAGATATTTGAATATCACCATCTATCTACCTTGAAATATTTTATGTTTAATTTTTTTATTCTGTAATTAAATAATAACAATAGCAAAATATACACAGTATAAATTTTTTGCAGTTTTACAAATTTCAGTTGTGTAAATGAAGTAGTCAGGTTTAATGGCATTATAACAGATGTATTCTATTTTGATCAAGTAACAACTTTTTCTTTCATATAATACAAATATTTGAAAAACTATTTCTATTTTCATCTAATACATATAAATTTTTATTTTTAAAGAGAATGTTTCTCCTGATACTAGCACAGGATTAAATAGAAAGTTAAACTTCCAATAAAGCATGCGTATAACTAATATTTCAAAAATAATAAATTTATAGTTAATTCCATCACGATAAGTCATAAGAAATATACCAAATAATTAGAATTCAAAAGAAATCAATAAAATTTGTATCAAATCTTTACAACAAGAACTTTTAAAAGTTTTTAAAAAGTTGGTGTTTTTAATCAAGCCTAATTTAGTTGTGTTTTATTGTTATAGCTGCTGTATTTCTTTTTCTTTTTTTGTACAGATATAATATTATTCTAACTCGGTCCTAGTTCACTCATAACAGTGTGTTTGTTTTAATATTTGCCTTGGCTTTTGTATGGTGAACCAGAATACCAGAAATACTGACACGTCTGTCATTCAAATGTATGTGTGTATTTTCAGTCATATCTCAGGAAAAAATAAAATAAATAAAACTATTCAAAATCCAGATTTAAAAATAGACCATAATAAAAATTCAAATGATAATAACAATACACTGAATTTTATTTTATGCAATTTAAATCTGAAGACAATTTATATAAATCAAATTTGAAAAACAAAAATCAATAAATAAATAACAGTAATATAAATTAATGGAGAAACTCAGATGTTTTAAAATGTAAAAAAAAATAAAGTATAATTTAAAAAATTATTATTTCAATTGTTTAATTGTTGTTTTTAATTGTATGGTTAATGAAACTAATACAGAATAAAATGTCTATACAAATAATTGCTTGCAGTTTGGGTTTTTTCCACATAAATTTAGAAAATAATAATAATAAAATATTTTCATTGTGGGAGGGCAGTAACCAAATTTATGTCAAATTTAAGTATTTAAGAAATTTACTTTTCAGAATTTTTCAGTATTTTGTTTCATTTCTATCCCCACCCACCCTGTTGAATACCTTGATTGTTATACTACATGATTTTTACTGTATTAAACCCTTTGGTTCCTTTCAGAGTTTTATTTCCAATAATGTAGCATCATTTCTGCACTTTTAACATTGCTGTAAAAAAAAAAAAAAAATGTTTCTATTCAAGATTGATGATAAAAATGATACACACAGGCTTAAAAGCATAAGATTACATGTAAGATTCTTAATATTTGTGATGTTTTTGAATATGAGATGCAAAAAACACTTTACAAAATCATGGAGACTTTCCTAGATTTTACAAAAAACTGTAACTGATCTCTCCAAGGGGACTGTTGTCAACCCTTTTATGAAAACAAAATGTACCTAAACAATGAGATGATTTGTTGTTTTTTAATTTTTAATTTGTAATCTCTGGGGTTTTTTATGAAGTGTGTAATAAATTATATGATGCTGTTAGAATGTTATATCACTGTGATATGGAGAAAACTAAAAGTTCCTATTCAGAATATAGATTAATTTTTTCTGTGAAATGATGTTTACTTGGTTTAATAAAACATAATAATTGCTGTAATAGTTTTTATAAAGAACTGTGAAGTACATGTAAATATTTTTGTTATTTTATTATTATTATTATTATTATTATTATTATTATTATTATTATTATTATTATTTTATTATAATAATAAAAAAAAATAACATTGTTCTTTATGTTCCAACATTTGTGTTTCTATTTTATTAATAATGGTTATATATTTTTTTTTTTTTTTTTTTTTTTTTTTTTTTACAATAATTAATAAATAACATTGTTCTTTATGTCCCAACATTTGTGTTTCTACTTTATTAATAGTGCCTCAGGTTTCTTTTAAATGATAATTTTAAAGAAATAAACAAAACACACACACATGTACATTCTTAAAAAAAATAATGTGTTGAAACTGGTTCCTATTCATTCACATTCTGCTTGTTTGTGTTTACTTCTGAACTGTTTGACAGAGAGTTAGGAATAATCAGCTAAAAGGTTATACCAGTTATCTCACATGAAGTAGGAGAGATAATGTCAGATCTGGAATCTTACCATATTAATATAATAATGATGACAACAAGAAAAAACCCAGTAATGGTAATGAGGACAGAAATAATAATAATGACAACAGTAAACTCTTGATTAGTATGATTAATTAATCCTCTGAAGTCGACCACTTATATCAAAACTACATTAATTGATGGAGGAAACAACAAACAAAAATTAATTATTTTCTTTATTTAATTTTTACCCAAATGTTTTTCATAAGGCATGTTTGTTTTTGTTTTGTTTTTTGTTTTTTTTAGATGCTACCGATATTAGCAGTTAGGATTCATATGTGGTGCAGTTGATCAACACATATAAAAACAGGATTTACTAAAATACTGTCTTCAGTCAAAAATGATAAGCAAAATATAATGAAATGTATATGTTTTTTTTTCTTTTTCTAATTAATTCCATTAAGATAACAAATAAAGAAAATAACTTGAAAAATTACAAAAGAAATCAATAAACTTTATACAATAAAAACTTTCTAAATCTTTATTAAAACACAGGTATTATTATCAGGTCTTATTTATTGTTACAGCTGCTGTATTACTTTTTCTTTTTCTTTAAATGTTTCATAAAATTGTTCCAAAGGGATGCATGCTTGTATGTATGTATATCCTCTTTTGATTAAGATATTAAGTATTATATAAAGGTTTTCTTGAAACTAAGCATACTTGTTTATCAGTTATTTTATTTATTCTGTACGCAATATGTGAGGCAGGTGTTTGTATAATAAATCCTTTACTGTTACCAAACTGAATGATAAAATAAGTTACACATTACTTCTCACAATCAAATCTCAAAGAAAAACTTGTTTGTTTATTTTGTTGTCATGGTCTTGGTCTCATGACAAGCTTAAAAAAAAAAAAAAAAAATAAAGTTATTCACAAGCACCTATATCCACATACTACTTTCAAAAGAAAATGATTAAATTTCTTTACTTGCTACGACATGAATGAATAATTCATATTGTCGGGTAGTGTTGTCATTTGGAACAAACAAATAACTTAACTACAAATAAACACCTTGTTCTGTTCTTCAGTTTATCTCAGTACTGTAAACAATTGAGAATGCTAGTAAACTGTATGACTATCTGGGCAAAATCTTGATGGAAAAGCAGATAAAAATATTAAAAATGTATTCATTTACTTAATAAATAATCAACAAATGTTTTTGATTATGGCTGAAGAAAATATAAGAAAAATAAACGACATTGACAAACTATTTTGTATAAAGAAGGAAAAAGATGAAGTGCATCAACAAATACCAACGGTCAAGGTTAGTCTCTCTCTCTCTCTCTCTCTCTCTCTCTCTCTCTCTCTCTCTCTCTCTCTCTCTCTCTCTCTGTGTGTGTGTGTGTGTGTGTGTGTGTGTGTGTGTGTGTGCTTTTTCTTGTAAACAAATCCTATTAAGTGTAATTATAAACTGTATTACTTGATATGTAATACTAAACATTAACAAAATAAACAATGTTTTTATGAAACGTAAACATTTAAAAATCTAATTATATAGATTTTATGCTGTTCAATAGTTTTTAATATGTGTAGTTTACAAATGTTTTATTAGTCACGATTTATACTAAAAAAAAATCTGTTTTTGTTCATGTATGGTGCACAAAAATAAAAAGATAACGTGTATATATGTCAACACACGACATGAAAAATTCAAAATGCACAATGAAAACTGCTGTCCTAAAAAATTCCAAAATCAATGTCAAGGACATAACCGCATCCACAGAATGTATATATATAAAATTAAAAAAAATAAAAGAAGAACGAAAATTTAAATTATTTCTCAAACTTTATTTATTATTTCTTTTGTGCAGAATAGTGCTTTTATATATGACTGATTAATGCTTGTTATAAAAAAATAGTGACAATAATAATAATAATAATAATAATAATGATAATAATAATAATAAATAATTTAACAGAAGAATCCAAATGTACTTTTGTTTTGAGGGTATATCAATTATTCAATCCAGAAATTATTAAAATGATTACACACTATTTTTTAAAATTTATTTATATTTGGAAAAGGCCAATTAAAAACTTTATTACATTTTAAAATTAACTGTGGATAATTAAATAAAAGGTTTGCTATAGTACTATAGTAATTATTGTTTTTCATCACAACTCTCACAAATGTAGCATTATATGTCTTTGAAATAATGAAAATTAATACTAAATGTTTAATGATATATGTATATATCTGATCCTTTTAGTGTCATCTACTTGGCCCTTTTTTATTTGTTACTAATTTTTATCTAAGAATAGAGATGTTTCTCAAAAGACTAAGTGTGTGAATTTTCAAACAGATTAGTAAATAGCAAGTATCCTCAGTAAGTGAATGTTTGTCTAATATAATATTAATAGCATCAGTAACAACAAAAATTACACTTGTAGTATTTAAAATATTTATTTCAGTCTTATAATGCTTCTCCTTCGAAGCTAATAGTTGCCATTTCTGGTGTGAGGAGGAAGACAAAGAGCCCAGTAGAATCTCTGCTGACTGAAGTGAGTTAAACTTGAATACACATTATCGTCCACAAATTTTCTTTAGGTTTTAATCATATCAATCTACGCATGTACATGACATCCAATATGTTATGTTTTTCTGGTCAAAACTGAATATCCTGATAATAAATAAATAAATAAATAAAATAATAGATACAGCATATGACTTCTTACATAGTAAGCTATATTGATCATAAGGGTTTTTCTCTTACAGATTTATTAAATTGTTTTAACCATTTAAAATTGGTTCTTAAAAATGATTGTTTTTTTTTTTCTAAGTTGTGCCAGTATATTTCAGCTTACCATAGACACCATGGAAACAGTTAAATTTTTTAAGAGAAAAATCAAAGAGCGAAAACAAAACAAAAATACTGAAGTTACAAAAATATACATTTCTCCGGAAATGGATAAAAGTAAATGGGAACAAAGGCCTGTAATCAGCAAGTCCAGCACAACAAGCCCAGCTGCAACATATTCTTCATGTAATGGTGGAAGTAGAGATGATGGAATCAAAGTCGTGCATGATATGGCTAATAAGTCACCAGATCTTTAGTGACTTAAGATGATGAGGTTAATTATATTGTGGGCTGTTTTCATTTTTATTGTGTGTGTGTGTGTGTGTGTGTGTGAATTAAAGGGGTACGGAAAAAAGGGCACCTGAAGAAATGGCAGTGTGCAGATCTGGAAAAAAAATTATAAGTACTTTTGAAAATACTGTTTATTCATGCAATATTGTTACATACATGTATATTAATATATAGCATTACTCAGCCACCTGGTTTTGCTAAACAATGTACAGTATTATATCAGAATTTAATATTACACATATCACACATTCATCCATAAGCATACATACATATGTATATACTAACAAGTGTAGATGCACTAGTACATACATACATACATACACTTTCATATAAATGTATATAATTTAAATACGCATACCAGTTAAAATATTCTCCAGAATGATGATATTCAGTCAATTCAAACATAGCATAAGATATATATGTGTGCGTGTGTGTGTTGAATTGACTGAATATATATGTATATATAATCTTATGATGTGTTTGAAATGACAAATGATTTTCTGGAGGATATTTTAACTATGATTATGCATATTTTACATTAGGTACATCTGTATGTATGAACATACTCATTCATCTGTGTACTTGTGAAAGCATACATATGTGTGTGTGTGTGTGTGTGCACATGTATGTATGCATGTATGTATGTATATGTATGCATGTATATGTGTAATATTAACCTCTGATATACTACTGTACTTTTCTTTTGAGAGAGAGAGATGGGTGTATTATGAAGCAACAACTGCATGATGGATAAACACTGACACTATCAGGATAATTAGAGTTCAACTTACAGACTTATTGCATTATTGTGTTGCTGATTTGTTGTTTTTGTTGGATTTTTTTGTTGTTTTTTAATTGTTATTATTGGCCACTAACAATGTAAGGTAGGTGGTTTGAAATGTTTGAATGTGAATGAATGGCTTAACTGAGAGATTATATTATAAACAGTTTTAAGAGTTAAATGTTTGTTAAGTGAACTATGCTGGCGTTCCCTCAGTCAAATTATTCTAACAAAATAATATGTAAGCTAAAACTGCAATTAGTAATAGGTGATTAATGTTAAACATGGTGGTCTGAGGAATATCCCTTCAGATTATTATTGGTGGTCTGTTGGTGTCCAGAGTTGAATTTCACATGAACAGTTATTTCTTTACGTATGGACACATTAGTGGCACAGATAAACATGAGCAATTAAAAGCCCCAAGAATGGGCAATTAATGGTGAAGAAACATATTTAAAATAAAGTTATTGAAGAAGTTGGTTCTAATCTATTAATAACAAAGTTAAACTGCTGTGCTGAATATTAAAGTCAGCTCCCTGAAAATAGTTAATTACTTTGTTCTGATACCTAAAACAAAGTAGATTAATTATTTTATTTTATTCAGTATATAATAATGAATTTAAAGCTAAAGTAAATTTACTGTCAAACTAATATTATTTTATGAAAAAAAAAAAAAAAGGCTCCACAATTTATAAATGTTAATTTAAATAAAAAGTTCATAGAAAATATATTTATAATTTTTGGTTTGAGCATTGTATAATTCACTTCTTGAAACCTTAATTCAATGCCCATCTGACTTGACCTGAAGCTATTTTAAAACTGACAAATCTGTCTGATATTTTGGAAGTATGATGCAATATATTCACCAGACTAGTTCTCCATTACGTTCAACTTCCCTGTTTTCTTTAGATGCAAAAACCCTGGACATTTTGCTAGGGATTGCTATAGAAACAGAGAGAGAGATTCCCCCAACGTCAGTACCCTAGGGGTACTACAAGAATCAAAACAAGTATTACATATATTAGAAATGAAAGTCATTAGCCAATGTGGAGAACTAAAGACCTTGGTAAGAATTTCTTAAGGAAACTGACTAACAGATCTGTACATCACAACAGGATAGGTATAGTCAAAATTAGCCTATATTCCATCTGAGTGTGCTGCTGTAACTGATGCTGTCTATGAAGCTGATGAACACTCAATTTGGGAAGGTAAGTTGGGACATTTACTTTATGAATTTGATAATGATAAACACTAAAGTTCATATTCTGAATGAACTGTCATGTTCAAGTTGTAAACTTATGGTCTACAGTTATTTGGCTAAGTAATCAAAAACTGGAGTAGGTATCAATGTCTGAAATAGAGCAAACAGGTAGGTAGGATTTAGTCAGACAGAAGAAAGGTAATGCCAATGAAAAAGCAGGAGAGCATATCAGAATTGATGTATAATATGTACTTTTATAACATAAAATAAGAAGTTTATAGGTATGTATATTATCAGTTTATTATCTGAATGTACTAATATATTTACTAGTTAAAATTATTTCTTTTGTAGAAATAGACCATAAAATTTATTGTTGTCATTTTGTTATTTTTATTATTAAACAAACTGAGTACTAGGTGAATGCCTTGTACTATGTGTATGTATTAATAATAAAAATAATAATCACTGTATTTATTATTGAACTACTGTTCTCTTACTCAGCTGAGCAATGATGACAGGTATTTCCTTGATGCTGATTATCCTTTTCATGTTAATAGTATGTTTGAACTTTTATTTCAAATATATAAGGAAAGAAAGTTTTATTTGTTAGAGTTGTCATATTTTCTTTATTTATTTGATCCAGTTATGGAAATAAATTTTAAAGTGTACTTTTATAATCTGTGTTGTTTTAAGTATTATTATTTATTAGAGGGACTACCAATATTTTGTTGTTGTTTGTATCGTTTCTACTTGCTGTCACTAACACTTATGTGATGATGTCACCATCACACTGAAATGCTTTTTTTAACTAGCAGTGTTATATAATTGTTACAACTTATTATTAATCATGACAGGTCAACAAACTAATATTACTGAAAAGTATAAAGAACTGGTTTAGACTGTTCCTACTGATACAGATACACTTTAATTTAAAGAAACAAATTCTTAATATCAAGACTATGTAATTAAGAACTCCCTATCCCCCAAAAAAAAAATAATAAAAAAACATCATTACATCATGATTAAAAAAAATGATGTTGTAATGTTTACTAAATAAAATAAAATTAACATTAAAAAATAATACACACACACATGTACATAATAATCAATTATTATTATTTTTTAATAGATCACAAATTTCATTCCTAATGAAATTGTTTCTTACGAAGAGCTTGAGTGCCACCCATAACAATTTCACTGACCTGGATAAGTTTTATACAGCTACATTTTTATCACTTTTAAAATCTAATTTAGTGATACCATACAACAGTCATAAAAATTGTAATTTTATCATAATTTTATTAATTCAAGTTGATGACAAAGACACAGATATAATATGGATCCATTTTACAGAAAAGAAAGAAAAAAAATAGAAAGAAAAGCATGCTTCAGAATGATAAAATTAAACTATGTATTTGTTATACTTAAATAATCCATTTATTTAATTCTTGAAAAACAATCTATTATTTCTGCAAGTAGTTATTTTTTATATTAAAATAAATCAATCAATCAATCAATCAAATCTGTAATTTTAATACTTCAATAACTAAATCTGAAGCCAATCAAAGATGAAAACAAATAGTTGATTCTGATGAAAATAAATCCAACAACAGATAATAAATAAAGTTTGTTAGAATTAAAGATCAAACAAGTCTCTTCATCTTGCAGACATAATTTCTTGAAGCAATCTGTAATTCACAGATGCAGATCCACAGCTTGTAACTTATCTCAAAGGGTCTACACACAAGCAACACATTAAACATTATAATATTACATCTTAATAACAATTTACTTGAGAAAAGTGTTAATTTAAACATAAATGATTTTAAATTATGTATAATCATTTATTTTTGTTTCATTTCTATATCTCTCTCTCTTACACACGTTTCAAAAGAAGATAAATTTGTTTAAAATACATTGTCAGCCTACATTTTATATTAAAATGCAAGGTCAAAACTAAAATTACACAAAATAAGTATTGTTGCTTGACTTATGAGATTAAACTAAATCTGTATTTTCGTTTTCAATTTAGGAACAATATAGCATGACAATATTTTCAAACAGCATTTAAAATAGTTAATTATTAACATCACATGTTGTAATACATAAATAATAAGGAGTTGATTTTTTTTTCAAAATTATTATTAGAAGCTTCAATATTTATTTCAAGTCCTACAATGGAAAATTAAAGCCTGATTTTTATACTGTGGTCCAAACATTTTTGCCTTCAAATAGGACATTAGTTAATGAAAGTTACTGTGAACAAGATTATCTCTTTAACATTGTAATAAATCAGAATGCCTAGAATGCACTGTAAACATGAACTGACAAATGTAATCCAGTTCTCTGAAATGTCTAATGCTTCAAACAGAAGATGTCAGGTCTAAATGAGAGCTTTTCTTTTATAACAGCTCATCAGGTTTTAACAAACCCAATTTTGTTTTATGAGTTTATCACACATGTTGAAGCAATACGCACAGAAACAGGAAACAGGTCTTTAAATATTTAGCTGGGTAGTCTGTGGTAATCTTAGTACTCTATCTATTGTTTCCATTTTATCGAATCACTTTAAGCACCTTTCAAAAAAAACAGAACCTATGTGTCCACCACGCATTGATTTGGAAACATTCTGTTCAAAGAGACGACGATTTGTCTGTAAAACTTCGGCTGCTTCTTTATTAAGAGGGTCTTCTGGATTAGGCTCCTAAACACAAAAAATGCTTTTCATTAACTGACCAATAAATTATTATTATTAACTTATAAATAAGCTGAAAAATGTGTTGCTATCTACAGCCATACACTGTATAACAACTCACTGTCTGAAATAGATTTTTAAAAAAGAAGAAATTACTGAGGAGGTTTTTATTGTCACACCTAAATCATTGCAGCTTATTTAAAAAGTATTTTTTTATTCAGTTAATGGTAACTCTGTAGCATAAAAGAAATAATTTTTTTTTTTTAAATTATGTAATAATGCACTATTTCAAATTTGATGTCTTTTGCACTTTACATTGTCAAAATGATAAAGACTCAAAAACATAATTACCAAAAACAAGTACTGTAATCCATATACTATTGAATTTATAGTAAGAACAGGCTTCCAGTCTTCTCTGTAAAAGTATTTATCATGTAAAATAATGATAAATGGTATATAATGCACAAAAATGTGTATTGCTACGTTAGGCCACAAAAACAAATTAAAAAGTCGTTCAATGAATCCATTATAAGAAATAATTTTGAACTTGTAAGTTTCTAAAATGTATTTTGAGATATTTATTAAACTTCAATTTCTTATCTAACATTACATACAAACATTTATATTACAATATAATAGGCTTAACAAAGTGAACTTGATAATGTCATATTTATAGTTAAACCTAGCTGTTATTTTAGAACATTTTTAGAAACATGTAAAATGTTTTATAATACATTTCTAAAAAAATAAATATGACAAAACCTATTAATAAGTAAGTTGTTTGTGCAAGATTCTTCATATCTGTTACTTAATAAAATAAAATCAATATACATTACCTGAGAATGTTAAGGCAAACATTTCCTTCTAAATCTATGTTAGGATGATAAACCATTGTTTCACACTTAACTTTTGGCGGATCATGGGGATAACCTTGTCCTACTTTGAAACTAAAAACAAATCTACCACCTCTGTAAAAACCCTGAAAAAGAAAAGGTATAAATAAGTGTGAGTTTTAATGATTATTTCAGAACAGTATTAAATCTGAAAAAGCTTCATCTGCTGTGATCATAACTGTAAAAAATATGCATTCATAACATATAAGTCTATAAAAAAAAATTAAACATAACATTTTGGTATTGTTTGCAACTTCCAGAAAACACACACACACACACACACACACACACATTCATATAAAAGAAGTACCTGCATCAGCATTAATCTATTTATAGATTAAATGTAAATACCTTTATGTTATGTCATGGAGTCAATCCAGAGTTTTTCCCTGGGACAGTTCACAACTGTTATAAATGTTACAGAATTGATCATTATAAATGAAATGACTGATAGTAATAATGTTTAAAACAATTTCTAAAACTGAATAAAAAAAAAGGATTCACCTCATCTGGACAGATATTGAGTTTGAAGTTTAGTAAATCATCTGGATCTGGAAAATCAACTTGACAAGTCTTTGGGAGATTCAGTTCAGTAATATCTGAAATAAGATCTTTTAATTAAACAACAACAACAAATGTTATTACAATAGGTATGTTTGAAATATTTAATGACTGTGGATAAACATGCAAGTCCAAGATTAATTTAAAAAATAAAGATTTGTAATAAACTAATGATCTGATGCAAGATATGACTTACTATTGTTCAGTGAACAGGCAAAGAAAAGGCTAAAAATTACCATCACTAGTTTAGCAGCATAAATCAATTATTGCTAAAAGGACAGAAACAAGATTATAGAAAAAGAAGTATCATCACTGATGACTTTAATGTAAATTTTACAATTTTTAGTTTACATATATATTTATGTCTAATTATTCCTTGGTTTTTTAAAATAAATTTGTTAATTATCCTCAATTTTAAAACAATAAAACTCAGAAAGTTTTATCATAATAACATTTATTAACATCAATAACACATAACAATCTCTTCCTCCAAGGGGTCAATAAAATGTACATATCATATATACTACATTACTGTAACTGGACATAACCATATACATTCAAAAGCAGAAGTTGACAAAAACCACACTTCCCTCATATTAAACAAACTAATCTAAAGGAAAAAACTCAAAGCCTTCTTTTTTAATCAAACACAAATTTATGATCACCAATATACAACCAACAGAAAATGTAATTCACAGGATTATTTATCGATGTTGATAAAAAGAATTATGTTGCCTATTGATATTACCATTCATAGTTTTGGTGTTAATTTTGTTGCATATTCTATAGAAAAACTGGTAGGAAGGGGGTACAAAAAGCTGATTACATTTTGAGTATCAATGTTTGCGATGGTCTTCTGTTTGTTACTGGCTAAGCACTTTGCACTGAACATCAGATATGTCACATATTGATAGATAACTTTCTTATCTCGATGGCTATTTTTCAAGACTGGGTAAAATGTGTGATTGATTATTGATAATATAATTTAAAAACATCAGTCAGATTATGCATTATGTGACAGATGGATTATAAGCAGTAATTAAATGATTTTCATGATTATTGTATTTTAAAGGAAGCCATCTACCAGTGGTCATACATTTGCAGTGTATCATTAGGGTATTCATAAGAACAACAGCAATCAACAGAACTAAATTTCAATTTAACAAAATCATTCTTCTGAAGTGCGATTGCTAAAATAAGAAATATTTCTTAGTACATCCACCTCCCCCCATAATTTTCATTAATCAGTGGGCATTTGTGTTATGTGGTTTTGTTTTGAATCCATATATTATGTACCGACAAATCAATGAAAGTGGTGGACTAGAGACTAGAGTCAAGAACTAAAGTAGACTACGACTGCTAAAAGTTATTACTAAAACTACAGAGCATAGACTATAGTCTACACCAGTCAATCAGTCATGGCAAACAGCGGCCCGCGCGGCTTTCTGAATGGCGCGCCTAATTGTTCCATTTATGCTGTAAATTGGTACCTGCGGCCCGCCTGAGGATGAGCCATGGTTCATGTGGCCCGCTTCTCGAAAAAGCTGGCCTATGCCTGGTCAGTACTATAGTCTATACTCTATACAGTATAGTAATATTAGTATAAGTATTACTATTATTATATTATTAGTTAATTTTCGTAAAAATCTAAAAAGCTATCCACGAGAGCCAACTAGATGATAAAAATTGTACATAAAAAATTAATGTATTTTATGTTAAATGTTGGAGAAGAAACTAATCATCTAATATCACAAATAGTGAGAATACATCACTGATAAATTTTAACAAGTCAAGATTTGGTCATGACTATTTTTGTGGTGACCTTTCTGGATCCGCAGCTGGGCAGCAGACGATCGTTTTCCTCTATCTGGTGCACTCTCTCCATCCTTCTTTTGTTGTTTCAGGGAAAATAGCTTAATCATTATTTTAAGCTGGTGATTTAATGTATAATTTCATCAAACTAGATAAATTTATAACTTTTTCCGTATAATCGGGTTTGTGTTATGATATTAACTTCCGCCGTAGAGGGAATTTCTTAGAGTAAAGCTGAATTTTATTTTACATTCGAATTATAATTTTTGGTAAAAATCATTAGTTATAGTTGTATAAAAAACGCTAAAAGAATTGTAGAAATAACTAATTCCATTCTAATAGTTTAGCAATTAAGTAGGACATAATTATTATCACTTTACGAAACTAAATATATTCCGTTTTTAATTTCCACCATAACTGATGAAACTTTTGATTTGAATATAAGGTGATGCATTAATCTATCTATAATTATTGCTTTCACAAGTATTCCTTGATCCTCTCATTAAAATGCGAGGCATTTTTTTTTTTATGGATCGGTAACAATTGACATACAATATTAAATGGGATTGTATTTACTAGCAATATGCTGTGTCTATAACATCAATCATATTGTCGAAGTTCGTACCATCGCAAAATAATAAATGATTAGTTTTTCAGGCATCACTAACATTCAGGTATGAAGTTAACTTAAACTCCGATCCACAAAATAACTAACCTTTATATACTAAGCCGAGAATTAACTGATAATTTGTTTATTACAAGGACTAAGAACTAAACCATGCCTTGAAAAACCACAAGTACTGATCAAAACGATTAATTTTCTTTCTTTCCTTTTTTTTTTTTTAGTTTCATCTAGCATAAAATTAGTGTGTCTACAGTAATATAGAATGAAAATGAGTTTTTTCCTGGTAGGTAGACATGGGTTTGTATCACTATAAACAGTTTATATTTTTCCACGTGTCTCTCAGTATTCAATGTATGATTCAGAATCTGTTAATATTGTTATGAACCTTTTATTCAACTTCTATTTGGGTTTCCGCACAACACATACGAAAATTCGATGATTCAAATTTAACTAGTTGTTTACTAGTGATGAGTGTTTAAATAAAATAAACTAATGTCGAGGGTACAATATAAAAATATTTTCTTTTTCCATACCAGAACAATAATTATTAAAAGAAAAAAAAGCAAGCGTGTCTTTCTAACGTCTTTCACACGAATTTACACTCGGTTGTTTCTGGACGTACTGTTTGTTATAAATAACTGGATATTATGGAATGCAAATTATGTTAGTTTTGCTAAAATGTTTAAGGCTGTGGGGACTAATATTTGAAAAAATTTAGCAGATTTTCCACTATGTCTCTTAGAACTAAACATGAGTGAATGGGAATTCCAAACAGATTAGTTTTCCGAACCAAGAACCCTTTAACCAAAAGAAAAATACTATGCTGCCAAAACCTAAGCATTCGTAGCGACATGAATAATAATCTGACACTTATGAACACACGAATCTCTTGATAATATTATGATAAAATATTATAGGTAAATGAAATTAAATTAAATTAAATAATAATAATAATAAACGAATGAATGTCTTTGAATAGCTGAAGGTTTAAGGCTCGTTGCATGATGATGAGTCTTTTCTGTAACAATTAATCCTAAAGACATTTATCCAGATACTGAATGTAATGAAATCATTCTCTCAAATGCTTTGTTTTAACTTCACCAAGAGATAGCTTGTGGCTTAGTCGAGAGAAGGAGCCTAGGCCAGAGCTTACTATGTAACATATTCAGTCCTTGTCAGTAGTCCTTCTGAATGAAGTTTTAATTTGCCAGTGCCTGGAATATACTTTATCAAAGGGTAAATAATGAACCTTTCTCTGGGGAGATGTATGTAGAAGAATGCTTGATGCTAAACAATGACAACGACCCACAGAATAGGAGCATGTCATTACGTCATCATTAATGTTTTAAAAACAAGTATCAGGTAATGATAATAATAATAATAATAATAATAATAATAATAATAATAAAAAAGTAACTGCTAAACAAATATTTATAAAACATAAAGACCATATTTGTTTAATTTGTTTATTTATTTATTTTTTACTTTTTTTTTATTGTTTTTGTATTAATTAATTTATTATTATTATTATTATTATTATTTATTATTTTTATTTTTTATTTATTTTATTATTATTATTATTATTATTATTATTATTATTATTAATAAAGAAGAACGAAAAAGTTTTGATAAGAAACGAAACGGAGCATTCAACTGATTTCGAGTTTAAACCAACACTTTAACTGCTATTCACTGTCTAGAATTTCGTGTTTGTGTGTGCGCGCGCGGTGTGTGTGTGTGTGTGAACAAGCTTTTTAAAGTGCAACTTATGAATTGTAACTTGGTGACAGGACATATACTCGACTTCTTATAAAGCTTTCCATTCCGGAAATTGACAATTGAGATGAACCGCGACTTATTTCTCTCCTTTCTTTCGTGTGAGGCAAAATTGTCAGTTTTACGTTTGATATATATATATGCATTTATCAGATATTATTCTTGTCTATCTATATCTATATCTCTATTTTTCTATCTATCTATCTATCTATTTATATATATAGACATGGTTACTTTATGTAAACACCATTTATAAAATTGAATTAATTATTCATAAAAAAAACTATAATAATAATAATAATAATAATAATAATAATAATAATAATAATAATTAATTAATTAATTAACAAATAAATAAATCAGTTGTATTTTAAAACAGGAAAGAAACAACCAAACATCAGTAGTTTAACAGAAAAATAAATATTTTGGATTATAAGTAGTATATATTGTTCTGCGAGGAGAATAGTAAAAGGTGCATTAAAATATTTTAAGTATTATAAAATATACTTGAGGGTAAAAAAAAGCTATCTGACTTGAAATCATAAAATTGTTTATATGTATGTGTCTGTAAAATTAAATGTAGCAAAATGAACTTAATTTCCAGTCGCTTGAATTTTTTACTGATTAATTTTATTAAACATGTTATATTAAGTGTTTCAGATTACGGATATATATATATACAGTAGCCGATATTACATCGGATGTACTGGTTATGCAGATAAGTCCAGTAATCTGAATCAAGTATCAAATGTCACTTTGATATAGTGAACACTACTAATGGCCACCGAGAGGTTTAAACTTGTGATTGTTGGAGATGGCGGGTCTGGTAAAACATGTTTATTGACTGTGTTTTGTAATCAGGATTTTCCCGAGGTGTACGTACCCACAATATTCGAAAACAGTATTACTACTATTGAAGTTGATGGCAAAAAGGTATGATTCTCATTCACACACACAACACATGTACAGCCACACACACACACACACACACACACACACATGTATATGTATATATACAGTGGACTCTGTCAAAACCGAATTCACTTTAGACAGAGTGCCGGTTTATAAAGATCAAAATGATATGAAATTGGAATACGGTTTATTGCAAATATTATTGTTAAACGTCTCATCTGAGAAACAA
Source organism: Chrysomallon squamiferum (assembly GCA_012295275.1). Classification (NCBI taxonomy): domain Eukaryota; kingdom Metazoa; phylum Mollusca; class Gastropoda; order Neomphalida; family Peltospiridae; genus Chrysomallon; species Chrysomallon squamiferum. The sequence continues at coordinate 19,072,727 of CM022673.1, read as the reverse complement.
ACTGTGATAGACGATTTCATTTTCTTCTTCTTTTTTCATCTTTACTTTTATTTATTATTATTATTTTTATTTTTTTATTATTATTTTTTTTTTTTCTTTTTTTTTTTTTTTTTTTTTTCTTTTTTTTTATATTTCTCTCCAAAGCAAACTCTTCTGTCATGGCCTCCATGTTTAACATCGGTGACAAACATCTGCTTTCGGAAGCAGCAGCAAAAGATTTAATTTGTTTTATTATTGTAAGACAGTTCGGTCGATGGGTCAATGTGTATATCGTCAGTCCATATAGGTTTTTGAATTTGTCGGTGGTTATTCTCTGTCGAGATATTAGTTTCGTACAATTGTCGGTAACACTCACTAAAATATCAAATATTGCCTATCTTTAATTTTAAACTGCATTGCCAGAATTCAAGCGAGGGGCAAAATGGGCAAAATAATAGATCGTTTGTACTAACTGTTATCCACGGCTAAGACTAAGTCGCCCTCTTTTTTCTTTTCTTTTTTTAAATACCTCACTTGGACATTGAAAGTATCGATACATTTTGCCTTCATTTTGTCCAACGATCTCGGAACACATTCTGCGATCGGTCAACGGACTTCAGATATTTCCGTCAAATGAATTGTTTCACTATTGTTGTTACAGTTTGACATTAAACACAGTTATTTTAAACTTGTAAACAAATTAAATTAACTGACATAATTACATGTAGAGTAAAGATTACAGTTAACAAACCAATGTAAGTAGAGGTCCAATACTCAAGAAAGTAGGCTTCAAGTATACGTAAACAAACTTAAGGATAAAATGTTTTGTTAAATTATTTTATCACTTATGGCATGTTCTATATACAGTATTTTATTAAAGAACCTATTTTATTATAAACAGAACATCGTTGTATACATGACAATAGCTTGGCTTTAGAAAGTTCGATACGCTGCCGGTTTTTAGGTCGCTCTGGCATTACGTCGAACTGAATAAAACAGGAAGATGTGCGCCATACGTATTTATGCAGACTTCTGCTTTTGATATTAAATCTAAATGGGTTAAGTAACTTAGGTCTCAACACACTAATACTAATCTAAAGGTGCAGGTGTTAACCCAATGGGTGTTGTCTTGGCTAATTTGTTGCATCGTTAATGTGTGCAATAGTTCTTACAATCATTACTCATGCCGTTCTAGAAAAAAATGGTTCCTTAACTTCTGCCATATTTTCTCCCAGGAAAAATATCCTCCTAGTAACTCATCATCATGAACAGATTGTAGAATGTTGGCTTTACGGGACTATTTGACCACGTTCTCAACAGAGTAACAATAATGTAGGAATCTATTTTTTACTGAATAAAACTCGGCTGCCTTGTAACGTGTTTTTTTCTGATTTAAAAAAAAAGTAATACTCAAGATATTTTTCTTCAGTCTCATAGGTTAGAACCTTGTTAATCCTCATCATCATAATCACTGATGTATATCAAAATAAAGGGTCTCGTCTATGGACTTATTTTGACACTTCAGGTTCAAACAAATGACTCGGGTCCTGACATTTTGACAAAAAAAAACAACAGAAATTGTGTTATTGTAGCACTTTAATTGAAGGATTGGTCACAATGCAACATGCTTTCAAATAATTAACAAAGATAAATGGATTTAGGGATGAATGTTTTTCACTTTAATTTAAAAAAAAAAGAGAAGAATATCCCAATTTTCAAGACAAATATATCCCTCAATTATTTATCCACCTATCTACAATTATAAATGTGCTTTTGTGAATCTCTGTTTGCAGTGGTATTTAGTCAGTTTCAATTGACACACACTGTATATAGTATTTTCACAAACAGAATACAGAACTACGCATGAAATTAATTCCAGAATGGGTGAAACAAATATTCGTAAGTGGAACAAAAAGGCTCTGATACCGGTTTACAGAAAAAATCGGGATTAGTCAAAGGCCAGTTTTCGCAGAGTGTGTGTGTGTTTTAATCATATATGTTGGTGAATTATTTCATATTTCTAAATAGTGGGTATTATTTAGGATATACAGATATACTGTTGATTGCTTGGAAAGGATTGTTTTGGTGAATATTTAAAAATGTTATTATTAGTAAATATGGTCTTGCTAAATAGAGTTCGGACTCCTGGCAAATTTAGAAGTAAGAAAAAACAATAATAATCCTCATTATCATCTTCATAATAAACGAAAAAAAAATAAATAATAATAATAATAATAATAATAAAAACAGTTATCTTTTGTTTTAAAATAGCCTCTCTCCGTTGTATTAACTTGCAGGTTGAACTTGAACTATGGGACACTGCAGGACAAGAAGATTATGACAGGCTCCGTCCTCTGTCCTATAAAAACAGCCATGTGATTCTGCTCTGTTTCGCCTTTGATTCTCCAGACAGTCTGCAGAATGTAGCTGAGAAATGGAAACCGGAAATTGTTCACTATCTGCCAAAAGTACCTATCATCTTAGTTGGAAACAAAAGTGACTTGATCAATGACAAACGCGTGATTGCCAACCTCTCAAAACAAGGCAAAGCCCCGTTAACTGGATCTGATGGAAGCAAGATGGCAACCAGTCTGCATTTTAGTGCTTTTTTGGCATGCTCAGCAAAAACACAGGACGGTGTGCGCGATGTATTTGAAACTGCTACTCGTATTGCTATGATGTCTGCAAGCAAAAAATCACAGAATCCTTGTATACTACTATAAAAAAAAAAAAAAAAAACAGATGCGAAAAACGCAAGAAATAAATATTACCTCAGTTATCCGACATCTTTAATTCAGGTGAAAAAAAAAAGAAGAAAAAATATGTAAAACATGTTTTGTTTTTTGTTGGTAAATATGACTGATATTTACGTTTTTAAGGGTTATATTTTTTATTAATGAAATACGAATATTTGAAGCATAATTATTATTTTAGAGAGAGAGACAAATAGAGCTATATATGCATATGCCATCGAGTATATTTAATTAGAATGTCTAAAATCAGTAAAATAATATTATGAAAAAAACAGTAGTATAAAAACGTATATATTCAGCAGGATCCTTTTATACTATCAAGCGGATTACTGTCTCATGCTGATTTACAAACTTCTTTTATTGATTGATAAGTTATAAGTGTCTGTTAATGTTGTTTAAAGGTTCGGGAAACGAAGATTTCTGTATTTCCCTCTTTCCTTTTATTTTGAATTTCCACTACTTACATTTCTTTAACCACATCAGGACGAAATCTTAATAACATCTAGTCATAAGAGTCGAATGATTTTTGTGATGTCAATAAATAAGTTTGTGTTTTGATAAAAAAATTACGGTGTTTATTTCCTCATTAATTTGCTATAAAATCATACAAAAGCTAGTGTTGTTTAAAATCAGTCAGAAAAACAAGTTTCTAATCGCTTATAAATGAAATGGTACTTGTTTATTGCTTTTTTCATAGGTAAGTTTTTATGAAATTAACTGGTATTTGACATTCCTTAGTTATACAGCAGTTTTATTAATAATAATTATTATTATTACTGTTGTTGATAATTTTTTCTAAACATTACTAAATAGATATTAAATTTCAGGCTTTTACAGAGTTTCATTTTTAATTTTTTAATTTTTTTTTAATGTTAGACTATTGAATAATCCGCAGCATGCCAGCGTTCGCAACGCACACACACACACACACACACACACAAGTAACAGACAAACTGACGACGAGAGGAAATTAGCTACATCAGCAACACAAAAAGGTTAAAGCTGACAGACTATTATAAGACATCTAGACTTTGAAAATTAACTTTTGTATCAAAAAATGAATCACTGGCGAAATTTAATTCTGTGCATTGACTGGGTCTTGTTATTTTGTTATAACTATTTTATTATAAGAAAAACGTGTATATGCATTAAATTTTGGTAAATTTCAGTAGCTGTAACTTCTGTCGCTGTAGTTAGTAGCCACTACGAACACCATCATAATGAACATCACAGCAGTCGCAGTCATGGACACCATGGAGAGCATCATATACATAATAGTTGTTGCTGCTGTAGCTGCGTTAGTGAATGTTGCTGTAGTCACAAGACAACTCATCATCACAAAATTACTGTTGTACCTTACTTAAAGCCAGTGTTAGTGGCTGGCTAACACGCGTATCAAAGAGAAATGGCAGATTTAAATGTTCGCTTAATACGTAAACATAATAATTAGGCCTAATAAGACACTTTCTCTGTGTGTGAAAATAATTGTTTATATATAATATAATTAAAAAAAAGGTTTTGTAAAAAGCTATTTGATCATGTACATGATATAATCTAAATAAAAAGTAAAATAGAAATCAAACGTGTAATTGTTTACAAAAGAATTTTCAAGTCATTTTAATACTACCTGTATTATCAATCGTTCATCTTTTAATTTTTGCGTAATTTTACGTAATAATAATAATAATAAAATAAAAAAATAAATAAAAAAATAAAATAAGATAAAATAAACAAAAATAAACAAACAAACAATATTTAATATTTGACAATAAACTGTCAGATGTTTTTATTATTATTTACGGGGGGGGGCTGTATATTTTTTTATATTTGTAGTTTGTTGTTGTTTTGTTGTTGCATAATTTTTATTATTATTATTTGCGGGGGGCTGTATACATATATATATTTTTTGTAGTTTGTTGTTGTTTTGTTGTTGCATAATTTTTTTATTATTTTTTTTTTTTTCCACTTTTCTTCTGATAAAATATTAACTACTTTTGATGCATCTCATCTCTCCTATTAGAAAACCTAGCTGACTTCACATCAGTTAACCGCATCAAAACGGTAGATATGCTTATTGCAAGAGCTAAAGTCACATATCCGTCAAATCAGATTATTAAAGAACCTGACCAATTTTGTGCTGGATGTATAGTAATGGATCTATGTATTTCCTGTCAGCTGATACATGTACTTTCATTGTCAGATAGCTTCAGTCATTATATCACCTTGGGTTTTTGTCTTTTGACAGGTAATGCACTTTCGTTATATTAACTGCTTTAAATTCAAATACCATTTATGAGGTTAAAAAAATTTAAAAAAAAAAAAAAATTGTTAGAATACAAGATGTGGTTATTGCATAGTATATGATTCAAAATTTGTCACCTTCTCTCTTGCTCTTTGCCATATTTACAGTCATGTAGACACTGCAGATTGACACAGATTTAACTTTTGTTCCAATATTTTTATATTTTAATTAAAAATAAATAAATAAATAAATAAAATCCAAGTCTGATAACAAGTACATTTGTTTATTATTATTATTATTATTTAAATTACTGTGTGTGTGTGTTTTATAAACATTACTTGAGTATATTCTATCTTTTAAAAATATTTTCCAGTTAAAACTATCCTGGTTTCACCATCGATGTTTGTTCCCAGAATTAGGAGCGCAAACAAAATCAGCGCAAAATGAATTTATTATACTTTTTGTTGTTGTGCGTTTATGCTATAGGGCCTACACTTATTTCTATAAAAGTGTGCTATCATAAATGGTTGCTAATAATAGTATTAAATAACAAATAATAAAATGTTACCCGATTTTATCACAGAAAATGTACAGTAAAGTTTTTTGTTTATTCGCCAAGTGAATTTAGCTGAAGCCAACGATGTTTTGACCGTGACAACAATGGCGCATTGTTTCACAGTCACCCATCACAGACGGACTAGGCTGTGAGTTTTCGTGTTTTCTTAAAATATTTAATTATAAGATTTGACTGCTTCCTTCAAACTCCCCGTAATGACACTTCACTCCACGTCATGGTCCATTTCACTCAAAGAATTACCATTCATAAGAAATTGCTTGATGTTTAGTTTTTTCAAAACACAATACGATTCATCTTCTCCTTTCACTCTGCATTCACATGTTGTTATAAATCTCCTAAATCTTCTGTCGAAATATCGTATTCTTCTCCTTTGCTGACAACAAATCAGTTCCAGTAGGCTTTCTTCTGTAATCGCATCCAGTCCAATCTTTCTATGACTGAAACACTTTACCCCAATCTCTTCCTTTAAATCATGTGACATCTGTGGCGTCAGCAGCGATGAAAACATATTTTTAAATTTTATATTATCTCGAAAATTACATTTGTGATTTTTTGGCAAATCGAGAACCTGCTGATCGCATCACTTAGCTAAGTGATTAACACAACCGAGCAATTGCTGGTGATAGCTTCCGAGAATGAATGAAGCATTACCACTAAAGCAGACAGAAGTGAAATTGATAAATTACATAATGATATAGAAGACTCTAACAATGCCCTCCATGAGTTTTATTATGCCACAGCAACTTCATATTCAGTCACCCGAATGACGAAACATTTGGGAAGTTTGAACGATTATGATATATGAATGTATTGTTTGTATTGTGTTTGTTTTGAAATTAATTAATAAGAGTAATAAAATTATCAAAAATGCTAAATTTTAAAACTTATGAATTATAGTTGGATATAAAATATAATGAAAAAGCTAATATATTAATATAAAATAAATTTTAATGATTATTATCACATCAAGCATAGTTCAGCAATCAATTTAATTGATTTATTATTATTTATTTTTTACTGGTGTATTTATCTATTGTAATAGAAATGGGGTTGGGCATTGAGATGTGGCTGTTTTCAAGTGCAAGTACCAACTACTTTTCCATATCAAATCCATTATAATCTCATTTCTTGTCCAGTAGATGTTTTGGAAGACGCATACAGGAGATAATATTATTTATACAGTCATGAGATGAGCATTTAAATGACAAACACTATTAAATTATGATTTGCATTTGTTTCTATATCTAGTATTCAGAAGAAGACATAATACTTGTTTACAAAATTACACAATGCAAACAGAAATTACATCATCTAAAATTATAATAATACATATCATAATTATACATTTAAACCAACTTTCATTGTAGATAATTTATTGTAATTCTTTTCTACACTTTCTGATTTTTTACTTCTAACCTTTTTTTTTACATGCTGAATTTATAATTAGAAAGACCTATCTTTATTTTGCAACTGGTTTTGATCTTTACAACACATTAAGATTCTAAATTTACAAACCTTTATGTGATTGAGCTGATTTATCTTCATTCATTAGTTCATTTCCAGGGAGTATGCATCTATAAAATCTCAAGAATATGTTACATGGAGTAGCTAGATGCATCTTATTTGTTACAATCATTATTTGCTGTTTAAACATTGTTTCATGTCTGCATGAATTTAACTTATGTTTGTATATTGTATATTTTAAACTACTTGAAGCAATATTTATCTTTTCTCGTGCTGGAGGAGGGTGATACTGATGTTCCTAAAACATTATCATGGTACACATGACTGAGATCTGAAAAAGATCAAGTATGAATATATATCATAAAAGGAAAACAGAACATATCAGTGGGTAAATAGTATATCATTGATGTATCTTATCTGCTTGTTGTACAGATAATATATTTAATAGTTATAGTAGATAGAGTATCACTGAGATACCTTATTCAATGTGTTGATCAGAGATAATATACAAAGATCATGTTTTAATATATTTAATATTTCAGAAGATACAGTATCACTGAGGTATTTTATTCAGTATGTTGTACATGGATAATATACAAAATCATTTATTAAAATATTTAGAATTTTAGTAGATACTATACTGAGTTATCTTATTCAGTGTGTTGTAGTACAGAGATTATGTATTAATATATTTAATACAGTATAGTATATACTGTATCACTGAGGTACCTGATCCTTGCTCAGGGGCAATTTACAAAAGATCGTGTATAAATGTATTATCACATACTTCATAGCTGATCTGGGTCATTCCGTGTCAAATCACACAATAGGTTAAACCTGACCGTCTCAGATTTTTATGAAACTTGGTATGCTTGTTGACTGGGATCCTATAGCACCAAATCTGAAATTTAGGCCTATCGGACCAGTGGTGTGGGAGATATGGCCCAAAGAATTTTGAGATTTTTGGCAAAAATGAGCGTGACCACCAACCTTTGAACCCTCATAATCTCAGAAACTACTGGGCCAATCTTCATAAAATTGGTATTGTTGAAAAGACAATATGACAAGGATTCCAAATCTGTCATTATTGGGGGTCACTGACCGTTTGACCTTTGTTATGACCTTGAAATTGACACTGTGAATCATGTGACCTTGAGATGACCTTTATTGAAATTTAATCTCCATTGAAAGGACAATGAATGAATTTGAAACAACAAATTACCTTGTGAAAAAAGCCGAGCTGTGAAGAAAAAGAAAGGGATTCTATCCCTCTGTGATAAGAAACAAGGGAAAGTTCTGTCAAATGAATTGAAGGAGGAAATAGTCCAATTTTATGAAAGTGATGAGAACAGTAGAATGTGTCTAGGAATGAAGGATACAGTGAGCATTTGAAACAAAGATAGTGAGAAGGTTAAGCATCAGAAACACATAGTTCTCTCAAATGTATGTGAACTTTATGCATACATGTAGGCCTACAGTGTCTTACTCGGTGATCAAGAGAGATGGTGATTCCTAGTATCCAGAATTGATCATTCAGGTTTTAGTTAATCAGATGTTAATGGCAGGAAAGGTGTTATTTTCATGGATATGCATTTTTTAAATCTATACTGTGGCTAAACAAAAAATATTACACCCAGGAAACTTTTCTATGTTTTAGTTTACATGTGGGAGATTAAATTTCAATAAAGGTCATCTCAAGGTCACATAATCGACAGTGTCAATTTCAAGGTCCTAACAAAGGTCAAAAAGTCAGTGACCCCCAAATTTGAAATTCTTGTCATATTGCCGTTTCAACAATACCAATTTTATGAAGATTGGCCCAGTAGTTCCTGAGATATGAGGGTTCAAAGGTTGGTGGTCACGCTCATTTTTTCCAAAAATCTCAAAATTCGGTGGGTCATATCCCCCACACCACTGGTCCGATTGGCCTAAAATTTCAGATTTGGTGTTGTGGGATCCCAGTCAACAAGTATACCAAGTTTCATAAAAAAATCTGAGACAGTCGGGTTTTTGGGGTTTTTTTTTGGGGGGGGGGTGATTTGACATGGAATGACCCATCTAGATATTAGATCACTAGGGTGTAAACACACCATGTCACTGTAATACCAGCTGTATTATTGGGGTAGTCATATGAGCTTGGTATTTTACTCTGTTTTTATGTACAGAAAACAAAACAACTATGAATACATATTTTTAGTGTTTGTCAGAAATCATCTCATGTGAGCTGTGATGATTTCATTGTTGCAGAATCACATATAATCATGAGTTCTAATATCAAGTACTGAATTGCATGTACTTTCCATATATGTCAATTAAATAGTAAATTTAATGTATGAATTATTAATGACTGTATTAAGAATTTGAATGTATGTTTGAATTTTTAGTTTACTCATCACCAGCTTTATAAAAACATGCTTTTGACATCATCTGTCTTCTATGTGTCTTATTAACTGTATTCACTGAACTAATAATAATAATAATAAAAATTTGGCTTAACTGAAGAAATTATGTTGTGAACATCATTTTCTTATATGACAAATTACAGTGATACAGTATACCCTCACCTATTCGCGGCCCCGCATATTCGCGGGTTAGGCTCTTAACCCATTCGCATCGTGTGCTGGTATACCAGGCGAGCGTCATAACGTCATAAAAACAAATGCTCGGTAAACCGGGTTTTTGTAGGTCATAGAGACTTAAGTGCCTGAAGAGTAGGAATAATTACCTGAAGTGCTGTAAAGCAGCAGCTAAGCTGTGCCATACTGTACATTAGTGTTATCATCATCATCGTATGGCACTGCAAATTTCATCATCATTTTATTATCATTCATTATTGGTGACAGCACAAACAATATCAAATTTTTTCAATTATTATTGCAATACAGTACGTATTTTTTTATAAATGCATACACTGTATGTACAGTGCATATTTTTGGTGACCGTGTATTAATAATGTTTTTAATTGCATATTATTACTGAATTGTATTATTATTACCTGAACTGTGCGTACTGTATTTATCTGTCTGTTTGCCTTTAAATTTGTTCCACTTTCTGTCAATTCTGTTGTACGCATAGAAAATGACTTTACGGTACAGTAATACTGTATGGGTAACTATGCTATGCGGTGTTACTGTCCTCCTGCACTTACGTTTCTTTCTGATTAAAATATTGTTTCAGTACAAAATTGTGTTTACATTATCATTACTACATTAGTGAAATACATAACTGCATGCAATATTACTACATTATTACTGTATTAATGAGTAAGAGTGTCTTTAGAAAGTGTTTGGGAAGCATTTAGTACCGTATATAATCTCATAATAGACGTTTTAAAACTGCATCCAATATTCGCGGTTTTTCGCTATTCGCGGGGGGGTAAAGAACGTAACCCCCGCGAATAGCGAGGGAATACTGTATATGAATAAATTTCAGGTCACCTATGTGAATCACCTAAGATAAATTCAAAATTGACCATGCTATTGATTATTATTATTATTATTATTATTATTATTATTATTATTATTATTTATTATTATTATATGGTTGACACAAGTCATTTAAATCAGCTAATAGCCATTACTGACTTTGAAAGGTTGATTCAAATAAGATATGCCGGATATATGCATCACTGCCGTCAGCTACTAATAATAAATGCTGCAATGAACTACTCCAAACAAATTATTTCTATTCATTTATCTATGTATATGTATGTATATTAGTCTGGGAATGTATTGCAGAACCCTTATGTCATACTTAATTAAAATATATTCATAATAAGTAAAAATGGTGTTAATGAAGACTGCGCCACCACTATCAGTATCATACTATCATAACTATGGTTCTAAAATAATTGCGCATTTTTGTTGAATTCATTCCGGTTTCATCCTACATCCTATAATAAGTATTTCGAATAAAAAAAAAAAGGCTTAAAGTTGATAAGAAACAGACTAACAAAAATCTATCTTTTCCGTTATTCGAATAATAGTCGAACTAAAGCAATAGGCTTTAAATAGCATTGCTCACATGAATATTCACGAAGTTACTGGACCTGTTCCGACTTTCACGCTCCCGATTGAAAGACCTGACCGACGATAAAGTGTTCGCTAGCAGTATCGTTCGCAGATTTCACAGCTGTTGGAATTGTTCTCGATTTTTATTTCAGTATATTTCTTATTTTAGTACATTTCTGAGGTAAATTGTTGTTTCATAACTGAACGATACAATAATTTAATTTACCGGAATGTACCTATAAAGATGCTTTACGTTATATACGGGTTAACCTAAATCAGTACATGGTACATCAAGAGTGGTAATCGTAGTAGTATCGGCAGGATGGGCAATTTTTTTGTCGTCCCATTATGATTAATATTATCAATTAAAAAATATATATATAATAATAAAATAAAAATCCACGATCTATAAAGTATAATGAGTTGTAAATATTTATTGTTATATAATCACTAAGCAGTTTTGCAGTTTAGATCTAGCGCTTCCATGAAGCCGGTGAAAATGATATTTGTTACTTTTATTTTAATGAAACCAGTTTATTGGAGTCAACCATTTATTTATTTATTTACTTACTTACTAATATATATATCTATATATATATAATAGGAAAAAACTATTATGTTTAACAATCCAGTCAGCTTTAACAGTTTTGATTGATCTTTTTATATTTTAACTAGCAGCCGAATAAGAAATACTATCAAAATATTCAGTAAAACATCTGCAGACATACCTAAACTACAAGTAACAGTATTTCCAATTTACTATAGTGTTGTTATAATCAGAAATGGTAGGTTCATATATATATGTGACTTAATGTCTACCTGTATTTAAAATGTATAAAAATATTTTGTAATTAACTTTTTCAGAAGAATTTGAAAACATGAGCACTGTAACTTGTATTTCTGCTGTTTTCTCCTCTGATGATGATATTAAAAAGAGAAAAATCACTGAAACTGCTACAAAGGAAATGAAGTCAGGCTATGCATGTATTAAAAAACAGTATGTATATATAATATTGATATTAAACTATATAGTAGTTCTTATATTAAGTACTATGAATGTAGGCCATAGGTATCATTGTATACTAGTCTTTGTTTCATAAACAAAAAATGTAAATGCAATAAACATGTACAGCTAAAATTCAAGTTAAGCCTTCACTCCAAGCTGATGAACTATCTGCAGCCACAGAATTTCATTGTCATTCAGTTCTATTTTTGTAAATAGTAAATTTTAATGATGGGACATCTTCTGCAAATGTGGAATTATTTGAGTGAAAATATTCCAACTTTTCCATTATAACTGTAACATGTAATGTTGGACAGAGATAAAAAGATCAACCCTCTGATCTTTCTCAGTGATAACAATCTAGAAGTCAGGCTGTATGTTTCAGCTGGAGTAGGTGGGACAAAACATTCATTGTCACAAATATGTGAGTCAGAGGTTTAAGTACTAAGTAAAAGTCAGTTAAGTTAAATCAGTCAAAATTTCAGATATGTCAAACTATCATCTGCACTGAAAAGAAAGAAGAAAAAGTCTGTGCATTTTTAACAAAGCTTATAGATACAGTAATTCCTGAAATGTAAATACAGTCTTTAATGTTTAGAGTTAACATAATTTTTTATTTCATATTTAATTACAAAATTAAATGTAACAAGCATTATCATGTTTGAATTATTATGTTTGCTAAATGTCTTTTGTAGGTATTTAGTTTCAGTTGAAAAGCCTCACAAACAGCCATCAGAAGAAGGAGAGCCACTAGCAAAGAAACAAAAGTTGAAAGGATGTAATAAAAACAGGCCTAGGAACAAACATCAAGATGCCTCATTAAAAATGTGCCCAGCCATTGTCAGAGAAGAACAATGTACTTTTGGTGACTCATGTAAATTCTTACATGATGTCGCCAAATTTGTAAACTCTAAGATACCCAACATTTCTGATGAATGCCATATATTTAGAACATTTGGAAAGTGTCCTTGTGGAATTCGATGTAGATTTTCTGACTGTCATGTTGATGAAAATTTTAAAAACATTGTTAATGAGGAACTGTATAAAAAGATGGCATCAAAAGATAAAGTGATGAATACTTTATCGAAAGATTTACAGAAACTGCTGTGGAAAAAGAAATACAATTTTCATAAATCAGAATTTGTCATTTCCAAAGGTTTTAAATCTCTGACAGTTGATGAGAAAGTTCAAAGTGGTTTTTGGAAGGAAATAAAGAACCAGATAGAAGTCAGCACTGCTGTAGATTTGACAAGTACTAATGGCAACCACGTGGAGGAGGAACATAACATAGGGTGTATCACTAATGAAAATGTTATCAAATTAAAATCTGCTGAAAAGAAAATGGTTTGTTATGAAGGTTTTTTTGGGTGTAATTAATAATATGTATTTTAGTTATGTTTAATAATTATTAATATCTGTAGATGTTATAATATGCCCTGTATTCAATATTTCGTTGATTGTCAATTAAATAGTATCCGTAATCTGTTTACATTTAGAAGAAAAATATTAATTATTTTATGAATTTGTTAATAATTTGTACGTATCTATCTATTAAGATATTTCAAATAAATGAGTGTTATTAATTAAATTTAATCAATACTTGTGTCTGCCAGAAAGAGATAAAAAGTAATTTTATCAAACAATTAGTCATAGCTATATTAAATTTCTTGAGTTCAGTAAAATTTGAATGTAATTTACAAAGATCATAAAATGTATACAAGTAAACAATTCTGAGTTGTATAATGTATAATTGGCTATAAAAATGGATGATTTTGGAAATTATATTTTATCATTTTCAGATAAATTTCTCAGAAAAACTGTATTTGGCTCCATTAACAACAGTAAGTTTCCATAAAATTTATGAATACATTGTAAACATTATTTAAAATCATATTTATGTATACATTATTTTTATATGATATTATTTGTTATCTAATGTAATAAGAATAATTGAATTTATATACTTGCAGTAACATATTCTGATGATTGCTTGTAATAAAATGGTTGTTTCATTAATTTAATGTAAACTGAATTGATATCATTCATTTTATTCTTTTTAGGTGGGTAATCTACCTTTTAGGAGAATGTGCAAGAAACTTGGGGCTGATATAACATGTGGAGAAATGGCAATGGCAACAAACCTATTGCAGGGTAAACAGTCAGAATGGTCTCTTATAAAACGCCATTCAACAGAAGACATCTTTGGTGTTCAGGTACAGTGCTTGATTAGAGAGATCATTTCTAAGTTACAAGATATCAAAGTATTGTTTGTGCAAACAAAATAAAAAACAAACTGAAGTAAACATTCACTTTATTTGCTATATTTCACAATTTGGTAAATGAATGACTAAAACCAATTTTTTTAGATAAATACTTGTTAGATATCAGTCGTGTATTTTATATGTGGTGATAATGTGATAGAAAAATTTCACTGCTGCTGAGTGATGGGTGCCTTGAAGCAAGATATCTTTTACATATAGATACAAAGAAGTATGTGTATGTGGTGTGTGTGTGTGTGACTGACACTAAATATAATCATTGATTAAAATGTTTTTCATTTTGCTTTAAATGTTAATAAAAAGAAAAATTTATCACTTTTTTTTTAATTCATGTTTCACAGGTTACAACTTTTTTTTACATAGTACTAAAAGATATTTCACAAAATATTTCTACAGATCTGTGGTGCATTTCCTGATACTATGACAAAATGTGCTCAACTTTTGAATGAAACTGTAGAAATAGATTTCCTGGATATAAACTGTGGCTGCCCTATAGATATAGTATATCAAAAAGTGAGCTGTTTGCTAGAAAAATGTATTGGTTTATTTTTTAATTGCTTTCAAATAAAATTTAGAATTATTGTGAAAAAAATTGTTTCTTCACCATTCTGAAATATTTTAATGGAAGTTTGATCAACTACTCAATTAAGAAAAATTATTCATATTTATTTATCAATTGTTTTAGTAACAAACATATGTTTCAGTGTAATTTAATGTGTGAAGGTTAGCTTTAAAGTAAAAAAACTGATATGTTTTATTAACTGTCTTTTTATTAAACATTTAGTATGTTATGCTAATATTAGATATTTCTTAAGGTTTACTGAACATTTGTATGAAATAGTCAGTTTTTAAATTTAGGGAGCTGGATCAGCCCTGATAGACAAACCAAACAAATTAGAGAAAATAGTGAGAGGGATGTCTTCTGTTCTTGATGTTCCTTTAACAGTAAAAGTGAGAACAGGAATTTCACATCACAAAAACACTGCTCATTTGCTGATGCCAAAGCTCAGAGATTGGGGAACATCCTTAACCACTGTATGTTTCGTCTGAATTTTATTTATTTTTATTATTTTTAAATATAAGTTTAAATATTTCTCAATCAAGTCCAGCAATTTTGTTTACAATATTTTATGCATTTGATTAGTTGTGTACTTTTCTAACAGTTTCCTTTTTCATTTGTAGTTAAATATTTTATTTTATTTAAATAATTTTTGTCTCTGTTTCACTAGCTGCATGGACGATCCAGAGAACAGCGGTACACTCGTCTGGCTGACTGGGAGTACATAGATCAGTGCTCTAAGGCAGCAGCACCAATGCCACTATTTGGTAAACATCTTTTAAAATTCTTATAATTAATTAACAGATCTTTTATTTAAGCTAAAGAAATGGATATTAATATCTTATGTTGCAGATATTCACTGGTGTCTCAGAGTAGCTGAAATTCTGTACATGTCTTATTTTGTTGTGAAAACTAATAAATAGCTACCATACTGGATTATTGGGAAACAGGTTGATGGTTTGGCATATTCACATATCAGTTTTTTCACACAAGCAGATGATGTTTTCAGTTGTGAATTACAATTTTTTTTACTGATAAGCCTGTTCATTGTGTATTAACCTTTTATATTTTAATGTAACAAACATGTAAAAGAAATGTACATGAAAATGTTATCAAAACAACACAGATAATCTTTTCTTCACATTGTACAAGATGGGCATACATTCCAAGTTCAGATGTGTCCTCCACAGGCCTTCCATATATCACTACTTTTATTTTTATCACAAAAGTGTCACTGACATACACAGAAGGTAATTTTGTGCAAATTCTTGCAGCAAAAGTCTGTAATGACAATATTAAATATCAATAGTTATGAAAGTTCATGGTCGATAAAAAAGAAATTGATAAATAAAAACACAAAAGTGGGACTTTTATTTTAAATGCATCATATAATTTTGAAACAGATATATGATAGATCTGACAAATAAATAAAAAAATCTGAGAATTCAAAACCATGCAAAATCAATTACTGCTTTTGTATTTTTTAGCCTACACAGATTTTTCATTTCTTTGTACATCAATATATTTTTAATTCAATTTGTGAGATTATGTTTTTTAAATATTTATTTTGATTGGCTTTATAAGTATATTGTCAGATCATTTATACTACAACAAATAATAATTTTTACAAAATTAAGTAAAAATTTGTGTGCTTTACCTAGGCAGTGGAGATATTTTATCTTACGAAGACTACTATAACCATCTTGAGAACACTGGAGTGTCTGGTATTATGATTGGAAGGTTAGTTAATAAAATAACACTTAGTCAGCCTTTATATATATTAGAAATGAGTCATTGAAATTTTTATGTAAATTTTATTTTAAATAACATTTTAAAATCATTATATTTAATAGTTTTTAGACTTTGTTTAAAAAATATTTTACAAATGAGGTAACAGTTAATCATTATACAAACGTATATTTAGTTTTTGAAAACCAGAAGATTCATTGACTATTTAAATTCAAGGGAAAACCATAAAAATGACACACAAAGCTGTCTCTGTCAGAGTTAATCTGTGGAATCAACCATCATGTGTTTCAACTAGCACTTCATCATACTAGCACTTCTGCTGAGTTTTATTTCTTAATGTTACAATAATTATAATGATGTGAGCTTGTGATTTTGCATTTTCTTTTTGGAGTGTTATGTTGTTTTTTAATTAATTTTTTTATAGAGGAGCTCTAATCAAACCATGGATATTCACAGAGATCAAAGAAAGGCGACACTGGGATATCTCTGCCTCTGAAAGACTGGACATTCTAAAGGAATACACAAATTTTGGACTGGAACATTGGGGCTCAGACTATCAGGGAGTGGAGAACACAAGACGTTTTCTACTGGAATGGTTGTCTTTTACTTGCAGGTAAATGTTACATTTGTCAATATTTCATGATTCGTCTTGCACTAGTTTTCTTTTATTCATCAACATACAAAAAATGATTATAGAAAGAATAATATTAGTACTTAAATGTTGGAACTCTAATTATAAAAATTGTTTTCCAAATGAAAGATATTCTAAGCAACTCAGTTGATGACATCAGGAAAAAATATGAAAAAATTGAAAATTTTATAATATATTTTCTCTCTTGTAAGTGATCAGCCATAAGACGTAAAAAAACATTTATTCTTCACCTGATCCAGTGACTGAGATTTTAAAATTTAAATTTTTATGATGCAGGATTATGTTTATCAAGTAATGCAAAAAGAAATGTACTGATTTCCAACTTTATTTCTTTAAGATATATTCCAGTTGGACTTCTGGAGCGACTGCCACAAAAAATAAATGAACGTCCTCCTCAATTTGTTGGTAGAAATGATTTGGAAACACTTATGAGTAGTTATAGTTGTAGTGACTGGATAAAACTGAGGTAAAGTGTTAAACTGAGAAACTTTAATTAGTTCTTTAATCAAATTACCACTGTGATTATCATCTTTCATTTGCATTTTGTTAATTTGTTAACTTTTCAGTCAGTTACACATTACTAAACCTGAAGCTAAATAAATTACTGTGTTGAGCATCAGATGTAATTTTAGGACTTTTTCTGCTGAAATAAAATTATGAATAATAATAATAATAAAAATATAATAACTATAATAATTTTAATGATTTCACATTTGCTTTTCAAATAATATGTTCATTAAAGCATTGCATTGTTTTCAGAAAAGGAATAATTTTATTTTTTCTTTTTTTTTTCTTTTTCAGTGAGATGTTTCTTGGACCAGTTCCTCCTGAGTTCAACTTTCTACCAAAACAC
Organism: Chrysomallon squamiferum; assembly: GCA_012295275.1. Lineage (NCBI taxonomy): Eukaryota > Metazoa > Mollusca > Gastropoda > Neomphalida > Peltospiridae > Chrysomallon > Chrysomallon squamiferum. The sequence continues at coordinate 19,054,607 of CM022673.1, read as the reverse complement.
AAAGCAAGCTCATTTTAATAAATTGACATTTTTGTGTTTTGGGTTTTTTTTGTTAAATTTTTAGTAATTTATTTATTATTATTATTATTTTTTTTAACTATAATTCTTGTTTAAGTTTTAAACCCACAGTCATTATATTGTCTGGGGGAAAAAATATTCTAATAATTTATTTTATTTTTATAATTATTTTCATGAGAATGTTATAATAAATTATAGAAATAAATAAACCTTGAAGAGACTGATAACAAAAATTAGATATTTGGTTTTACTTTTTAATTATGTACAAAGATATTAAGTGTTTTAAATTTCCAAGGAATTATTAACCATAATTTAGAAAATGTGTATTGTTTTAGTTTATAATGATTATAACTAAAATGAAATTAATTTTTTTTTTTTAAATAATAAAAAAATCCACTGAAAGAAGTATTGTTTGTCTCTTTTTAATTCTTTATCACAAGCTTTTTAAAAATATCTCATCATTCATGTTTTTGTTATATGTAGATAATTTAATAGTTAGTTCATCAAGAAACTAAAACTCTTCAGTTAGTATTTTCTTTTTTGTGTTTTTTAATGCTTTTTAGTCTAACTCAGTAGCTAATTAATCCTTAGAAACATGTTTTTAAGTGCTGAGTTCATCTGAAATTAACATCCAGTTGATATCACAAAAATTATTTTTGTTTTATTTTATATATTTTTTTTTACTACTATTATTATCATTATTACATTTGCTATATTTTTTGCAATAAGCATTCCTTTTTAAAGTAAATTTCTTTTCTGAAATCTTTCATGTGTATACAAATAGGGAACCAAGTACATATAAGCAGCATAGTATTATGTGTTAATTTTTTATTTTCAGTTGAACAATTTTTGAGTACAATAACATTTTGGATATTTATAGTGAAGAAGATAAATGTCACATAATTCTTGAAAGTATATTTTAATTGCTTTAAAATGTCTATATTTGAATATTCATAATAAGAAAATTTATTAATTTGAAATTTTTTTAATTATTATTTTTTTTTTTTACTCTCTTGTTTTATAATAAGAACAGCAAGTAACTCCTCAGTCAGCAGTGATAAACAATTTTATTTTTATTTATTTCTTTTAAATACTAATTATTCAGTTTGATGATCATTTCTTAAAAATAATAAAATAAATATCACCTTGTTTGAATTTGGTTTATTCTTTTATTTATTTATTTATTTATTTATTTATTATTATTATTATTATTATTATTATTATTATTATTATTATTATTATTATTATTATTATTACATAATAGCTTGTAAAATTGTCTCCCTTACACTATCTACAATATGGCTGCGCCCACATGATGCATGTGTTAACTTGAATCGACGATTTTTTATTTGCAACCACTTTTCCAGAGGACTATGGGGAAATCCATAAAGTCACCATTAAAACAAAATAATCTAGAAAGATCAGACGGAGTAAATTTTCATAGTTTAGTTAAGCATGACATAAGCAAATCTCATCGTTATCGAAAGGAAAAACGTAAAGAGAAAAGACAGCTGAAAAAACTCCGACGTCTTGCATTCAGTCAGAAGAAGACCGTAAGTGCCCAGATGAAATTTTGGACAGATATAACCTCTGATATGTATATATATAATTTTTATGTTATTTTTAGAAAAACATTTTATATTATTATTATTATTTGGAAATACTTTCAAAGAGGACAACGGGAAAAATCCAAAACGTTACCATCAAAACATTAATAATCTTGAAAACACAGACGGAGTAAATTTCCATAGTTTAGTTAAACATGAGATAAGTAAATATCGTCGTTATCGCCAAGAAAAAATAAAGAGAAAAGACGGCTAAAAATTATTTATTCTGGTAGATGGTTGATATTAGTAGACGGTCTTTTAAAGCTGGCACATTCAGTAAACAGCCATAGATTCTAAGATTGCATTATCAGTTAAGAGGGTTTATTTTTATTTTTATTTTTTATCATTCTTGTCGTTGTTGTGTACAACAGCATTCACACTACAAATGTTATTTCCTGTCAGTACTGTTATTGTTATAATCATAATAGTCACAGTTGTTCTTTCTAAAACAGAGAAAATCAAAAACATCAGTTTTGGTATCATTTTATTTTTATAATACAAATAATTGTTTTCCTTAACAGGAAACATTAATTGAAGGGTTGAAGGAATGTTACATATAGAAGAAATTGTTGTTTGATAGTGATTTTGTTGAATAAAATATATTATTTAAATAAAATATTCGCTGTAACAAAATATCTTAAAGTTGAGACATAAAATTAGCATAGATGTTAAGAAAATAATACACACACACATTTAAAATCTGTAAATTAATAGATTCCAACTCAAGAAGATCTTGACAAAGCTAAACAGAAAGCACTTTCAGAAATGAAGAAGAAAGAGAAGATAAGACGAAGTAATCTCAGGAAACGAGCAAAGAAAAAAATGAAAAAAATTGCAAAACAAAAGGTAAATCTTTTTCATTGTTTTTTCTATGTTCAATCGAATCAATGCATTTTCAAGAATTTGCCTTAAATAAAATAGTTATTTTTTAATAGCTATAACTACTTTTTTATTATTAAAATAAAATGACATCACCTAGAGTAGAGTGTTTTCCAAGTGAGTGTGACTCTGTTGTTCTTTCTTGACTCTTGCTTAAATTGCTTATTAATGTTCAAGTTCCTCAAGTGAAAAAAGAAGATAGTGAAAGTTTATTCTACCCTTGTGAAATAAATAATATATTTTAAATACATCACAGATATACCACTACATATATAGCAGTACATGTGTCATAATAAACAGCACATGAAATCAAGAATGTTTGCAGTAGAACACCCCCTGACAACCAACAATAGTAATCACGTAGCTTTCTAATGATTTAAAATTAGTTTTCATACTTTTTAAAATCTTGTATTTCTTTTTCTTTTTTTTGATTGTACATGAAATGTATTTCATATTCATAATTAACTCTTGGAGCAATAATATAATATTGTCAGGCCATTCTCATCTATGATATATTCAAAATATAAAAATCGATAAATCTGAGACACTTTCCATGCTAAAGATTTTGGATATGAAACATTTAATTTACAGTTTGAAATAAGAATTATTTTCACCTTTATTTTGTTTCTAGATAATGTTTGCATTTAAAAAGAAACCTATAAATACAAATATTTGTTTTTAATATAGGAAGCAGCTTTGAAACGAGAACAACATCTGAAGGCAATAGAAAAGGAAGATCGAGAACTGCATCATCTTGAAAAACAGCTGAAACTGAAGAAATCAATGCACACCTTACCTAAGGCTTTCATCAGTGATGGGCTTGACTGCATCCTTAAAAATTTAATTATAATTATGATTTTTAAAGTTATTACATTATTTTTAATTTTTTCTGTATAAAGAAAACATAATAATATTTTTACAGTTTGTTTTGTATTAAAAGTTTAATGATTGTGAATGTTTTTCCCTTAACATTATGAGTTCTTTTAGATGTAGTTGATTCAGAAAAACTTGACATTGCCAGGGAACAAAATTTTGAAGAAACCATGTTAGAATCTGATAATGAAGGTACAGAATTATACATGTTTCATTTTTGTTTTTTAAGCAAGAACATATTTATATTATGTATACTTGTACTCTGCTATTCCTTGAAACACAAAAAACAGCTTTCTCCCTTTTTTTTTACTTTAAAAAATGTGCAGTAATTATTTTGTTACATGTTTAATGAGTCTTTGTACAAAAATAAGAAACATTGAATTTATAAAGAACTGACTAAAGTGACATGATTAGCTGCAACAAATTAAGTATATTCTTTCACTGTTTTTCCTCTAATCTGATTTATATTTTCTTCTGTCTGCATTCAGATGCTGAGTTACCTTCACTGGCTAGTGATGAAAATGAATCAGAAAGTGATCTTTCAGACAGCAATGAATATGAAATAGATGAAGAAACTAAAAAAAATACAAAATTAAATGAACAAAATAAATACAGTAATAAATCAATTCTAAAAGCAGAACATGGAAAAGAAAAAGAAGATAAGAAAGTTAAGTTTCATAATGTGGAAGACAGTAATGATGATGAAACCAGTTCTGAGGCAGATGACAACAGTGACAATGAAGATGATAATGAGGTCAGCGATGAAGATAATGTCATTGATGATGACAGTATGGATGATGACTGTGACAATGAAGAAGAGGAAAATATTGATGACAGAACTGATGATTACATGAGAGAAAAAAAGAAAAGTCTTTCAGAAGACATATATGGACGCATCCGAGATGAAAAAGGTAATGTTATTCCTGTTTCTAAAATGAGTGGTGCTTACATCCCTCCAGCCAAAAGGAGACCAGTGACAGAAGACAGTGACAAGAGAAAACAGGTTTTGGAACGACTCAAGAAACAGATGAAAGGTCTTATAAACAGGTTTGTTAATCAAATAGAGTTAATTATAGTCTTTCAAGTTATTCCAAACACAAATAAATTAATGTTCTCAGATTTCCGTTGTAGCTTATTTAACACAGATAAGTTTAATATTAATTTTTTTATCAAACAGAAAAGATGCATTTTTTCACTGAATAGAAAACTGTATTCATGTATGAACCGTAAATATTTTGACTTTTTATTTTAAGTACTTTGTATGCAATTAAGATGATGCTAAGCCACACACACACACATTTGGGCATGTTACATATTTTTAAAAGTTCATTAATAAAATTGTTTTTCAATTTCACATATAGTAAGTTGTGTAGAAAATTAGTTTTAAATATTCATGCAAAGAAATAAATCACTTGAATTTGCCTGTTATTTATGTTGTTTCACATATTAACAGAACCAGTGAGTCTAACATTCAAGGAATCAGCATGCAGATAGAAGACATATACATGTCTAACAGCAGAGCTGATGTTAATGAGACACTAACCAGTCTCATACAGGAGGCCTGTGTGTCTGTCAGCCTCACTCCAGAGAGACTAACAATGGAACTTGTTATGTTGATTACTTTGCTACACAGTAATGTTGGTAATGAAGTTGGTGAGTTCATAGTTATTACTTGATGTTTTAACTAAATAATTTTTTTTTTAAATTGTATTAGAGTTCAAAACTCTAATTTAAAATAACTTTTAATTGTATAATGATTAGTTTGTCATACATTTCATAAGTATAATTACAGATTTTGTTAATTTGTTTTATACATAACTAATGTTATATCCTAGAACATAATCATATATCCTTTTTTTAATGAATGTTTCTTTAGCCTTTTCAGTAGTGTAATAAATCTGACAAGTGTATTACTATTAATTAATCTGTTAACATACTTTTTTTTTTTTTTTTAATAATTCATAAAAAACAAATAAAAACTTGATTTTTTTTAGGTGCTTTCTTTATCCAGAATTTAGCCCAAAAATTTGATGAACTATACAAGCAGGCTGGTTATGGTGGTGATAAAACGATTGACAATATAGTTATGCTTTTTACAGGTCTCTACAATTTCAAGGTAATGTTTAGGCCATTAAGAAAGAGAAAAGTTATTTTTATATTTTACTCTTAATTATATTTTTAAATGTACTAAAAAGTTAGAAAAAACCTGGTCTCTGTATTGTTATATATACATACAGTTTATTCAAATTCAATATAGCCCTACAGAGTACAGATACAATAAACTGAAAATAAAAATTTAAGTGATTCTTGACTGTTTATTGTTTCAGGTTATACGAAGTACTTTACTGTTTGATATATTAAAAAGATTTGTTGATTCATTTCAAGAAAAAGATATTGAACTAATCCTTCTTATACTTAAAGGTGAGTAAATTTTTCATCTTCAAATCCTGCTGGATGTTGTTTCAGTGTTACTTTTTTTTTTTTCATGATAGATTCCTCAGACAAACAATAGTTGACTTGATGGCTTTCAGTGGATTAATCTTTATAAGATGTACTTACTCTAATCCTTTTTCATATTTATTGTTATATAAAGAACTTTTTAAAATTTTCTGAGAAAAATTCTAGATTATTTACTAAATCAGATCTTAATTTGACAAAATATAACATTATGTTTCTAATATTGATCTGTAATATGAATGTTGTACAGGAATGATTTTTTTTTTTTTTTTTTTTTTTTTTTTTTCCAGGTTCAGGTTTTACTCTAAGAAAGGATGACCCTTCTGCTTTGAAAGCAATAATTATAGACATCCAGACAAAAGCTAGTTCAGCAGACATAACAACATTTGCCGACCAATCTCGAGTCAAATTCATGTTGGATATTTTACTTGCAATTAAAAACAACAATATGAGAAAAATTCCAAATTTTAATCCAGATCATCTTGAACATTTGAAAAAACTTACAAGAAATTACATCAGAGGTATATTATTAATAGTTTATTCTAAAATATATAAAGAGTAAATATGCAGAATATATTAAGACAGTTTCTTGGTATCATCAAAGATTCATTTTAGGAATATTATTTTTTAAAAATTAGTAATTAATTTTTGTAAATAAATATTATGGATAAAAATATTTGTCATGTTATAAGTAATAAACACAAAAGAAAACAAAATTGCTTATATAATCACTTAAAAATAATAGGTTCTGATTTTTTTACAGACAAAATTCTTATACCTGTTGATTATTTGTTTTTCAGGAAGTGGTTTTGCTGACAATCAACTTGACATCAGTCTGGATGATTTACTTCAAGCTGAAGAGAAAGGGCGTTGGTGGCTCATTGGATCTGCATGGGAGGGGCGAGACAGTGAGACTAAAATAACACAGACAGGTACTTACTAGTTACAGTTTTACATTCACAAAGAACTTTCTGCTCTATCACACGAGATAGAAGCTGTATAAGTATGAAAATGTTCATAATATGTGATGAGATAAAAATACTATATTCCTGTAATAAATTGTAAAGTTGTTAAAATCAAAGTATTTTCTTTCTAATTTGTTAATATATATAATGTTCTTTTGACACTAGGTTCTGTGGCATCCTCTGGGTCACCGAGTAAGGCAAGCACTAAACTGTTAAATTTGGCACGCAAGATGAGAATGAACACAGACATCAGAAAAAATATTTTCTGTGTAATAATGACCAGTGAGGTATATTCTTTTCAGCTATATTTTAATCTTTAACCTATCTTCTGTTTCATAAAAACATTTGATATTCTTCATTTCAAGCAAAGAACAACTTTTAAGAGATTATAGGATCATATTTTAAAATAATTTCATTACAGAAGTCCTCTTTTACTCTCACAATAACCATAAATTATTCCTATTGACATATTAAAGCCCACAGCTTTCAAATATCTTGATCAAATTGTAAAATCAATTAAGTGTTTGTCTCATTGAATAAAATATTAAATATTTTCAGGATTTTCTTGATGCTTTTGAAAAGCTGCTTCGTCTTGGATTAAAACAAAAACAAGAAAGGGAGATAATTAATGTCATTCAGGATTGTTGTCTCCAAGAAAAGAAGTTCAATCCATTTTATGCAATACTGACAAACAAATTCTGTGAACATGACCATAGATTTCAGGTAAGCATTTAAAATGAAAAATAAAAATATACGTTTTATTTTAATAAAAATAAATGTTCACTTAAAAATTCCTCAGTAATATTAATATTATGTAGAAAACATGCATTATTTTTATGTATTGAAATTAAATACTAGTAGTTTTACCTTATAGTTTATTTATTTTTTATTCTACAATTGTTTACTCAGATTACTTTCCAGTTCAGTTTGTGGGATAAATTTAAAGAAATGGGAAATTTATCAGAGCACAATCGAGAAAACCTGGCTAGACTTGTCAGTTATTTGATCGTCAATAAGGGAATCTCTCTCTCCGTGTTAAAGGTGAGATTCTTAAAAAAATTATATTTGTTTTTGCTTCTTCAATAAGTCTGTTTTATGGAGCAAGATTGATAGAAAAATGCAATTCATTATTAATGTTTATTGAAAATTTGGATTTTTTGCATGACTGGAGAAACATTGCTGTAATATAAATTACACGTTATTTATGCTATAATAATGTGTTTTGTGATGTTCCTATCATTTCTAATGCAAATAGTATCACAGTTAATATCAAATTAAGCTTAAATGCAGCTTCCATTTTCTTTTTATTTATTTAATAATTGTGCAAATTTTTATCATACTGCTTGTTAATATTGCAGGTTGTTGAGTTTGGAACACTTAGTAAAGCAATGGTTCAGTTTCTGAAACATACTCTCAGAGATATTCTCAAACATTCTGAAAGTATGGTAGAGGCAGCATTTCTCAGAATTGCTTCCACTGAAAAACTACGACATCTACAGGATGGTTTAAAGCTGTTTATGCAACACTTTTTACTGAAGCAGAAACTAAAGTCAGAGAATAGTGAAGACTATGATTTGAAAGAAAAAGTTAAACTGGCAGAGAAAGTTCTCAGTGCTGGACACACAAAGCTTCTCTTATGAAATGGTCTTGTGTGCAAACATTAACATCTTCAAAACTAAGAAGATCAGTTTAGTTGAAAGGACATCAAAAGTTAGACAGTTCCAATACTTTTATCTTCAGAACTATGGTACAAGGCTGGATAAAACAGTTTTTTAATATTTTACAACTGGTTTTTTACTTCTTTTTTTTACAGTAAAACGTTTTTTTTGTTTCTTAATCTCTGAATGGCAGCAGTACAATATTTATTCAGTGCAATAAATCTACATTTAAAATAGTTGTGATGTTTTAATTGTTAGAAAATCCTGATTAACACATTTTTATCTTTGGAATATGCTGGAGTTTAATGATTTGAAATAATCCTCAGATGTGACATATTGCAGTCAAGCTAGCTCTGTGACACGTTTGTTAAATATGACAGCCCTGTATAAAGACCGTCATTTGAGAATTAAATTATTTTAATGGTTATCAACTTTTTTTAAATATATAAAACATATTGAAAATATTTTTAATCCTATAATAAAATACTTTCTATGTGCTAATATTTGCTGAAAACCCCCCAAACATTTTTGGATTCATTAGTTTTTCTGAAATATTAAATTTGCTGTTGGTTGTGGATAATCTGCCATGTCTATTTTATTAAAATAAATAATGAGAAGGCATACCTTATGCAAGAATTTTATTTGCTGACATAAAAAGTAACATTTTAAAAGTAACAGTAAAATATATGTATCACAACATTCAATATTACAAAATGGTGAATGTTACTGAACACAAATTTTTCTATAATCTTTAATTCTTATATCTATTGACATCACACTGGAATGATGTTGGATGACTGGAATATATTTATTTGACCTTTATAACAGTATCTAATTTGATTAGCAAATCTTAATAAATAAAACAATCTAGAAAAAGAACAAAACTAAAATGTCATAGCAATTTATAAATCTAGTAACTGGCAACTAAAGAATAACATCAGTTTAAATAGTGCATGAAAATGAAACTTTTGAATACTTAAATTATATTTTGCTATTAATATAGTGGTAATGTTACTGTTGTTCAAAATGTTACAAAGGTGTATTAAAATTATTTATATTTGTGTAAAAGGTGACCATTCATTGGTTTTTATTTTAACTTTGTTTTTTGTGGTCCCTGCAAAACTACATCCTTACTCAATTATTTTGTAATATCAGCAATACAAGTTAAGCACAAAGATGTTTCCTAATTTCAAAATAATAGAAAAAATTAAAAAAATTAATGATATGTAAAGTAAATGGTTAAGGGGGAAAAAAAGAATCTGAACAAATATTAATTTTTAATTTTAATATAAATCTCTGTATTTGCATTTTCATTATAAATTAATTAATGATTTGTCTGCACATAAGTTTGTAATAACAACTCCAGAAAATAATGCCCAGAATATTTCAAAGTCTTATATGTGTGGGTGTGAAGTATGCATTTATGGATGTTCAATAAAATACTCCATTAAAAACCAAAAAACCCCAGATCTAATGTGCTTTTGTAATTAGCTATTTCTGAGATGATTTTACCTGAATTAATTTTTTTGTTATAATGTTAAGAACAACAGCATAATAAAAAAAAAAAAGAGAATAAAATAACCATCATCTCCTCTAATAATAATCAAAAAGAAAACCCTGAAAAATAAATTTGCAAGATATGTCAAATATATTAAAATGTGGGTATTTTATTTGAATTTACATACATACATACATACATACATATATATATATATATATATATATATATATTTTTTAATCATGGAGAAAAATATATAAAGAAAATATTTCCTAAAAAGCAGTATTTTGATAATGCCACATATTTACATTACAGCAAACTATTATGCTGGCTCTTATAATTTCACAAAGCCCGTTTCAAATTAAAGTTATGAAACAGCATGGTAAGTGACATAGCAGTATGGATAAACCAAATATGCATAAATACTGTATAAAATGCATCACAACACAACAAAGTAACAACACTGACCAGCTTGTGAAGGTAAGCCAGATTACCCTGATAAAAGAAATACACAGAGAAAGCGTGTAATACTTATTGCACTGAAGTACTAATTTAAACTTCCCATCCTTTCATCATTTAATAACTAATTAAGTGAGTATCCTGTGTCTGCAGCAGGCAAATGAGCAATTGGAGAAGCTACATTATTATGAATATAGTAAGTTAAGTACAATGTCAGTGCTTAAGAATGAGTGATAACACACATTTGTAATTAATCTGCATCACAATTATATTTGATTATAATCGTACAACAAACAATTAAAAATGAAGTTAAAAACAAATCGCTCAAAATACGGTTTTATGTAGTGTGATTGCATACATTCTTTGTTTTTGGTATGCATGTGTATGTATGTACAAATACATTATTTAATTTTGATTTAAAGTGATATGTAATTCTATGAAATGATAATTTTTGTGGTAAATTCTTTGAATTATTAACTGCAAAAGTGAACAAGCTGCATTAAGTATAAACATACTTTATAATATATTAGCATTTAGTAGTAATAAAAGCATATGCATCAATATTAACAATATCTAAATAGTATGTATATAAAGAATTATAATCTCTTATAAAAGATAAATATTTTAAAAAATCCACTGATGAAACTATTTGTCCAAATGACAAAATAGAGTAAACTATGTCCAAATCAACTGTATTTCATCAATCTTTGTTACTAACAAAAGAAAAGTAAAGTGAAAGTGACAATCTACAATAACAAAAACACTTTATAATTCTCAAATCAGTAAGTTTGTTTTAGTCTGGCTGTCTTTGAAACTGTTTATTATCCCAGCAATTTAAATTTTTCTGGTTGAAGTTTCACAGTTCTTTATCTAATCAAACTTTAGGATGTTGAAATTATGATGCCTAATGAGTTTTTGATAAATGTGATGGAAAATGAACAACGTGAATGAATTACATGAGCACTAAATGAACAGTGGTTGATCCATCTAGAAAGTGTTTCTGATACCTGTACAACTGTACTAAAATACAAATAATAAACACAATACCTTAACCTACTTCTCTTAATATAATCTACAATCATGAAAAACTGTTAAAACAAATTAAAGTTTATTTAAGTTTATAAGAAGAAATAAGTGTATAACAAAGGTTTTTAGAAAAAACAATAACTGAGTAATACATTTAATCATAAAATGTAGACTATTTACAAAACATATAAAGATTAAAATACACTTCATTAAAAACAAAACTAAAAACAAAACTAAAACAGATCTTTACATATATAATTATATATAGGTATGTATTTACATACTGACATTCACTGGTGTACTGGTAACTTTATTCCTTGATTATTAAAATTATCCTCTTGTTCACATCTGTAATTCATTGATTAAGGCAAAACTCAACAACAGCACACCTTTATAAGTAGTGGAATACCACTTACTATTGGTATTCTGTAGTATTTTTTTACAGTATTGTATCAGAGTAAAATGTTAATTCAGTGAAAATTCTGTTATAAAAAAAAATAAAGAAATACAGCCACTATCAAGAATGCTTTTGATCTTAAAGTTCATTGATTTTTGTTTAGTGACAATAAAATTAGATACAAATAAATAAAATCCCTGATTTATGTAATTTTAAACCTTCATAAAACATTATCATCAGCCATAGATACACCATCTTCAGGAGTTTCTGTGGTTATTCACGGATGTTCAAACTACACACTTAATATTCCTGATCTTAACTGTTCACTGATGCCTTTAGATATCCTAAATAAGTACTGAAATGATACAATGTACAGCAATGATCTCTGCTTGAGAAATAGAAGTAATTTTGTTTAAACTGAGTTTCCTGTCTGCTAAAACTCTTCAACATAAGTTGAAGGGAAAATGCCAACCTGGCCTTGTAATTCACCATGCCACCAACCATTTGCAAGCTTGTCAAATATTTTGATTACATCACCTGAAAAATAATTTAATAAAGCTATCAAAAAGAAAATTGTAACTTCTAAAATTATATTTATAAATTAAACTTCACAACAGATAAAAAAGCAAATATCAGTTTCAATATTATAAAAAAAATCTTTCCTGATCTTCTTTCAAAGATGCCACAGATGTATGTCAACTAGAAATATATACATATTTAAAACTTATATTGTAAGAACTGCTTAAAGTTAACTTTTTAAAATAAGTTATGTAGATTTAATTTACACTATTTATCCAACAAAGATACATACTGTCACAAGAGAAAGAGTGAACAAATATGAATAAAAGCTGTGAAGCTAGTAATAAAACTGCTGTAAAATGTTTTATCATAATCTGATGATAATTACAGGGTAAGTAACACCCACCTGGTTTTATTGTAAGTTCATCAGCAGCAGCAGCAGTGTAGTTGTATATCACACGACACTGACCGATAGGGTCCATGTCAAATTCAGGATCAGAATCATTTCCTACAAGCAGAAAACATTAACATTTCACTATTGTCATTCTTTAATCAGGGTCATGTGATTCTGAAAAACAAAAACATTTTCCAGTCCACAAAATTATTATTTTTATTTATGGTCATTCTTCTAACAGTTAATTAAAAGATTAAAAATAAATACTGTTCAGCTTTCACCAAATATACTCCAAAATCTAAAAAGTTATGTTGTTTTTCAAAACTGTCATTTTGCTGATCACTTATCTTGATGTTATTATAAGAAATGTTATATATTTCCTGAAGTAAAAAGCTGGGGAAAAGATTTCTGTATAAAAGAACCACTGTGTACATGCATAACTTTATAATACAATTACGTATTTGCTAAGACCTAGAAACAAATAATATGTCTTTAACAAAAAAAAAAAAAAAAATTAATTTCCAATTTGCAAATTAAAACTTCCAAAGAATTTTTTATATATATATATATATATATAATATTAAAATGGACTGCTTCTGCCAAAAGTATGAGAAAAAATAAACACTTAATCATTCAGATTGATTCAAATAGAAATGTATGTGATGTGCCTTCATTTAATAAACATATAAAATCTCACAAATGAATTCTCAGAACTGAAGATAATCTTGTGTGAATAAAACAAGCTGCTGCTAACAAATTTTGGAAAAAACATGATGTCTTAAGAAGACATAAGCAGTTAAAAATATAAGAAAACACAAAAGTGGTTGTGAGGATAAAAACAGGAATAATACAATTTAAAATATACATATGTATAAAGATAAGGAAACTTCAAACTGCTGTACACTGAAAGATTTAACTAAAGATATAATTATTTTATAACTGTGTCTAAGAAAAATATCTAATATTATTATTTTATTTGTTGCAAATATGATTTAAGTATTTAAAAACCAGAAATTTCATATTTGTTTTAAAGAAAAAAAGCCTTATATAAAATAAGCCTGTCCCAAACCTTCAACTCATATTCCTTTTCTGGAAGATGATGAAAAACTAGTGCCAACCACAATTAGTACATTTGTTAGAAGTTGTCCATTTAATGATTATTTTGGATATCAAGTGGAAGCATTCATGCTCAAAATATTTTAAATAGCAGATTACAGGCAAGGCATCATAGAAATAGGAAATCTCTACCATGCCAGAATATATTTTTATTACTTTCATTGAAAGAGTATATTTATATCATCATGGATGAAAATAAAAATAATATTTTATAGGGAAACATGAGCTTTCTGATCAGTGAAATGTCAAACTGTTATATTTAAATTCGCCAGACTGTATGTCCTTTACTCATGCTGCAGTGTTACTGATGCTACAGTATAAGATAGATAAGTAACTTTTTCCATGCAATAAAGCTATATTCCTTTTAAAAAGAAAAGACTGTAAGCTAATAGATACATAAAACAAGATTTTAAAAAGTATCCTGTTTAAAATTAAAGTGTTATTTTAACTGACAAAAAGGAACATTGCCTTCCACTGAACCAGCACAAATTTGCAATCATTATCAAACTTACCGAGATGCAAATCATCTACATTTTCTGCAATGTTCATAAATTAGGTAAACAAAAGTTAAAAATTAAGAAAAAAAGTAATAAAATTATTTTCTTTTCTCTACATATAAACTATAAACTAAAAAGGCATGTTACTGAACGCAGGAAATCAAAAGTAGATATATGTCATTTTTGATGTTTTTATAACTGACAGAAATAAATCTTAAATACATTTTAAATTATTCTATTTCCTGTTTTTCAGACAAGCAATACAGTTTTCTAAACACACACACACACACACAATGATGACTGCTTGCTATGAGTATCAAAACAATATTAATAGAACAATAATTTAAAATGTGCATCGATTCAAACTCTTAGAGAATGTAATATTTAAAACTTATTATTCTAAAGGAATTAATAACATTTACATTTGACCACATTTAAAATATCAACAAGATAGAAGTTAATGACACACAGTACTATAAATCTAAATATGTGTTATTAAAGTGTTATTAAATCTAGTGTTGTAAATCAAAATATTTGTTATTAAAGTATTTTTTATAATTTAATAATATAGTTAATTTAAACTCTGTATAAATAAAAATTTGAGCACAGAGCACTGTAATATTTTTACTTCTGAAAGCTGTCAGTGAAACCAATAATGTTAATGTAAAAAAAAAAAATGTACAAGCTGTGTATACAGTTCATACAGTTCTATCAAAAATGTTTAAATGGCATGTTCCACACGCACATCAGTGTCCTACACAGACTGTTTAGGTATATCTGAGAGTATAGTGAGTAGTTTTATATTTCTCTAATTACCATAAAAAGATAAAATGGCATGCCAAAACAAAATAAAAACTGTCACAGCTGATCATTCTTCTGTGATATACTCTATTACAAAAAATTAAAATTAAAAAAGTAACTTGCAAAGAGGTTACAATTATATACATTTTATAAAGGAATAAGTTAAAAAACTTACCATAGTAACCTGAATTAAAATAAAATAAGATGTTTTTAAAAACAAGTTAATATAATATTCTATATGCACTTATCTAATGACATATTAAAAATGTTTAACAATAACTGTTCCAATATCTACTAAAATTTGCTGTATATGTGCAATTCATTTTTTAAAATTAACATTTATTTATTAGAAGACAAATATTCACAATTTTTAAAAATTAAAACTGTTTTTTATTTTTATTTTTTATTTAAGGTTATCTTATTCTGTAGAAAAGAATAGAAAAAAAGAAGAAATTATCAATTCACCTTCTTCATCAAGAGGTTGCAGTTCTTGGTAGTAGTTATTGGTTGATGATGGAAATGCTGTATATTCATTGCTTCCTTCCAGTGCGAGATTCAGTGGTAGTTTCAACAAACTAACCAGCATGCCCTGAGTACAAAATGTGACAGGATCAAACAAAAGCATATACTCTAATCATAATCTACTTTAATTTTGCTTTGCTATATACCAAATTACATCCTTAAAATTAGAAATCTTGAAATAAATATTGACATAATAATAGCTCATTTTTATTAGAAAATGTAACTGCTAATACTATGGGTCATATAAATAGATCTGAAATACACATTGGATGATTTTACTACAAAACATGCATGAGCATTAGAAATGAAAAACCTGTTTTTCTCTTGTGGTTTCTATATACTGAGAGAATTTATGCTGTGGTGGTTCTCTCTGGCTGAACTTTGCTAATGCAGCAGAGATTTTGAAATGACTAGCTTCAAGGAAATTCAACATGAATGTTGTCTGAAACAAAAAAAATTGTTTTTAGTATTACAAATTACAATCCAGAAAATAAATTGCAAATACAAACAGTTATCTGTATTTATCATTTTTCTTGTTTACTGGAACAATAAATCAGTAACTGAAAAGATTTTACTGATTTTTTTAAATAAAGAGAAAACATATTATATGTACTGATGTAGCAAATGAAGCAGCTAATAACACTGACAGCTTAATGACTTACTAATATATAAGATGTACATAATAAACTTACCTACTGCAACCACTATATAACAGAAATATGTGACACGTAAGATGTACAGAGAGACTTACCTATTATAACTTAACTGAGAAATATTAATCTTACCTGTTCTAACCTCTGTATGACATCTTGCTGAGCTTCAGCATCTCCAAAATTTGGTTTATTTCTGTAAACATCAACTAATTTCTGAACACCTATAAAGAATATTACATAAATTACAGTGGTAAGAGTACTTAAAATACAAGTCTGTAAAAGAACATCTTTCAGACAAACACAGTTTCCTATTTCCTAGAGTTTTAAATTTTTACCTTCTCTCCCCCTTCTGTCTCTGTCAATTGCCTGCTGAATATAGACAAGATAATTCTGTAATGCTTCTTTCCTTCTTTCTAATTTCATGCTGAACTGAGAGTCTTCTGCCTGTAAACAGTGATTTAAAAACACCTCTCTTTATTTCCTGTAATCATGTTTATTTTACAACTGAACAAAAAAATATAACAAAATCTTATATACTTAAGGAAAAATATTTGTTTTAAATATACAAAATAAAAATATGTATCTTTTCCATCATGTGTAGACTTTAATTTAAAATATGTGATTTTTTGGAGTTAAATTTACTGGTTGAATTAGTATTCCTAATAAATGTATTTAAGAAGAATGATTAACATTAGCATAGACTGGCATCCAGATTAATGTCAGATTCTAAGCTGAGTTATGAATAATATTAATTTTAATAAAATATTATTACTTTTATATAAATAACATTTCAAGAAGATTTTAACCAGTTTCATATAGAAGAAAGAAAACATGAAAATAGATAAAATAAATCTATGTCAATATATTTAAAATGAATAAATACATACATAACAGTCTATTAACATTTGTTCAGGCTGTTTGGGAGTTTTGACACCTTTTTGTTGTATAACTAGTTGTAAATCTCTTTGAAGATCTACCGATATCACAGCTTCATTCAGTCGATCAAATGTCTAAAATTTAACAAATAAACAACAGTTAGTAGAGTAAAGAAGTTGATAAAACATTATGATTGAATCTTAGGCATAATTAATTATAAAGTGAATCTGCTGCTTAATAGCTCAGATACAGTATGAAAGGATTATTCTAGATGCAACATAAATCATTGCAATAATGTTTTATGTTCAAATGGAAATCCATAATAAAGAAAATGCCTCCTAAAGTGTTAAAAATCTCATCAAAAAAATATTTTCAGCAAATACACAAATAAAATTCTACTTGGGAAGAAATCTTGTTATAAAATGCAATGATGTCATGCAGGAAACTCAGTAAAATTTTGATGCTGAATGAATGGTATCAAAATGGCTTCAATATATGCATAAACCTTGAAAGAGAAAGTAATTGTGAATATTTATTGATATTTATTACTCATTTTATTTTATGTTTCTAAAAAATATTTGCAGCACATTTCTAACAGTATGTTATCTCAGACTTATGAAGTGTCAGCTGAATAAAGTAAAACATGTTTCATTTTTTCTTCTCTTTTTTTTGCCAACATTATAACTGGGTAAAATTAAACTACATGACAGAAAGAAAATAATCTAGCATTCTCAATCTACTACCTGATCTTTATTAAATAAAAAAAAAATTAATAATAATAAATACATTTTTGTACCCAATAACTTACTCAAACACAACAGAAGTAGTGAAATATATCCTATTTACAAAAGTGTTATAGAAATAATTCCACCAACAGTCATTTGAGAAAAAATACTGTGTTCACATGAAAAATTATAAATAAATCTCAGGGACTGCTCATGAAACATACTTCTAGACAAGTACAATTATTAACCTTAAATACACAAATGAAAATTTAAGCAGCAAATAATAATATTCATTAACAATATGTTTCAGTATTCAAATTAAAAATATATTTTATTCAAAACTGCCAGTATTTTCTATAACTAACAGAATTAAAACACTCACTTGTGTTAACCTGGGTGGTAAAACTGACGCCTGGCTGTTGTATTTGTTTAAATAGTCTTGCATATGTTTCACTCTTTCTTCTTCAATACGCTGCATTTGGATACTACCCTGAAATTCACAAAGAAAATATACATGAACAGAATAATATCATTTATATTCAATATTAACATTTCCTTTGATTGCTATATTTAAGTGAATTAGATACATTGTGAAGAAAAAAAAACCCACACACACAAGGTTAATATCTAAAATTTTAATATTAATGGACATTAGATATCAATTGTTCTTTCACAAGTAAACAAAACTTATATTTAACATAAAACACTGGTATGGTATTTGATGGAACATTACACAGCCCAACAGCCAGGCTCAAGAGGACTGATCTTACAATATCATCATCAAAGAACTACATCTGAACTACATCAGTTAGTGTTATTACCTTGCACACTGTAAGATCCCAGTCTTGCCTCACTGACTCTGCTTTGTAACTTAACTCTGTGTAGTCTTTATCAGCCTTCGTAACAGCAGATAGGGAATGTTTGCATCGTTTTTCAATCTGAAAATGACAAACGTGTAATTAAATGCATTACCATTCTGTACATTTTAAGGAAGAAAAATCCTGAAAGACTAAAATTTTGAGTAAATAAAGTGAATTCAGTAACTGAGCGGTGTGAATGGATGAGTGTTTTCAAATAATATATTGTTATTGATATCCTAGCAATTCCAGTGTAATACCCATTTAAAGCAAAAGTATTTTAGACTTCAATAGACAAAGTTAAAATTCACTTTCCAGCAAACCACACTTAGATTTGGCCACTTACTTTGGTCATATCTTTAGGTTTGCCACCTTTAGCATCAGTTGATGCATCTTCTGCTTTCTCATACTCCTTTGCACAGGAATAGCATTGTTTTTTAGCCTGCAATGACACATCAGATTTAGAGATTTATTGATATTAATGTTAATGCAATTACTTTAGTTCATGTCTAGATTCAGTACTTAATAATCTTTTATATCACATTTCTAACCTAATACAGCATTATCGCAAAGTACTAGGTGTAAAACAGTTTGGTTACAGTTTTTGGGAAAATAATAATTGTATTAATATTTGTCTCTTACTCGGTATTCTTCAGCTCTTCTGTCAGTAAGATTCTTATAGGCTTTGTCTACCATTGACTCAACCTGAAATGGAAACAATAAAATGTTGGAGCAAATACACTGTTCATTAACATCAAAACATTTTAGAGTTATAAACTACATCTGTTTATTGTGAAGAAATTTAAAAATTGAAAAAGAAGTCAATGTACAAAGTATACAGTAAAAATGATAATATACAGTAATAAGAAATGTCTTACAGCTTTTATGTAAAATATGTTTATGTTAATTGTTCTTGAAGAAGTTAAAATACTATTATATATATATATAATAGTAAAAATATCCAGATAAGAATTTACATAAAACAGTGTTAAATAAATAATAACATTATTAATCTGTTAAGGATTTAGTGGCTTACTGGTTTTCTGGCTTTACTTTGAGATTCAATCAAACCTTTAACAGGTTTTCCTATTTCTTCTATTAACCCAGAACCAAGATTTCTAAAAATAAAAATAAACAGAAGTGCTTATTTTATATATATATATGTATAAAAAAAAGCATTTGACTGTATAATTTGATTTGAATTAAGAGATCTTTTCATCTGTGATTCAAACAAACCTGCTGAGAGAAGAATGGAAGATATTACACCTAAATTATAAAAGAAATAAAGTTATAAATACCAAAAAAAAAAAAAAAAATTGTGTATATGTAAATCACTAATTTGAATGATCTGTGTGAAAGAATAATTTAAAAAACTAACACTTTTATGATTCTATATTTACTTAATCATACTCACTTGTGAAGTTCTGCTTCTTGTTCCATAGCAGTGGCAACAGCCTTCCAGCCATCAGCCAGACTTCTGTAAACAAAACAAAAATACCAAACTCTATTTTGCCTGTTCATTACATGTAAAAACTGCTTTCTCATATCAATAATTTAAAAAAAAAGGGAATATTAAATGTTTGAAAAGGATCTTCAAGTTTGAAATATGACTGTTTTTCTCACAAAAAAACCAACAAAAAACAATAGAGAAAAAGGGGATCAATTTAGAGTGATGTGGATATGTAATAAAAGTATTCAAATATTCAAATACTCATCAGCTCTTGTCCAAATGTGTTGAAAGTGAAACATTGAAAACTATTGCAAAAATATAGTTCTTCGACATTTTGTGGTACGTATTTGTTAATTCAATTCTGTAGTAGTATTTTATATTGCATTTCCATTTTAACTGTAGAATAGAAAAATAATAACCACTGTTTCCTATTTTATAAAGATAAGTAATTAATGTTTTTAAAGTAATTAGTTCATAAAAAAAATTGGAGGGAGTAAGATAGGTTAAGATGACTGCTTCCTGTTTGATGTTTTGTTAGCACTGGGGACTGTATTAATGTGACAGGACCACATATGGCAGCCAATTGCTGCCTAGAATTTAAAGGGGAAAACCTTCTCAGAAAGCAAGGATTACACTCTGGTACTTGACATGACAGGACTTGACATGACATGTAAGTGAAAGTAAGCATTTTTATATTTGGTTAATAATGGTTTTACTTATATATGTTAAACATCAGCTGAGGTCAGTACTTAATTTAGGCTTACTGCTTTCATTTTAATGTCTACTAAATAGAATAATTAATATATTATATAATAAAAAATGAGACAATAATTATATTACTTGTGGAGTTCCATTTATTTTGAATACACTAGCACACAATTTATTAAATGCCTTGGCACAATTTCAAATAACAATGGTTACAATTTATAATAATTAATGTGATCTGTATCAGTTTTCATATGGAAACAGATTTAAAAATAAACATGACTGATACCCAATGAATTATCTCAGCAATGAGCTGATACATATTATGTCTGTCCAGGTGGTGACACTGGATGTGTGGGGTAATGTTACTGATATCAATACTTAGACTGTGTATAATTGTTAATTTAATGTGCTGCTATTTGTATCTCTATGATAGCTGTTATTCTTTTCTTTAAATATAAATGTCTCAATACTGTATTTATGTTTTCAGATACCCATAATATGAATAATAATTATAGAAATTTATATCTGTATATATGTATTTAAAAGGCTTATTAATATCTTATAAATGTATAAATGATTTTTATAAGAAACTTTTGTACTGTGAAATTGGTTCTAGTTAACATAAGTGGTAGAAATTATTACAGAAGGATGTACTGTATTAGTATTAGTAGGCCAGTGGCCAAGTGCCAGAAACAGATAAACATGAAATCACACCCATTAATCTGATGTCAGCTAGGTGTTAATGTGTTCCTACAAAAGACAACAGAAAATACAGAAAGAATTGTGAATGTTTTAAATTTTTTGAAAGTTTATAACTTCATGACAAAATTAACTATCACTGTACAATTTAACCTAGGTGATGCCAACCTTCAAAATAATTTGAAAAAGGGTACTGAAATGACTTACTACAGTTTAAATTTCAGAAAAATAATAAGAAAAACATTTTTATTCACAAATATTAAAGCAGTGATTCTCAATCTGGCATTCCTTTTAAGTACTGTGAAAATACAGAAAGTATTATAAATGTGATATATTTATTAAAGTTTATAACTTCATGACATAATTCATTATCACTGAACAAGTTAACCTAAAAGATGCCAACCTTCAAAATAATTTGAATATAGGTACTGAAAAAATTGTTAAGAATCACTGAATTAGTGACTATGGGTGAAACAAAACTACAAAACAAATTAAAAGCAAAATATTATATTTTCCACTAATATGTAAAAATATTACTAATCCTTACCCAATACCACTGCCTGCTGCTTTTGCTAACCTTGATCCCAGCTTTGATAAAGTTTTAGCATAACTAATTTCCAATTCTGACCTGAAATATAGATATTTATTAAAAATTAAAATAATAACTAAAATAACTACTGATTTTTTTAATATTTAAAAGATAGTATTGTTCATGGATATTACTAATATTATTATTTAAATAATAAATACAAAAATAAAATAAATGTAGAACTTTACTAATAATAAATCAAGTTTTATGTACCTTTCATGCATGATTGCAGACAATTCTTTTGAAAAATCATTTCCATGCTTAATGTACTTCCTCAATTCCTCAAATCCATCATGACCCTGAAAAAGAATTTAAAACAAGATCTATCTGATAAACCTGCAAATTAATCTTCTTTCCAGTAGCCTGTATTGCAGAACATGAAACACACCTGTTTTTACATCACATAGTAAGATAGCTATCATTAAAATGTCTAAATCTGTAAGTCAGCCAACTGGTATAAACCATGACCTTATCTACATGTACCAAACACAACACACTTAGTATCATCTATATAAAAAGAAAATGTATGCCTATTAACGATTTAGTATTTATTTTATAAAACTGAGACTATTTCAAAAAAATCTTTTGCATACATCTATCAATAAAATAAAATAAAACCATCCATAGTATTATCTAAGAAATATATAAGAAATAATTGATTAATTTAAATATCTGCCTATTTTAGAATTAGCTAACCCTGAATGTCTTACCTGTAAACACAAAATATGAACATTTGTTAGAGAACCTGACCACTCACTATTTAATTGTATGTGACCACTGTCCAAAGAAATACCTTCCTCAGACATGTTTATTTTAAAACGTGAATCAACTAAACAAATTGATATCAGAGTGGAGTTAAGAAAAAAACATCTGAACCAGGTAGTTCAATCCAATGTTTATTTATATAATGCAGAATAACACAAATGATCCAATTTCAGATCCAAGCAGGAAGTAATGGCTATTAGCCAAACAAAGATATTATCACAAGTTATATGTGTTGTAAGAGCTTTTATTATTATTATTATTTTATTTATTTATTTGTTGCATTTTAAATATTAATATTTGAGAAAAATGTACATTTTCTGCGACAAGATATGTGAAATACTGTTGTCTCTTAAATCTGCTATGAAATAATGATTGTATTTTGTTGTAATGTACTTTGCTACCACAGACTGGCTAATAGTTCTATTTCCAAGTTAAATAACAGGCTAAGTCAACAAAACCAGTTATTCCTGTGAAGATTAATGTAGGGCTTCTTTTCAGATATAATCACCACAAAACAGACCTGTCAGTGAAGCATATCATGATACATCTCCAAACAAGGTATATGAATCATACTGTTCTTTATGGTATGTTTGAAGATCCAATATATTTTGTTTAACTGCTAAAACTATTAAAAAACTGGATGGATGAACAAATGGACTGATGGATAAATGCACTGATAAAACAATATTAAAAGCATGTCATTAAAAAACTTGATTAGTACTTACTCATGAATAGTTTTAAATTAGACAACTGGTAAATAAAATTTAATGTTGACAAGATTCATAAAAACCTGAAGTTTTTTTTTATTTGTTTTTTTAACTGTTAATCACATACCTTGATGTGTCCCAGCTGATATACCGAAAAATGTAACATATATTATAAATGGAAAGCATGGACATGCATAATATGTACCAAATTTTAACCATGGGGGTTATGAAATTATGTTGACAATACCAGAAGGAATGCATTTATTTCATTATTACAGTGTCACAAGGGACAGTTATAAATTCTAAATCAGAAGTATTTAGTTCAATATGAATAATATACCAGCACTTGCCTTTATTTTCCATGTCAAGATATTTCTCTGAGCATACATTATGTCTCCTTTCTTTATGTTCTGATTTATTTAATACTTAACAGAATTTTCTATTTAACTATATGAAATAAAAAAAAGTAACAATCTGAAACAAGAGTTAATTTACATGTTCATAATAAAGTTTTATATCGTAGACAATGGCCGTTTTCTCAAACTCATACACTGCTGTATGTGTATGTGGAGGAGGTGTGCATGTGTGTGTACAAACAATTGTTCACCAATAAAATGAGAAATAATTAGTAGTTATCCTAGAGTTATACTGTAATTAGTATTTAACACCTGTATCTGAAACACATTTTATGCCTTTGATGTTCATAATCAGTCAGAAGTAATTGCCTCCTTAATCAAACAATTATACCTCAACAAACTTTAATTAAGTGAATTGTGTAATTAACACAATTTTGAATTTGTGCCTTAAAATGTCAACCTCTATACTGAAATCATACTACATCTGTCTGTGTAAATGTCCATGTTTACTTATTATTATTTTTTTTTTCCTTTGTAATGGATTCTGAGATTCGCTGAACATAATGCATTCCATTTAATACTGAGGACAGAAAATTGGTTCTAGGAAAAACTGTTACAGGAAAAAAATCACAATTTTTTATTAGAAATGAAAGATAGATGAATCACATGTTCTTTGATTTTAATGTTGGTGGTTTAGGAGGATGTTCCACCCAATACCATGAAGAAATTCTGCCACAGTCACAAATTGCGGTCCTCAAGGCTCTGTCTGTAAGACTGTTCTCACTGAACCTCGACAACTGCAGCTAGATTTTTTGGTCACATTTCCACCACAAACTTGTTTTGCAACTTCTATGTTTGTAATACATGAACTCCTCATAACAGATTTTGTTATCACCCTTATTGCTATGAATAACTTCCGTATTAAACATACTTCTGATATTAGAGCAAGTTGGAGAATATATACTGAAACCCATTTTAACCTGGGACATTTTATAAATCATTTACAATAGGAAGCCCTTAGTTTAAATCTATCATAATCAGTAAGCTAAACCCAAGCTAGACCCAATATAAAGCCCCTTTCTTTAATCTAGCCTAATCAATAAGCTTAAGAATTACCCCATGCTATAAAGCCACAACTCTACAAACCCATACATTTTGTGACTTTTTCCAGTCACCCAGAAAATTATGGTGCATGAATTTAAATTATCTATTAAAATTACAAATATACAGTTATTGTTACACTGATTCAAAGACAATTTCTGGTAAACTGCTTATATCATTTTGATTTCCCTCAAGAAACAACATATTATATACAAATCATACACAGCTGAATATGTTTAATGCCCATTAAAAAAAAAAGTATATATATTTATATATATATACAAATGACATATATGTGCATCACAAAATGTACTGATATCTTATTACATTAATATGTAATTTGACTGAGAATATGATGTCATCTTAATTTTATTTTACTTTTAAAAAGATTTAAAAAGATTTACATTTTATTCAGCAAAACATATAGGATTAATACCTTGCATAAATGTTATTAGCACAATTATTACCTAAAAATATTTTTGTGAGATATTCTGTTTTTATATACAAATACAGAGAGAGAAAATTTATATCATTAATTTGAAACAATCCGACCCTATCAAATACTTTCAAGATCAGATGTAATGTGTCTAGATGGTTAGGCCTAAATAAGTATACATTTATTATTAAATATTATTAAAATAAAAAACGATATCAGTAACAGTAATAAATGTCTTTTCTATTCTGAATTTACTAACCTCTTTAGACACTTTTTGGGGACTTGATTCCTGAGATCTGCACTTACTTGAAGAAAGATGTTTCATCATTTGTAATAATATATTTGTCGATATCAAATCATTGTTAACTATTGTGAAGAAATCCATAAAAACCATCCAGTTAGTAAAGATAACCATTTTAGTAGCATATTCATAAAATAAAAAACCATTTTAATTGGTTAACTCTAGGAAACACATCTTATGGGATATGAAATATCATGTCAAATACATGAGATGTGACACAACTGCAGCCTATCCTTTGTCACACTATGAGTAAACTAACAGGTTTGGCAACAGATTTATCGGATGAAGTAGATAATCTTCCTTTCCACACTTGGTTATTGGGAACACATCATCTGTTTACACTGAAAATAATTAAATTCAGTAACAGACACTTTCAACAAGGTGTGTTCTTATTTCAAACTGCACCTGTACAGCAAAATGTAGGATTTAGTCTTCTAATAGTAATGAGTTATTTCAGCGATAACACATCATTCAAATTATTTACTATCTGGGCATGCATTATATCCACACTGTTGACATTCTGAACACAAAGACTTCACTGATTGGCCTAATTTTCATCTGTCAAACAAGAGAGCTATGTACCTTTCTAAAAAAAAGTTTAAAAAGTAACATTTTCATATTTTAAATTAATAGTATTATGTTTTTGTGATAAAAGTTGATATAAAAGTGTTGTCATTCAATTGAAATATCACAAATAAACCACTAAGATAATCAAAATAACAATAAAAATGCAATGAATTTAGTAATAATAATGTCCTAGATATTAGACACACTAAAACAGTGGAATACTAAGACTAGTAAGCCAGGAACAGTTCACTCCTTTTCTCCTTCTTTTGTTTTTCTTTTTTCCCCCTGTTTTTATTTTTTTATAAACCTGAGACAGTTTCAGCAGTTAAAGGCACCTGCTAATACCAGCAGTTTTCTCATTTTCCAGACTGACTGGGTTAAATCAAGACTTGGTAAACATGAATGGATCATCAAACTTGTAATATTTATATTTAAGGATTGCTTCCTGGGAAATAGTTTGTTTTCACTGGGCTTTTAAACAATGATAGAGTGTTACCTGGATTATTCTTCTTGCCAGTTATTTGCTAAATCATAGAAATAATATTTGACAAATGTACAACATGAGAAAGGTCTTTAATGTGCTTAGGAAAACTTATCCAGGAAAGAAATTAGAAATATATCATTGAAATCTTTAAAAAAAAAAAAAAAAAAATTATAATTTGTAAAATTGATTTTGTTTAGTTTTTCTTTTTAAAAATGTCTGTACTTACAGACCTTCAAACAAGCAGAGAGCAATAATTCCTGCCATTTAATCTTTCAATATATAAATCATGTCAATATGATCAATATCTGCTACTAAGAATGATTGTAATATTTTATTAAATATAATTAAAATAAAAACAAAACAAAATAAATGGTTTTGGGGTTGTTTCTTTTTTGGTGTTTTTTTTTTCAATTTAAGAAAAAAAAAAAAATAATAATAATAATAACCTAAAAACATTATTTTTAAATTTTGTTTACAAAATTAAATGTTTTACCTACAAACTGCAGGTATCCAATGGAAACTGTGAAATGCATTCAGCCACAGATTCTAATAAATGTTCTATTAGTCAGATATAAGATGTTCTGTTAACAATATCAGTTTATAGTACAGTCCCACGAAAAGATACATATAGCAAATATACACAACTGCTGCACTTGTAATACTTATAGTCATATTATTGTTAAACAAAACTTTTTATAAGCAACCAAACCAAGATGCAAAAACTGCTGTGTGTGTATATATATATATATATATATACATATACAGTGGTACCTTGACTTAAGAGTGCCCCAACTTAAAGTGTTCCAAGTTACTAGCAGTCACTTGGTCAATATTTTGCTTTGAGTTGTGCCAAAATCCAAGTTATGAGTGAGCTTCAGATTCGAAGCCGCTAGTTGGGACAACAAACAACACAACTACCGCCCAGCATCCCATGTCTCACTCACCGCGGAAGCATTTCTGTTGTGTTGTGTTTGTGTTTTGAGCAGTATTTTGCCAAATTTCTTTTTTCTGACCATGGATCGTAAGAAAGAAAGTGAAATGGACAGTGCTGAGAAGAAGAAGTGGATGATGTCCACTGAATTAAAGCATGAAATCATAGAAAAACATGAGCAAGGTGAGCATGTAGTCAACTTGGCTAGTCAGTACAAGCATAGTGGTTCTAAGATATGCAGCATAGTACTTCTACCACATGTACCATACTGAAACAGAAGGAGTCAATAAAGGCTGTAACTCCAACCAAAGGTGTTAAAATAATTTGTCTGATCTCCAAGATAAATACACTTTACAAAACCAATTTATTTCTTTACATTCTCTTTTATTTTGTTTTTATACAATATTTGTCATTTATAAATACATTTTTCTTATTTAAAAACAGGAAACAACAAAAAAAAAATGTGGTTGTTTTTGGGGGGGGCTAGAATGGATTAATAATATTTCAATTAATTTCAGTTGGGAAAATTGATTTGTTATATGACCAAATTGAGTTATGAGCTTGGTCATGGAACAAATTAAACTCGTAAGTCAAGGTACCACTGTATAAATATATTTCATTTTTTGTAGGACAGGAATGTGCATACAACTGCTTCTGACATTCCAAATGCTAGGCAATTGCTGGAATTGAGAATAGCTGGATGGAAGTGAGCATGTTATTGAAAAAAAAAGTTTACCTATGTGACTTATGACTGACAGTGGTGCTGCAGCCACAGCTAGGGTTCATACTGGGTTTTCCGCATACTTGCTTGCTGATCAACAGAAAATGTATTTTAATGTTCATGTATTTTTATTACTGATAATTCCTACTCTGCATGTTGTTATGTCTGGTGCTTATAGCAATATACAAGTGTTTTCTCCATCCATGGTTGTTGCATTCTGGTAAACTGGTCTCATACAGGTTTGGATACTTATTATGAGAATTTATTTTCTATTGAAGAAAAGGGAATATTTTTGATCCAATCATCTTTATTTAAGTTGACTGGAAATAGATCTAGGGTACTCACGAAAAACTTCAGTTTCTCACACTTTGCAATGTCATTTTGCATGTGCCTTACATGCAAATATGTTTGACAGAATTATTTTGAAAGCAAAAAGACCTCCACCATCTATCCAGAACAGCACTATGTTTATTTCATTTTGGTGGATTTGTTTGGTTGCAAATATAAAACATATTGTAGTTCAAACTGGGTTTGATTTACTAAAAAGAATAAACTTATGTATAACTTAAGGTTGAGATGTCATAATTACAAAGACTATTTTACCTACAATAATATGGATTCTATAAAGACAGATGTCCCATTTATGTCTAACAACAATTGGTTGGTGCAACGGAAACAGATATTCTTGTCTTTGGGTTTAACATAAAACTGGTTATATAAGAAACTATGTTTCATTAGACACATTTCTTTTGTGTATACTGACTATAGATAATATTAATTATGTATGTATGTAATCTTGAGATAATCTAGTTTCAATACATATGAAAATGAGAAAAGACAAATCAATGCCAAATATTTAATAAATATGTATTAATAATTATAATAATGTCAATATATGCAAATAACTGAAGTTCTGTTTGACCATTTGTAATACCTTTAACAGGAAAATATGTGTTGACAAACCTGTAAAGGCAGCTTTTAAAGTTTAAAGTTACGTTAATTAGTGATGAAGATATGGCACATTTTGTGTGATAAACAAACAAAGTGTTGAAATTTGTTCACCTGCATGGCTTCATTTTTTTTGTTCACTGATTCTGCAGTTTCTAATAAGGGCTTTAGGTGCAAATTCTAGGTCTCAAAGAAAAAGCGACAAGTGGTTGATGAACATGGAGGTCACAAGAGAGAATCTGAAACTTTGGCCTGCTTTGAAAATGTTTGGCAGCAGAATATGTTAAAAAAAGTTCTCCCTTATTTTTTTATACTGTATTTAAAAGCATATTTGTTTAACACACACACATATATATATATACATACACAGTGGTTCCTTGACTTAAGAGTTTAATTTGTTCTGTGACCGAGCTTGTAACTCAATTTGCTCATAGATCAGATCAGTTTTTCCAAATGAAATACCATTAATCCATTCCAGCCCCACAAAAACCACTCCAATTTTTTTGAACATATTTTTAAATAAGAAAAATGTATATATATAAATGACAAAACAGAAGAGAATGAAAAGAAATAAACTGGTTTTGTAAAGTGTACAGGGTTAAGGTTTCTCCATCTTTTCATGGACAGAGATCTGCAGCTTAGAACTTATTTTAACACCTCTGGCTGGCGTTATAGCCTTATTTGACTTCTTCTGCTTCGGTATGGTACATATCATAAAAGTACTAAGCTCATACTGCCTAGCGATGTTGACTATTTGCACACCTCACTCATGTTTTTCTGTGATTTCATTCTTCAATTCAATGGACATCATCCATTTCTTCTTCTCAGCACTGTCCTTTGTATTGACTTTCTAAGAATCCATGGAAATTTCGCAAAATACTGCACAAAACATGAGCACAACACAACAGAGATGCTTCCATGACAAGGTAATCATGTGAGGCAAACGAGGAAGACATGGAATGTTGGGAGTATGTTGTGTTGTTCATTGCGCCAAGCTCATTCTTAACTCAGATTTTGGCTTGCAACTCAAAACAAAAAAATCAACTGCGTGGCTGCTCGTAACTTGAAAAACTCATAAGTTGGAGCACTCATAACTCATGGAACTGCTATATGCATGGATGTATATTATACAACACACATACACACACACACATATAAACTTATGTTAACATAATTACTGTATTTTCCTGTGACTGATTCCTTTTTTAATTAGGATCTAACTGATTCAGTATTTTAATTTAAGTTTCCACAGAATTGTAAATAATTTACTTGTGTTTATTTTCTTGTATATTATTACAAAACATGTTTGTAAATAAATAAATAACTCAAACTGCACTAACTGTAGTCACATTTTAAAATTTACTAATTCCTGATAATCTAAATGCATTTATCCCCAGAATGTCATAATAAGCATGACATGTGCTGGCACAATGATAGTTGGAATGGAACATGGTCACAAGGCAAGGTCCATCTGCAATCATAAACATTCATCCACAGCTAAACTGACAGAATATTAACCATATTGTTGTTGTTGTAATTAACTGATACTTTATCAACAACAGAACTGCATAATGTTTGATAACAATCTTCCTTTCAATACTAAACTATAAAGTTTTACTCATTGTAGTTTTATAAAGGCTTTTTTTTTTCTGTTTTAATTATTTAGGTTTTACAATTAAAATGACTGAATGACTGATCTACTAAAACTAAATTTCTAGACTGTCATGAAAAATATTTTAAAGAAGCTTTCTTGGACTAAAACAAAACTCACAGGCTGTATGATTAATTACAAACAAAAAGAAAGGTCAACATGTTATTATTAATGTTATCACTAGACTTATTCGGCTTCAAAATTAATTAAGTAATTTGATCATCTGTGACAAACTGATTGGACATCTAACTATGCAACTCTTACTTTTAGGCAATGTTTGACTAATATCACAACAGAGCTTATACATATTGCAGATTTTATTTTTGATATTTTACTTTAAATATGTTTTTATGATTAAAGACTGTTTAAAACATTTATCAAAATTTTATTCCATTGACATTAAAATTAACACACACACACACACACACACACACAATGTAGAAAAGCCTTTAGGACCATACCTTTCAAAATAGTGTAAAAAGGGACCTAGATAATTTGTATCCACAGACACACAAATAGTATTCATTTGAATAAACATGCAAGAGAAAAGAAGCTATACAAGTAAATTCAGTACACTTTAGTGGCATGTATTGTTGAGATTGTTGTTGTTATGTTTTAATTAGTATTGTAAAAACAAACAAAACATTTATAAGTTATGCCTCCTCATACTTCCTACTATAGCTTAAGTGATCATCCTTGTGTAAAAATGAGTTGCCTACAAAACAAGTAAGATCCTTAAACTTTGTTAATGGGAGCTTGCATTTTTTTCTAATCCATATATTATCAATTAATAGGACAATAATTTGGAAGGTTTTAAGAACACTAAATCTTTAGTTACCAGAAGTAATAACACTGACCACTATCTTTTATTTACCCCAAAAAGGTTTGAAACTAGTCATCATCAATGATATTTGAATAATATTATGTAAGGGGAAGCAGAAATCACTTGATAATTTTACATTGTTCAAGTAACAGAGCATGCAGGCGTCGATCAGGAAAAATAAAAACAATCTTTCTAAAGCTCATAATCTATCATGAAAACGTAAGAAAATAAAAATTTAAAAATAAAATATAAAGTGTTAGCTGATACGGTAAATCAACAATACATTACAATGATTACACAAATGTGAAAAAATCCTTAAACATAATTTATGTTTATGGTTACTAATATGAAACAGCTCATGTTTGTTTTGCAGAAGCAAAGTCTAAAAAAAAAAGTGTGCAGTGATTACGTAATAAGACATATTTTATAGGACCCTCTTCCCAGAAATGAAAGCATAAGCTAACCTTTCTGATGCTTGTCATTAACAACGGCTAATCTGTTATCAAGTGCAACTCTGATCAGACAACTCTTAAATGGTCACAGAAACTTGTTATTTTTAAATAAAAAGAAGTTTAAGGGTAACATTACCTTGGCAATGGTTTCAATAGTCAAAGGAAGCATGTAAGTGTTCACAGCATTTTGGATAGCTCCTGGCATGATATTTGAAATTCTTCTAAATCTGCAGGAACTTTGTTGTCGAGAAAAACAACGTTGACAATCAGGTGAATGACTCATTCCACGAATCACAAATATCTGTCATATGTCCATATATGCTCCAATAATAATAATGAAATTTTTTTTTTTTTTAAATTTAAGTTGCTCATTATCAGAAAAAATTAAGATTGCTCAAGTCCAAGAATAATGTAAAAATAAAAATATATATTTTGAGTTGTTTGTTTATATACAAATTTGTTATCTTTGTACGTTTTCCAAGGTCACAAATGTCTAATCTTGTTGCTACATCCAGCAGACATTAAGTAAACAAAACTGACTGCCAGTACTGGATTCCACACATCTGCTAGTAACTCCAATTCTTTTTATTTTGGCACCCTAAATTCTTCTTAGAGAACAACAACGAAACAATAAAGCTACTTTTTGATATTCATATGTAATACAAGAGGCAATTTCAATTACATTAGCAGAGATTAGAAAATAAATACAAATTCTATGTTTTTAAGATGCAAGAGAAAAACAACATCAGTGCCAAAATCTTTTGAAACTTGGTTCAACAGCACAGTCACTTTACTTCGGTTACTGATTACTTAGAATTTCTTCTTTTTTCAAACATGTATATTAGTAATATAAATATTATGACTTAAACAGAAACTGAAACCTTTTCAATAATGTTAACTCACTGAAGAATTTAATAATTTATTTCTGTATTGTGCATTATACTATTTTCTAAAATCAAAGACTACTAGTATAGTAAATAATATTTTAAGTACTAATTATCTAATATTTATGTTTTAGCATAAATTACATGCCCTTTTTTGTTTTTTTTTTTCTAATGGTAAACAGGTCAAAAATCAATAGAAAAATGTATTTCAAAATATGTGTAATTATTAATGTTCCACAATTTACAATTACAGCTTATACTTTTTTAAATTTTAAAGATAATCACTGTCCACAAACATGTATGTGCAAACTCTAAAAGAATGTCAAACTGATATATAGCAAATATTTTTCTTTCCTTCATTTCTAGTTACCACATCCACATAAAAAAAAATGAACTGCAACACAATGTGTGAATATTTTAGATATGCAGAGCCCATATTGATTAGGTCAACTTTTGCATAAACATTCCATTTGTTTACTGTTTTCTAGTTTAATCCATAGTTTTGTCCTTGTGTCACTTACTGTAAATCACTGGGAAAAACACAGAAACAGTAATTCTCAGATTCTTCTATATAACACCACAGATATAGAATTTTTCATGCCTCTATTACTGCACTGATGTAAGAGCTAGCATTCTTCTTGCCAAGAGCTGGACCACTGTGAACAGTTATAAACTGGGATGGAGAGTTAGTGCCAAAACAACAACAATATATATATCACTAACATTTCCTGAACATCAGTTGTTGTTACTCAGTGTTTATGAGATTATAACAGAGTTCACCAGTTTGACGTCACACATTCTCCTCCCTGGTAGCTATATATACATCATCAGAAATAACACTATGTTAGCAATAGCCTGCATTATTTAATTTCTCTCTACAAAATCAAATCATAAAGCACATAACAATCATTAAGTTAGGTCTGTTTATCAAATACATGCATGTACACATTGTCTCTCACATGCTGAAAACCTGCCTTTATACGAATTTAGTGTGCTCATAGCATAATTTTTATAGCAATTTTCATGCTACATTTTCCTTGTGAATATACTTTCTTATATGGTTTTAATTTTGTGTATAATTTTTTAAAAGGATATTAAAAGTCAATAATTAGCTTCTCATACAAATATTGATAAAATATGTAATAATCCAGGATCTAAAATGTAATCTAATTATATAACTCTTACTGCAGATATAAATACTGAAAAGACCAAGCTGGTACAATGCTTATTAATTAAAAAACAAAAAAAGATATTTTTTTTTTTTTTTAAATACAAACTATTAACTGTCCAGTGGAATATGATTCATTCATCTATTTCTATTTCAAGCTTGTCCAGAAAATTCACTTGATGCAAATAAATGAAAAAGATAACTACAAACAAAATCAATAAGCTAAAACTCTCTTCTCTTGATCCAGTGCTCCATATTGATTGAAGAGTAAACCTATCTAAAATTTTGCAAATATCAATATGAATAATATTAAGTGTTAATAAACGTTTGAAATAATATTCACAAAATTTAATGAGTAGTATCATATTTCTAAAGCTTCCTTCACCAAAAACATTTAATTAGGACTGGAAAACCTGACTAAAAACTGTCAAATAAAACTTGTTTTCACATGACTCAGCAGAAAAGAACTCCAAAGTATGCATCATTCTAAGGAAAGACTGGACCAGTTAGTGTTAGACTGTATAAAAAAATGATGTCATACTGAATAATCAAAAATAATTATTTTGTTTGTAGACATCTGAAAATCAAACTAAAAATATACTTAGAAAACAAAAACTGGAGAAACAGAAGGAAAAAGTATTATCATATTTTTTTATCCTTTAAAGTTATTTATTTTAAATTAGTATTTCTATTTTATTTATTTAATTCTGTCCTGGTAAAAAGTTTTTAAAAATAGAATAACAGATAAATTTACGATTAATTCTATAAACATATATTTGGTAACATATATTTCATTTTAGAAAAATTAAAATTAAAATTAAAATTAAAAAGTTTAGCTAGTTCCCTGCTTTTCATTAAGGCAATGTTATATCTTTACTGTCTCTGGTACATGTATTTAAAAGTTTGCTTGCTGCTAACTTTAAAAACTTAGCTCCTTGCTTGTCAGCAGCAAATGTTTTCTCTCATTTATATACATGTAGTCATTCACAGTGGTGTCCTCCCACCTAACCAAAAACCTAACCAAATCAATCTATTACAACAGCATTGAGTTTTGGATAGGTGGGAGTTGGGTGGTATGAGATTAACTTTGGTCAGTCTATTGTATTCGTGTCGTAGTCTGTATCAATACTTCTAGACATCAGCAATGTCCCTAAAAGGAATGGCTAGTTTGTATGGCTAGATTCTCTTGTGTATCAGATGATACACTGGGTGTAAGGAAAAGAACATCTGTGTGGGTAACTGTACATCTATTAGAAATAATAACCTTTATTAATACACTGGTTTTAAAAGTAATAATAGTCTCTCATAAGCCATACTATTTACCTGATAGCTCGTCCTCATAAATGGCAGGTACAGGAGTGACTAGGTTGGCTTTTAAACTGTACAAGACTATCTGTTCACTCAATGCCATCTAGTTATTTCACTGTATTCTATTCATTCATATTCACTATTCACCCTTAATACCGATGTTAATTTTCCCTGAATTTTATTCACTCATATACACTCGTCAGCATCACTACCAGAGCACTGCTATCTACTGAGCTATATTCACGTAATATAAAAAACAGACCATAGCCCTTAATACCAATTTACTTTCAAAACATTTGGCCCAGGTATCATTTTGGCTATGTGGGAGACATATTTTTTAAGTTTTAGGTTGGGTGGGAGTGAACTTTCACAGCATAATATATATTTAGATTAAAAATATGTTGTTGTTAAATTTTTGGAAATATATTCTAAATTAATTTATGTATATATAATTGATATAAAAATATATACAGATTATTATCTAATTAGTATTTATTTTATTTAAAAAGCTGTAATTATAATTTATACCGTTAATAAGGCAGGCAACAAAATGCTGTTGTCATATATACATACTGTTTCCTGGAACAAAACATGACATGAAAAAAAAAAAAATCATTTTAAAAGCAATTATTTCACAGTTATATGACAAGAAATGGATGTGCTCTACCTGCAGAAACAACTTTAATATAAAAAAATGTTGGCTCTTATATGACAGTTTTAAGGGCCAAAAACTGTAAAGTTTGCACTTGGACATTTCTTTGATGATTTAATATTAACAGGAAGGTGTTGAGGTGTCTCCTCTTTCTTTTCTGTCAAAAATAAATGCTAAGGATTATTTCAGTGAAAGAATTATCTTTCTATCCATCTCCATTGCAGAGTAACTGATTTGTTAAGATTTTATGCTATTTTCAAAGAAACCTCAGTTTTCATGACACTAATTATCACAGTATTCTTTTACAAATAGTAAGTAACAAACTGACTCTATCTTTTGCATTTTTATGTTGTATGTACCATCCTATACAGACATAAAAAAGTAAAATTCAAGAAAGATCTGTCATAAAATAATTGTTATGAATTATGGAAAAAATGATTTATTCAAAAAGCATGAAAAAATATGCATTAGACAGCTTCCAATAGCTATTACCAAACAACAATGGAGCTACCATTTGGCATTTGTACTCAAAGTTATAATGAAATAAGATGTAATACTGCATCTGAATGAATTTGTATTGAGAGCCAAGTGACCTCAATGGACATCATTGTAATGAATGTAACAGAATTTACCAATTTGCTAATTTCATGCATTTATAAATTTATAAATTATGTAATAAAATAAGGTGTTATCTTAATTACTTTCTTTTTACTGAGAGTCTATGCATCTCAGTTATCATATCTAACCATGGTTAACACTTACAGAGGTCTGACATCCTTTTCTATTGAACATTTGATGAGTGGCAACAATGTCTAATCAGTATGTGCTTAATTTGTAAATGTGTTTTCTCTAGTTGCCCATGTAAAACAATTGGAACTCCCATGCTATGTAAAGCCCATGATACTTTCAATGGTCATGTGAAACAAAAGGAAATCATCTTGTAATATTCAGAGAGCTTGCTGACTTCTTTGAATTGCAGAGTCCTATTTTTTAATTTAAATCCAAACTTGGGCTTCAGCTTTTCATGGCCAAGAAGTGTTCTTCTAGGTTTTACAAAATATAATGACAGTCATCTGGGTTCAATTACCATGAACATCATGAATCATATTTATTTAGATATTTTCATTACCTTTCCTTTCTTAAGCAATATGGCAAAAAGCATGAGAGTGACAAAGAAAACGGAGAGCACAGTTGAACTAACACTGTGAACAACTATGAAAATTTAAGAAAAGAATGCAGACGTGAAAAAGGCAGAACACGATAAAGGTAAACAAGTAATAACACTGAGGAAAAAGAGGAAGTAATGAAAGGATTACAAACTGAGGCAAAGACATTGTAGACAGGCACAGACTGAAAAGGAAGGCAGGACAACAGTGCATAGGAAAGCCAAGAAGGATGTAAAGTCCATGACACCTGCAGAAAAAAAGAACTTATGAGAAACTAAAGTGGGCATGGAGTCAGAAAATATGATGTCACAAAAAATAGCACCACACTCAGAGTCAGAACTGACCTACAACTAGCACTAGCCAAAACTGCTATTATCATAAGCAAAGACCATTAGCAAGGATGCCAACATCAAGGGAGCAGAGATCTGTAGTAATGCAGTCTAAACTTCTTCTCTCTGCTTGTCCTGCTTCAAAAAAGATGGCACTCTACATGAACTTTTAGCAAAACTGGAGAATGATCTTGACGATGTTGCCAGTCAGGTGGCTTTTGTTGTCAGATTGTAACAACTGGCAACTGACATGCTGCATGTGTTTCTTTTATTTTTATCAATAAATATTCATACTTTTTAGAAAGACTTCTTGGTGAACTAACAACATACATTATGGAAAAATAACAAAATACATTGTTGCTTACATCATATTGATGGTAAAAATCTACTCAAGTCTGTGGGCTAGAATGGGCAAAATGAAAACACTTGAAATACAACATATTTTGGTTGTATGTTATCTCCTGCCACCCCAAAATATTTTCAAGAGGACAACATACTGTTAATAGACTATGGTAAAGGGACACAAATTTAGGATTACTAATGTAACCATGTTATCTTTTATCCATCGCAGACATACTCTAATTATTTTTTTCTGATAGTTTTCATCTCTTTGCATTATTAAATGTCCAATTTTTTTTTTTTTAAATCCGTTACATATAAACATTGCTAGGCAAATGCGATGGACATGACACAAGGTACTGAATTGCTTAATTCTAAAGTATCCATTTTAAAAGCAAGGCAAGCCATTATCTTCTAATTATTGTTTTCATATACATGGATTTTCATACCATAATTAAAGCTACAAACAAACTGTTTAAAGGTAGAAAATTTTCCACTGCTGTTTTTTACACAAATGTCCCATTTTTAATGACTTTGCTCATACATATATATATATATATATATACAGTCCAGGTGAGGACATTTTTCTTTCTTTTTTTTACACATACATATATATATCTCTGGTATAAATAAGATTACTGAAGTCTGAGACAAACTGATCTTTAGTATCATAATATACTTGTTTTATTACATTTTAAAAAACAGTTATTTATTTATATAAATAATTTGTACGAAATGGATATACTGTTTGAAAATATATGAGTTTTTTCTGTATGAAAATTAAAAACAGCTCTGTCAAAATATCCACCTCTTTACTTAAGCAACATTTTCTTTACTCAAGAAATATTTACACTATTTGCTAAACATTCTTTACCATCAAACATGGTAAAATTACGGGCTGTTTTATAGTAAAACAATAATTTATATATCTAAAGTAAAGAACACATAATAATAATAATAATAACAACTGAAGATGGGGATAAAAAAATACATAGAACATATGTTCTTTATACTTTGATTAACAGACTTCCATTGCTATTTATGTTACCCTATTTCAATATTGATGCAGGAAAAA
This sequence comes from Chrysomallon squamiferum, assembly GCA_012295275.1. Classification (NCBI taxonomy): domain Eukaryota; kingdom Metazoa; phylum Mollusca; class Gastropoda; order Neomphalida; family Peltospiridae; genus Chrysomallon; species Chrysomallon squamiferum. The sequence goes on along the minus strand of CM022673.1, from coordinate 19,015,200 downwards.
AGAAAAACTAAAGAAAATAGACAAACATTCTGGTGTTACACTTGTTAAACGTCAGCACATTTCAACAGAATATGTTTGCATTAAAACCATTGTGTATTTTCTGTCAACAGTTTTGTGTTATTCCCAAAGCATGCAGAAAGAAGCTAGAACTGATAACTTGAGCAAGTTAGCAAACGGAATTAAAAGAATGAAATAAATGACAGATAAAAGTTTATAATAAAAAATGGATGGATAAGAAAGATGGTTAGCACCTAATGTCTGTTTTTAAATTGTTATTTATCTTTTCTTGTTCTTTAAAAAAAAAAAAAAAAAATTCTTTAGTTAAAATTAAAACAGATCTATACATGTGACAGCCGGAAAATAGTAAGAAAAACTGTTGTTAAACAAGAGTTACTCTTTTTTTTTTATGGCTGTTTGGAAGGAAAAGTAGCCATACTGATATATTTAGTAGTTATATCAAAGTTATTACCCTGATAATTTGTAACACATGGTCTCCCATTGAAAAACACTTGTTATTTGGCCAACTGACCACGATGCCACAACAAAATATTTACACTTAGTCTATAAAGAGATCAATTAAACAAACAACACAGAATCAACTGCATTAAGTTTCAGTAGAATGGTGTATTTATTTCAGAGAAATATTAGAATTTGTCAATGAAGCAGTAGATTGGCACTGAAAATCGTGAAATATACTTACTTTTAATGTAGTTATTTCATGTCTGCTCCTTGTTCCTAAAGCATTGTGAAATATCATCTTTAGGAATTAGCACTTTTTTACAAACTTTGTACTTTCTGTAAAGCTTAGTTTTAAATTTATGTTCATAGGATTCTGCCATCATGTACTGATTGTAATAAACCAGAGAAACATGTTTAGTTTTATATAGATGAAAGTCATAAGGTGCTGTATTCAGAGATCGATACTATGGGATTAGAAGAAGTCTCTGAAAGTAGGCATGTCTTAATCCATTTGCTGATATAAACACAAATCCCAGCTTTGAGAATAAATGAGCAAATCATTGCAACTAATAGTAATAGTAGATGAAATGAAGGTTCTAACTAAAACTGCATCAATAGTAGAGCAGATTCTGGTTGTTTAAGAATAAATCACAGAAAAATTCAATACCAGAGCTTTTGCTGGTAATATTCAAGTGTTATTAAATATATTTTCCATAAGATTCATTAATTTGAAACTATAGCAAAAACTGAATACTAAGTTATAGTATAATAATAAATAATTCATATTAAGTAGTATTTTTATTTGTTTATCAATATATTCTATTTGTTCTTCAAATATGAACAGTCTTCACCAGTGACATGCAGAGGTAGAGGTATAGCTTAAGAATCAGCAAATATGATCAGATAGCATATAATATGAATTACGTTTTAAACTATTAACAAAACTGTACTTTAAAATCTAAACAATTTAAGCTACTAAGAATAATTACACTTTATTAAATTACTCAGTTGGAATACATCTACAATCTAAATTAACAAGCTGACTCAGTGACTGCCTTTATATTATTATTATTATTATTATTATTATTATTATAGACAAATTTACCGACATTTATTGATACCTATAACACTGGAAGGGACATTACTCTCAAGTGAAATCCATTTTAATTCTCATGCCACAAGCAAGTTGAGGAAATGCCCGTTTAATATTCGCTATTTAAAAGAAGGAACCGAAATTTTAATAACGATATTATAAAGAAAAAATATACCAAATGTCTTTCTTACCTTAAAGCTGTCTTTAAACTGGGCCATTATCTAAAAGATGAAATATATTAGTCCCAACTTAATCCATTTGACATATCGAACATGAAAACAGGAAACAACAGATTTCAGTAAATATAAAACACAAAGCAAATAATGAAACGACATAGGAATACTGTTTCTCCAAGCACTTATTATTTAGTTAACTTAAATACATATCTGAATTTCAATTTAAATTAAGATGAAAAATATATATATATAAAAAAAAAAATAATAATAAATAAATAAATGAAATGACTTTCTTTAGTCAAAACATACAAACTTGTCCACAAAGTTATTATTGCTTAGTACACATCATTTTCAGAAATTGAAAATATTATAGAAATATTTTTATCTTCTCTTTTTTTAAATACTATTACGTAATTTTTTCAAGAAAGAAAAAGGAATTATATGGCCCATGTGGGGATCGAACCCACGACATTCGCGTTATTAGCACGACGCTCTAACCAACTGAGCTAACAGGCCTTTCACGTTCGTTGAGTGCAAATTAAACTATTTATAATATATTCTTTAAGTGTTCGTTATTTCAGATGTATTTGTACATTTATTGTTATATTTATATTATACTTTATTATTATCACATGTGAATGACCTTATGCGCGGTAGTATTTATTATCATGTTTCAAAATGTGCGTTATATTTCATTTCGTTTCTATGTATCATAGGCACATTCGTAGACTGGTACACTGAATGATAAAATTTAACAAAAAATACACGGGAAATAAATTATCTAAAATAACTAATATAAAATTTGTGAATAATATTTGGTGATCTAATGCTCATTAATATACAATTAATAAATATAATAGGAACAATCTTTGTTCAATACATTTTTATTTCTAAAAATCCAAAAATGTAATAATAGACTGATCTCTTTTGGCATTCTCTTCCAAGCGGGCGTATGGAATTTCTAAATGTTGATAAACAACCAAAGATAATAAATAAATAATTACTCTACTATATTTTATCATACTTTTTAATAGCAAAAGATATATTTTGTATAATATATTATTTAAAAGTTACATTTTAAATATACAAACACCCAGATTTTAGATATATTTCAATATTTCCTTTTATGATAAAATATTAATTAACCTTTTATCAATATTATCACTAAATAATAATGCAATTTAAAAACTTAAATACTTTGCTTATTCAGTTTCATATATACATCTGTGTGTGTGTGTGTGTGTGTGTGTGTGTGTGTGTTAATTTAAAATATAAAAATATTTATTAACATATTCACTTATCTACATCGTACCTAATGTTTGACACTTAAAACCACTTGAAAAATTGTTACAGTTTTTAATTTCCTTTCAGCGATTTGTTAGTTGTACGGTTCTTTACGCTTTATGTCTGTTTCTTTTCTGCCCTTTTTCTTGACTCGGTAGACCCGCGAAAAAAAGACGCAGTGAACAGTCGAGACGGAAGGCATGCCTGAAGCTATGTCCGATCACGCTACAGAAATGTAAATATGTTTTATTGATAGTCAGAGAGTATTATAGTGTATCATAACAGATAACATACTTATGAAAACTATCTTAAATTTAAATACCAATATTTCTTTTACCAAAAACTGCAATGTTTTACAACATTAAAATGTTTATTAATATTACGGTAGACTGGTTCCAATTGACTCATAATTACAATGAATTCTCATATGTTGTTTTTGATATTACACTTTTTATTTATTAAGTAAAAAGATAAATAATTGTGTTGTTTTGCATTATAAATAATTCATTTTTTAAATCTCTGAAATAGTTTGGATTTAACTCTTTCGCAGCCATCGTTACCGAAAAAAAAGTCTATGAATAATAGAACCACGTTACCACGTTTTGATACCAGTTTTCATTTGGAAATTATTAGAACATGCAATATAATATTTTTTTGGTTTGCTATATGTAATCTTCTTACTGGTCTTGTAATTATCCACATTTAAGGCGAACATACTTTGTGATATGTGCATTATTGTATTTTTGAAGTAGGGCAATCTCACTACTGATCAAAATCGGTGGGTGGAGACGCTGTACATTTAAAATGATTGCATTATTAAACGTTATCATTCAGTACATTCAAATAAAATGCAGATTTTGAATAACCAGTGTATTCAAATGCTAAAGATGTCTGCTTATATCAGGGCAATAATGTTATACCAAATGCATCTTTTGATTGTAATGTTCAGATGTAAGATTATTAACGCCTGATACTGCACGTGTGTGTGCAGGCACACACAATTCCACTTTAATGTTGCTGGCTTTTGATGATAGCCTAAATTTCGAATACCATCACTATGGAATGGATTGATTTCAGTATAAACAGTTAATTAATGTGAGTTGGACATATTCAAATTATTTACACTTTAAAAGTAAAATTATTAAATAATACAAACAGTATGAACTCAAGGATAATACCTTTATACATTAATGTGTTGTACTAGTCCTGTGTTGTTACAGATGCATAAAATACATAGGGATATTGCCAGAGACTGTATTTATAAATCAGAAAAGGCAGTTTTATTATTAATATTTTTTTATTTAAATCAATGAATTATATTTCTTATTTGTTTTATTCTTTTTCACCAGCAGCTATCCCCCTGCAATTCTTTGGGCACAACGTAAAGATAGAGTCCTTTTGACAGTAGTCTTGGAAAACTGCAATAATCCATTAATTGAGTTGACAGAGAACACACTACATTTCAAGTAAGTATGAGTCAGTTTCTGGCTAGCTAAATAAAGTACCTTTGTGTGCTTCCATATACGAATATGGACCTGATACAAGTGTCACTTAAGATAAATGGACACATAATTTAAATATTCTGAAAAAGAGCATATACATTATAAAAATTCATCTTGAATAAAAATATCTGTAAGAGTGAAACAGTTTTATCAAAGAATTAATTTATAAGTTTGACATAAAGATTTTCATGAAATGTCTACTGCTTAGCATTTTAAGAAATGCAATATGAGGAATATGTGAAATACAGGACCAACCACATTTGTACATTATTTTGGAATTAGTTTTATTTAATGAATAATAAAGTTGTTTATCTTTATAATCACTTTATAGATGTATGTGTGTGTGTGTGTTTATACTGTTCTTTTGTAGACGAACACTATAAAACTGATTAAATGAATTTCTAACAAGAAAACAGTTAATTAAAGCATGTTTATAATCAGATTCGACATTCAAGATACCATATGTATATTTATCTTATGCTTTGTGTGTATGTATGAGTATGTATATTTATATATATATATATATATATATTAATTTCAGAGGAAAAGGTGGTACAGAAAAACAGCTTTATGAAGTTACTTTGGAATTCTACGCAGCTATATGTCCTGATGTAAGTACCATTGAAGTGAATGTTTTTTAGAAAGTTATTTAGATAACTACATCTTAAATTATTTTAATAAAAATATATTTATTAAAAAAGTGTTGTTTTATATTTTTCATTATATAATTTAAAAAATTATAAATATAGATTATTCATAATCCTTAAAATATTATTTTTATTATTTCCAGACTTCTAAATATATTGTTGGAGGTAGGGAAATAGCTTTTACATTAAAGAAAAAACACACAGATGAAGCCTTCTGGCCACGGTTATTAAAAGATACAAAAAAGGTGAGCACTCTAAATTTATGTATTTTTAAAATACTTTTCAAGCAAATCTTGTATGAGAACGAGGTGTATTTTATTGTTTATCTCAGAGCAGTTTGAATTATATGATTTTTTCATGCATAATTTTTATTTTACAGGTTCATTATATCAAAACAGATTTTGAAAGATGGAAGGATGAAGATGATTCAGATATTGATGAACCTGCAGATGATTTTAATCTTGAGCAGGTAAATGAATACTAACATTTTTAAATGCTCATTTTGGGAATTATTGACATCACAAACTAAAAAATTAGAAGAAGTTAAAAACAAATTGCTTCTTATCATTATTTATTAATTAAAAAGAAATATTTTGAAATATCTTAATGCATGTATTAACGTTTCATAAATGAACTTAAATGCTGAGGTCTAATGGCAAGAAATTTTACAAGATGAGTTATAAAAAAAGAATTGGCCATGCAGATTTTAAAATGTGGTTTAAATGATATTTTCATGTTCATTAAGTCAAATAACATCTTTATTAATTTACTATTTATTGACTCATTTTTTAAATTATATAAATGGTTTTAATTAGATGATGGGTTCTATGGGAGGTCTGGGTGGTGAAGATGCTCCGTTAGATATGGTGAGTTTTATTTGATTTTTCATTTTTGTAGTTAATATCAGTTTTGAGGTCAGCTCAGCATAAATATGATCTTGTCTTAAATAAAAACTTTTAAATGTGAATATCACATAGCTTGCCTTAAAATGAGGTACGTGTATAAATTCTATGGAAAATGAATTAAGAAAAACAATGAATGAGTAACATTTAATACTTACTGAAGACGCTTTTGTTGTAATTTTATAAGCAGGATTTATGTGTTAGTTTCGTATTTATTTTTATGTATTTTTATATATTATTATTACATATTTTTGGTTCATGTTTGAGTATGTTTCTGTTTTCAGGATAAAGAAGACGAAGACAGTGATGATGATGGTAAGTAGCAAGCTAATTATTTTTCTGTGTAGACCCTGTTTAGAGCAACATTATCTACATAAAAAAGGATAATGTGTGTTAAAGTTTCAGAAATGATGGATGCTGGTATGTGTTAAATGTCCTCTCAAATAAATTAAAAATCAAAATAAAATGTCACTGGTTTTAATAAAGGCGCATGTTTTTTTCAGATTTACCTGACCTGAACTGAAGTAGTAAAGCTTGCGATTATCCAAGGCAATTATATTGTGATTTATGTACATGAGCAGCAGACAGGACAATTGACAGTCACACCTTTTTATGGATACCTGCAAGGCAGACTTGGATTTTTGTCTGAGATGTCAACGTTCCTATAACAATGAATTTGTTATTGTTTCATTTTCAGTAATTTCTGCTGCTACAAAACATTTTTTGTATTTGTCTTGTATTCATCTTGCTCTTAAGTGATTCATTTTGTTCATTTTTAATAAACACTGATGTAATAAATATAATTGTTTGTGTTTCTATAGATGCTTTTTTTTTTTTGTCATTTTGAATAAAATGTAGTGGCACAAAGATTGTTAATTGTCCTATCTGTGTTGAATTTGGCATTTGCTGCTGTACTGCCTTAAAATTTGAAATGTGTTAACTGAAAATAAATGTTTTGTTTGCTAAATCGGAGCCAGGGGTTTTTTACAAGGGAATTTTCACAGCATGGGAATTTGTTCAATATAAATTAGTATAGCTAAATTGTGTAAATATATCGAGAGATATCAGTTTATAAATCTTCAAAAATGAAAATGACCATATTATTTCACACTTGGAGCATTATCCATAATATTACAACTGCTTTATGTCAGCATTAACCATTTGTAGTTAACTGTTTTTATCCCCGCTTCAAACAATTCTAAACTTTTGATGTACAAGAGCTGTTATGGGCATCTCTGTAATTAGATAATTATAAAGTTTAACCGCCACTATTGTAATATTAATTGATGTATCTGGAAAATTATTTTTAAATGTACTCTTAATTGGTTTATTAAATTTGTTTGACCTATTCTGATGTCTGTTTTGCCAAATACATGTGACATTATTAAAAAGCAAAACCTGTAAGAGAAAATAACTTTCATTAGTTTCTGGTAACTAGTCATAAAATTAATAAACATGTTTATTTTCTAAATAAAGTTTAATAAAATTAAAAAATATATACCAAAAATAAAAGCATTTGTTCTGATCTCAAACCGTGTGTGAACCTTTACTAGTCTACCAAGTCAACAGCAACCGATCAATATTTGTCAAAACACCCAAGTTATACGACTTCAGTAAAAGAAATGGGAAAACGAGCCGTGTCAAGAACCAATTTTATTGTTTCTTATTACAGGCAACAAATTTTTTAGTTTGAATATTAACAAAACACAGATAATTTTATATAAATAACAAATGAGATTATAAAAAGTTTTTAGATCAAGTGGCTTCTACTGGTCAAAATATATTAAAATATCCATGCATGCCAAAGAACTTGATTAAAACTGACCTGTTTTCAGCAAATAGATTATTTTTATTTTTTTATTAAACTTAAATTGCTCATCTCTAAAAAAATTGAAAAACTAAGGTGTTAAGTATCTTAATTTTGTTCAACCAACTAAACAATTATGTGGATTATTTCCATAAGAGAAATAATGCTTTTAAAATGGCTAAAATCACGAAAACAAATTTCCAATCCCCTTGAACTAACTTTATTTTAAAATTAAACATACTATGCAAAATGTTTCTTTTCTTTTCTTTTTTTTAAAATCTGAATTTGCTAAGTACTATTTTCCTGGAGATTTAAACATCTTGCTGTATTCGTAGATTACCTAGATTCACTGCTTAGTTACATAAATAGCAATGAGGTTGAAAGGTTTTAAAGATTAAATTGAACTTAAAAATAACATTCATCCCTAATTATAAGTTAAAAATATTAATTCATGAGATGTAATATGAATTTATTTTCAGAGAAGACAATCCACATATAATTAATACTTTTTAAAAAAAAACCCACATTAAACATGGACAATTCTCAAGTTTTAATTATTACTCCCAGATCTGGTTTTTCAGTTTCAGAACCTGCTGACAGTGAATGACATACAAATAAATACAATTTGTTAAATATACGGAGTGGTTCAGTTTATTTCGAAATAACACAGATGTGCATTAACTGATCTCAAATTTAAATTTTAAATAATGGTTGCCATAAATTAAGAAAGACAAAGTACAGATATTGCCTAAATTTATCCAGTCATCATTTTCGAAGTTTGGCATTTTGTTTTGTTACTTTTGCAGCCAGTTGTTTCTTGTATTCAAATATGTCTTTGTCCCATTTTGTCACTGTTTGTTTTTCACATATCCAGATTTCTTCTGTAACCTGAAAGTCAAAAATCTTATTGTAATGTCTGAAAATCTTTTCTTTATGGATAAAATATCTTGAAATTTTGCCAATTTAATAATACTGAAGAAGTAAAATCATCCACACACACAAACACAGTTCAGTTCTCTATGTATTAAGCAGTTATTTTTCATATTTTCAGTAATTGAGTGTGTGTAAATTACCTGAGATATAAGCCTGAAGTCATGACTGACTAATAGGAGACCACCTTGAAAGTCATTGATGGCATCTGCCAGAGAGTCAATTGTTTCAATATCCAAATGATTGGTTGGTTCATCAAGCAGAAGGAGATGTGGACATTGCCATGCAAGCCAGGCAAATATTACTCGACATCGCTGACCATCAGACAGATTTTTAATAGGACATGTCTATAATAATAAAAGTAATTTAAAATTGTTAACCAAAATCCAAGCATAAAAATTAATAGCAGAAATGTTTTTACATTAATGAGAATACTGTAATACATCAGTATTACAAACCTGCTGTAATCCGCTAAGACCATATCGACCAATAATTTTCCTCATTTCTTCTCGTTCTTTAACTTCAGGATAACACCTCATCATGTAATCAAGCGCCGATACTTCCAAGTCCAATTGATCTTGCAGATGCTATATGTGGAAAGAAAAATAAATTTTAACAGACAGACACCTTAGCATCCTTTACATTTTTGGTAATAATTTGAAGAACTATTAAAAAAAAAAAAAAACTGTCTACAAAAAAGCAATATTATTTTTTCTACTTTACATTCTAATTAATTATGAAAATAAAGAACTGTCACAGAATACTGAGGTAGAATTTAAAAGGATATTTATTTTCATACTTATGGGGTAACGTATTAATTGTCAGTTTATACATGTATTGTTTACAATATAATTTTACCATCTTCTCTTAATTACCTGGTGATATCTTCCAATTTTCAAGTGTGAATGTCTTCGAATAAATCCGTCAGTAGGTACCAGCTGCAAGCAAATATAAACATATGAAATACATACAAAATCCCTTAGCTTTATGATGATACTGAAAACAAAATGACTGAAAATTATCTAGATATTTTAAACAAAAATTACCTCGCCAGTAATTAATTTCAGCAGAGTCGATTTTCCAGCTCCATTTGGTCCCACCAGAGCTATACGTGTATCTAAATCAACACCAAAATCGAGATTCTTGTAGATGTATGGCTGCAGATAAATAATTTATATTCAATTACAAAATAAATTTCATTCTAACCAACTTATTTTATGGCATCAAAAAAACCTCCTTGAGATACAAATGAATTTTGTTCTAAAAAAATATATTTAAAATTATCTGGTCATGTTACTTTAATTTATAAATGTTGGCTTTAATTTCTTACATATTATAATCATGGTTCAAAATTTCTAAGCAGAACATAAGTTGTTTTATTTGTTTCAACAGGAAACAAGCAACTTACTTTATCAGGACCATATCTGAAGCTGACATCTTCCACCATTATGACTGGTGGTGGGATTGGATCACATGATGGGAAGTAAAATGACAAAAGCTAAAAAAAAAAAAAAAAAAAATATTCTCAGTGCAGGCCTGGGAAATGAAAGATGGTAACACTTCTTTTTTTCATTTACATATGTACAACACTTTTCTGATTCACTGTATCAGTGCTGTAAACAAGTTTGATTAGCCAGCATCATACCATATCCAGGGCAAATCAGTGCTCATCAATAATAAAATGAATTAAAAAGGACCAAGGAAGAGTGATTTATGGAAAATTAATAATTTTGAGATAAACTCCACAACCAAAATAGGTAACAGCTAAACGCTAATAAATATATGTTTCTGCATGTAGTCTGAATATTCATTTCTCAAACATATTACAAAAATCAGGAAATAGTACTTTACCTATCCAATGGTTCAGTAAATATATATTCTATAAATATATACATAAATATATAGTTTAAAAACTTAAACATTAATTTTTTAATTGAGAAAAAATTAGAGATATTCTGTCATTAAAAATCATTCTGTTATTGAAGACACTATGGTAACATCACACCTTATCAGATGAAACTTTCTCAGTCAAACCACTATCAACCATCTTCTTCAGTGTCTTCTCTTTACTCTGTGCTTGCCTTGCAAGTTTGGCACTGCCATGACCAAATCGGGCAATGTAGTCCTACAAATAAATACTATTAGTGAATCAGCCTGTTTTTGTACTGTGTGATAATGATTACATATATCTTGTATGGTTTGTTAGACTAGTCATTCTTCATACATAAGATTTTAAATGAAGATGAATTAATCATGGTTGCTGAACACAGATATTCAACTGCATCCTCTTTCCAATGTTAACATTTCATGCTATACTCTTCATTTTCATTTTCACAAATAAAAAAATCAAACATTCATCAAAACATAGTTTACAGTCAGTGTGGCCAGCTGGCAAACTAAGCTAAAACATTTGCAGGGCAGTTTACTGCTGTTTATAAAAAGAGAAAAAAAGAAAAAGTAAAAGAAGAGAGATTTAGCTGTAAAAAGCAAAGAAATTGTGGCCTTTATATCGATCACAGCAATTTTAAAAAAGAACATCTCTTTCAAACCGTATTCTCATCATATTTTGTATGATTAAGCAGTAAAGCACTGTGTGTGTGTGTATATATTTATACACACACACACACACACACACACAAATTGATTGTCATTTGTCATTAAATTCTCAACTTCAAATTTTTTCTCTACATCCAATTCATTATTTTGCAAAAAGGCCCTTTTCAGATGCATCTATTTTTAAATGATGTCTCAAAAAGAGCCTTGGAATTTTTTTATGGTTTATAATATGTTATGAATATCTATAAAATGATACATATGTTTATTTATTCTGATACACAAATTTTGATTGTCAACTTTTATAACATTTAGCAGTTTTATTTTTCACACTTACGTACTTACATACTGTATAATTAAGCGCTGAAGAGAATAAACACTACTGAGGTGAGACTGTAAATTATTTTTTAAACTGCTAGATTGTTGTGACAATTCAGTATTTTAAATAACAAACAATATTCAGAATTAAAACAAAAGTGTAATTAGTTGAACAAAGAAAATCAACAATATCAAAAATAATTTTACAGAAAAATGGAATCAGTAAAATTTCATCGCTACGAAGTTTAGACCATTGTGTCAAGCATCAATCTGAAATAGAGAGCTTAAACACTGAACCTCGGCCTTTTTTGTCATCATATTCCATACATCACTATTATTTGATAATTTAACAAGGAAAACTTTCTTCATAAAGTAGGAAAACATTACTCTTGCCAGTACACACACCTTCATATGAGCTATTTGATCTTGTTCCCACTTGTATCTTTTCATCTGATTTTCTTCCAATTCCATTCGTGTTTGAACAAATGAATCATAATTACCCTAGAAAAATAAAATAAAATGTCAAGGAACCCTTACATTTACAATATTGCCTTTTGGATGAATGGAGGATATTAATGGAGAAAAAAAATCTTAACCAAAAACAAACAAAAACAACATCTTTATACATGATATACCATTAAAACCAATAAATGAAAATTTGAAGTAAACTGTAAAAATTTAACAGTTGAAACACCTAAATGTATAAGTGCTAATACAACATTTTGTGTGCATGTGCCTGGTAGCGTTTAATAAATTGAAACAGTAATAACAATCAATAATAAAAACAGCGAAACACTTACACCATAGTATTTGAGTTTTTTCAAGTGCATGTGGATTATATTTGTACAGACACCATTCAGAAAATCTTGAGAATGTGAAATTATAACCAAAATTCTCTTGTATCTGAAAGGAAAATTTTTGTCCATAAACAAGACCAAATATTGAGATACACTCTCATAACAGTGAAATGAATTGATAAGAAGTAACACATTTTTAAGTAAAATAAAATGACATTAAGTGAAATAGAAACATTGAAGTATCTATCTGAAATCAGAGTTCAAACTTTGAACCTTGATTGCTGGTTCCCAAAACCAACAAAATCATCAATTTGTAACTGGAGAAGACTGATTTCTCTTTAATTTCATGACCAGAATCAAAAAAGCTATGGTTTTGAAATGAAATTTCAATTCTGGATTTATATATGAAAATCAAAAACTGAATGCAAAATATTGTTTTAAAACAAAATGGAATCAGTAACATTAAATCGCTACGAAGTTTAGACCATTGTGTCAAGCATCAATCTGAAATAGAGAGCTTAAACACTGAACCTCGGCCTTTTTTGTCATCATATTCCATTTCATTTAACACAAATTTCTTAAAAGTGACAAGAAATGAGCAACAGAAAATTAACAAACGTTTTTAATTCTTCTTCCAGCCAAACACAAGCATTAAGATCCAGATGGTTAGTGGGCTCGTCCAGTAACAGTAGTGCTGGTTTGATGTACAAGGCTCTGGCAAGAGCAATGCGCATTCTCCAACCTCCTGAGAAATTCTTTACCTGGAAAGAGTAAAATTAAAAGCTGTTTATTATTGTAACTATGTATGCAGGGAAATACTTGATCTTTCAAGTAGTGATTTATTTTATATAGTTGGATGATTAAGAGTTGGTAAAAAAAAACTAGACCTGTAATTTCACAGTCAATTTGAAAATTAATAATTAATTACAATATTTATATTGTAATGAATTCACATTTCATATCTTTATGGCCAGGAATAATAATTTTTTTTTTAATTTTTTTTTACATTTTTGAGAATTTTTAACATTAATTTTGGAGTTTATAAAAAAACAAAAACAAAAAAAATAAACCATTTAATTTGAAAGACATAAATATGGCAAATTTTATTTGTTGGAAAGTTAATGCTGAAGTTTTGTAACAGGATAGTTCTAATAATTAATGAGACGAAAAAAAAAAAAAAAAATATAGTTGCCAGTTGACCAGCAATAAATATAAATTAACATTTTGACATAATTAGCTGTTCTTAAATATTATAAAAATGAAAAATATACAAAAGACAATCATTTTAAAATTGATTTATATAAAAGAATCATTTCTATATCCGTTTCATCATAAATTAATCCACAGTCCCTGTGTTTTAAATATTTTAATTAAACTAATAATCTTTCACTTTTATTCTTAAAATACGTAAATATTTTCATAGTTACTAATAATATTAATATTCACATGCAAAAGGTATATAGAATTACCTTCTGGTACTGCATCTCCTTTGTAAAGCCCAAACCATTGAGTATAAATGCAGCTTTTGCTTCTGCCTTGTCAGCATCCATTTCATCTAGATGTTCAAATACATCCAGCAAGCGTTCATGAGATTCTAAAAAATATCGTTAGTCACAACTTAGTGAAATGCATAAATATTCACAAATTTGCAGATAAGTCATGATATAATCAAAGTAGAAGTACGATGTTCATCACACTAGGATGACAGGGTTAATTCATTTCCCATTATAGTTACAATTATTTTGCTTTCTAACCTTCATTCAGAATTACAATCCTCTTCCCAATGCTTAAAAAACAATCACTATTGTTACCTCTTTCATTGTTGTCTGTTACAATTTATTTATTTTAATCTATACCTCACTTATGATTATAAAGGAACATAGCAACATAAATAAAAAAGATCCCAGTGACTGTTACAAAGAGTAAAATGGATATCCTGCAGTTATTTTCAAATATCAGATTTATTTGCTTGTTCATGACAACCTCGTCATAAATGTAATATTTTGCATTAATAATCCTTATTCTTAAAAAAAAAACACTCCCTAAATCTATAATTGTTATTTAAAGAAACATTTGGTTATATATATATATAAGATGTCACATTCATATTACATTAACTGAACTGTAATTGATCAATTACAATTATGATGAATGAAAATTGGTAATTACAACATTTCATTTACGACTGACCCAAGTCATGTATGGATCCATTCATAAATTATAACTGATTTGCTTATATGACTGGCCAGAAAAAAACAAAAAAACTGCAAGTGGTATCAGTGCAACTGTTTTACTTTAGGTGTTTTTATTTTAAAATCTTCACTGCAGACTATCATGTTCATTTTATAAAAGTAATACATATTTTAACATTTCATGATTTATTAACCTGATTGTATTATAAAAAATTAAAATCAGAAAATAATGAAATAGTCTAAGGGTTAAACAATGATGTTTTCATACATAATAACATACAAATCCAATTAAGTTTTGGTGAAATTTTTTAATTTTATGTTAAAAGAAATTACCTGGATCATCTCTGGCACCAAGGATTTCAGCTTCTTTTTCTAGTCTGACTCTCTCAGCATCAACATCAATAACAGCTTGGATTGCTGTCTTGTCAGAGGGAGCCATTTCTCTGCGCAACAGGAAAATATCAACATGATCTGGCACTGGAATTTCTCTCATTTCCAGAACCTTCAACAGTGTAGACTTTCCTGTAATCACAACAGAATAAATCAGCTGTTTTCAACTGGCTGTCAAATAAGGACGGTTGAATGTTACATTGTTTATTACCTGATGTTCCTTGAAATGAAATATCACCTTTTCTAATAATAAATAATTAGAACCCAAAATTGAACTATACCAAATATTTGCTTCCTACACTACCATTTTGTCTTTTATGGTTTAAGTTTTGAAGTCTGAAAGTTTTATTTTGTGTGTCTGTTTATGAACACATAGTGGGAACACTGTGGTTCACTAGTTTGTAGTAATTTTCACTAATTTTAAATTAATCTTGATTATAGCTTAAAAACATTTTTTTAACAGATCTATATATATATATATTTGTTTGTTTTTTCATTTTCTAGTATACAAAGATAATGAAATATTGAACAATACATTACTAGTTCTTATTAATTCATTTTATATATATATTTGTAATGAATTAATAAAAATTAGTGTTTTATTATTCAGTACTTTTTTATTTTTTTTATTTTCATGCATTTAAAAAACTAAAACATCTATAAAATAAACAAACATGATTGGTAGAGAATGTTTTTTATTCTGTTGACCATTTGTATTATCATTATGCCTCTATTTAATTATAAATAACCCTTGAGCATCAAGTAAGCAAAATGGCAGGAGGAACTCCTTTTTTGTATTCTTCATCTAATCAACATAAATTTGAATAAAATTAAATTACATGAATTAACTGTGTTTCAACTACAATTATTTATCCAAAACATCTGATTACTTTAACAGTCTTTCTCACAAAATCTAAATCACAATTATCACATATGTAGTTTTTGTATTAGTTATAACAGATTTAGTATTTAAGTTTGAACTGCTTCCAGTTTCAGTAAACAAAAATTACTGACACAACTGCTCCAAGTAGACTGCAATAATGACATTTCTGGTGCAAATGGGATATTCAAGCTATTTGCACCCAATAATTTCAAATG
This sequence comes from Chrysomallon squamiferum, assembly GCA_012295275.1. Lineage (NCBI taxonomy): Eukaryota > Metazoa > Mollusca > Gastropoda > Neomphalida > Peltospiridae > Chrysomallon > Chrysomallon squamiferum. Next base: position 18,999,052 of record CM022673.1, on the reverse strand, counting down.
CTGCCACAGCTAAAAATGCCAAAACAAACAAAATTTTACCACAGCCATTCAGTCCTATGAGACCATATCTCCTGCCAACATTGAGTTCAAGCCGTGTGTCATGAAGTAACTCAGCACCATGGAAAGCAATAGAAAGCGTGTCAATGTGTACATCCCGGCTGTCAGGATGAGAAGCCAGTACTCCTGTACAAGATCTGTGCTTTGCTGCAAGATCTAGGCCAATATCATTTAGAGCATCAGTGACTTCATCAATTTCTGTAGCTAAAAAGAAAACAAAATTTAATCATCAATAATACAGGTTTTTGCCATTTCTTATGAATGTTATTATCTGACTGTTATGAAGTTTTATATATATATATATATATATAATATAAAGTACATAAATAAATAATTGATTAATAATGTTAAAAAGTGTTGACAAAAAGAAACCATTAAGAAAACATGTCTCCATTAGTTTAAAAGCTATTACTAGGGAGAAAGTGGACAAGCTAAGTGTAAAATGAAAAAATCTGAATAAACAAAAACACTTTTTTAGTTTTTGACATGGCCATTTAGAGAACATATATAAAAACTTTACTTTTTCACAGAAATGTTTCAGGTATTTTTGCAAAGAAAGTGAATATACATGAATAACAAAATAATGGTGCATAACAAGTCTTCTAGAGTCACAATAAATGGAAATATGGTTTATAAAACTTCATTTGGGGTTTTTTAATGACATTATTTTTGATACTACCCTAACATTTTGTGCTACAGATTTAAAATTTGGTATACACATAGTTAGAAAGAAACAACAAAATCTGAATGAAAAACTTTTCAATTATTTCTTTTGTAAATAAAGATTAACTTCTTTCTGTTATTTTGTAGTATGTGGTATGAATTATTATGTGGTATGAACTCCAGAAATTTGAACATGAGTATATATACATGTGTGTGTATCTATATATATATATAGATAGATAGATAGATTAGGTGGAATTTATCCCTTCAGTGTATCAATTTAAACACAGAGCTAGTTTGTGATCTGTTTCTATGTACTACTTACTAACGCCTAGACTTTACTGAAATGTGATTGAATAAACAAAAACTTTTGTATTTCTTTAGTGACAGTTTGGTTGCAAGAATAATTTATTCACTATGTACACAGTGTATTAACTGTTTAAAGATTTATAAAACAACAATTACCTGAAGCACCATTTATTCCATTTTGTGCGTCTTCATTCTTGACAGGTTTTGCAGCAGTCCTCTTCTTTGCTGCTTCTTTCTTCTTCTGATCTCTTTTCTTTTTGGCGTCAGATGGCATTACTACATTAAGTAACGTGATAATTGCTGGCTTTATAGTTTCATGAATATGCTCAACTAATGTTATTTTTATTATCAGTAAACATATTCTTTTTTTAAATGCACATTTGCTAACTACAGTTATTCCTTACCAGTTACATCATATAAATTTGAAAATAAGGAAAATTTTATAGCCATTTTTGTTCAATAGATAATATTCAAATATGTCATGTTACATCTTATGAACAGTATATATTCAAATTCAAATATATGTGTACATTGACAAAGCTGATAATCTGATTGTAAAAAGGACATATAGATGGTAACTGAATAAAATCCCTTTAGATCAAACTGCACTTTACTCATATTAAAAAAAGAAAAGACAATACTTTCTTCTATTTATTCATAATACAAACACAATGATATATATTTTTTTATAATTAATACTTTTTATCTAGTTTACACAAATGAAGAGCCTGCTGCCATTTGTGTTCATTTGAATCACTCGTACCTAACAAATACTTGCTAGCTTGCCTAATACATTTGTGCTTTTTCAACTTTTAAAGTTGCATTTCTAGATTAAAAGTACCTTCACAGGTCTTTATTGCAATAGATACTGTCCAAATTTTGAAACACTAAGCTAAATGAGGAGGACAACCACAGCACTTGCAGGTGATACGGTAAAATTCAAACCCGTCATATGTAACAATATACTCAACTGATCATAAAACTGCTGATGTAACTGAATTATTTTATCAACACTGACAAAAAGGATTATGTAACAATTTTGGAAATAAAGATTATTACTTTAAAACAATTGCTTCCATAAACAGATAATAGCTGTCATTTTGGGGAAATTCGTGGAACATTCTAATACCTTTTACTGTCATCCTGTACAAGATCTTGTATGTTAATATTTATAAAGAAAGATACAAAACCGGATATGGGAAAAAATCTATTACTTTTCAGGTTCCATTATTTGCAGAGTTACCTGTAAATGATGGTAGCAATTTCCATGACCATGGCAATGTGTTTTATAGTGAAAACATGTATAAAAAGCAAACTGCCAAAAACACATACATAGAAAGACTACACTATCTCCACTTAATAGAACATAGGTACAGTGCATTATGATACTGTTTGCAATTGTACCATCCATACAAGAGGTAAGTGTTTAGAAAGAATCTTTTATTTTGTTCTGTCAACAGTAACGCCATATGGGAAGGAAAGGGAAAAAATATGATTTGCCAACTGATTATTTGGCACATGTTAAAGAGTTTATAGATTATATATATATTGGAATTAAATTATAAAATGATAAGAAATATATATATATTTCTTTTTTTTGTAAAGAAAATTAAATTTTTTATAAATTTAAAATTGACTGAATAATTAATTAATCAAAGCTACTCAGCTAAAGCAATACAAAATCTGAATTGATTCATAATTTTTAATGACTCAGAAAAAAGAATTTAGCACGTGGTCTGGAATATAGCACTAGCATATATCAATTATTATCAACTAATTGAACTATCATTCTGATTTGTTCATCATTCTTTTATTGTCGATAATTACGATACATTATTATTAATATTTTTTAGATCACCTTTTTTTTTTACTTTCCTTGTTAAATATCTTCAAATAACGAATATCAGAACTGTAAAAATATATATATATGTAACATTGTATAACACTGCGTGTCACATCGATCTGGAACTCCTGCATTCAATAAATGAAATCATTAAATAAATGGTAGATGAATTTTAGTTTCCATCTTCCGCTTTTCCAGTTAGAAACGTACAATGTTTGTTTATCAATATTTAGAAATAAGTAAATGAAAACTGACTACTTTTCGATGGATTACCTGAAAATGTAACGTTATTATATTAGTGATTATTTGGATAACGTGAAACTTACTAAATACGTCAACTATTGCGTTTCCCTTGTGGCGCAATCTCAGCACATGCTTTGTCAAGACTGAAATAAAACTAACGAATCAATTCTAACAGCTTTAGTACCGATGTATAATATCTTACGCGAACAATTATCTTTCGTCAAGCCTTTCAAACAAATAGTTCCCAATCAGAATGAATTCAGTAACCTGTTAGGATGCTAATTCTGGTATTTTGGACCATGTAATAAGCCATGTACATTTTTGAGATTTATAAAATATGATTTCAACCATATGGTGCCTAATATTTACTAATTTACTAATATTTACTTCGTTGATTAATAGTAAGACTATTGACGTAGGATATAACGCAGACTTCGCATTCAACTTATTTCATTGGCTAACTAAAACGAACTGTCGTCTCCTTACATCCGGATAGGGCTAAAAAGGACGTACGAGCTTATGATCTCGAATGACAGACACTCGTTTATCTGAAGGGATTATCTAGTATATTAAGTTGGTATTGGGTTGGTGCTTAAATGAAATAACTCCAAAATGAGAGAATTAAACACATTAAACTCTATTCGGCATGACGTTCGGAGTTGAAAAAAAAAAAAAAAAAAAAAAATTATAAGTGAAAGATAAATAATACTTATAAATAAACAATTATTACATACAGATACTATATATTTAAAATTCACTTGAAGTTTTACATATTTTTTTTGCAGAAAATACTGCATCTTAAATAATAATAATAATAATAATAATAATAATAATAATAATTAATTAATTATTATTTACAGTGAACGCATAATAAGAAATAAGCATTTGACAGTCTCCTTTGAATTCCATTTTTAGTTTGCTTTATATAGTATAAAAAGATAACAGTAGAACATTATCGCGTGAATTGTCTAGAAAATGAATTATAGTTAAAAAAAAAAAAAAAAGACTCAGTCTTTTAAATGAATTAAATGGATACTAATTAATTACAGTTATTTCCCTTAGACAGTATTTCGCAGTTATTTTTAATTTTTTTTTTTTTTTTTTTTTTTTTGTCTGATCTGGGATAGAGAAAAATAATTTCAAACCTTATTTTTCTTTTTAAAGTATATATACATAACTGAAATGGCTGTCTACAGTATTCGACTGCATCCTGAGGTTAGAGCCTGGCTTGCTAACTCGTTCAGCGCTATGGATGTAAGAACCTTTTTATCGTGGTAAATTTTAGTTGGGTCAGTTTAATTTTGGACATCCATGACTATGACGGTAATTACTGGTTTTACTGAATATTTTATTTTTAATCTTTTACTGCATATGCAGATTCTGTAAGAAAAAAAAAAAAAGAAAAGATAAAGAGAGAGAGAGAGATGGTGCGATCATATACGACTTAAACTCAATAATAATTGTGTGTTAACTTTGGAAACTGCAGATGCTGATTATTAATTTTTTATATATAATTATTATATATATATATAAAAAATGACATGATTTTACCTAATACATGTTCATATCTCAAAACGTCATCTAGGGGTACATTCAAGCATATTCAAGCATACCCTACACTGTCATAAGAATTAAGAATACATTATAATCTGGATATAAAAAAATTAAAATTTAAATAAAAAATTCTCATGAGGCAGCACAATGATAGATGCTGTGTTGCTGTAAATGAAGGGATATTTGATTTATTGATTGTATTATATTTGAAAATAAAATGACAACAAATGTGTAGAAATAATAATTTTTACCAAAATGTTATTATAAACTGCCATTTAAAATTGGTAATTTTTTATTTCATTACATTCTGCTTAAAGAACCAAAACAAATTTTATGGAAAACAAAAAGTTAATTGCTGGTTCAATACTATATTTTATAGTTACTGAATTAGTGCTGCACATTGTGTATGCTAAAACAGAGCAGCTACAGATGAATTCTATAAGTGAATAAATACAAGCTTTATTGTGTTACATATCTGCTTCATACAGCTCTGTATATACAAACACTGCCATCATACTCAGCAAGCATGTAATATCATTTTGAAACTAGATCTGCATGTTTTCTATAAAACCTATCTGAACCATTCATAAAGTTTTGTTCATAATATGCTATTTCAGTCAGTCTTACAATACATATACAGTTGTTGATACAATATACTTTGAGTAAGTGGTGACTTCTGTCCATTAATTTTAGAATAATTTATTGTAAAAACAGAAGAAAAATAATTATCATAATAAACAGACTCTGGACATCATGACATAATAAAGCTACAGTGAGATATCTATAAAGAAAATAATAAAAAAATTTTGTTTCTAATTTCAGTTCTTCGTATATGATTTAAATAAATTTTGTCATTATAATTTTTGTTTTCTGCTTCTTTCTAATCAGGTAGGAAATACAAACCCAGAATCAAATGAACGATTTCTGTCCTTACTCAAATGGCTTGGGATACCTCCTGCTTTCACAACTCTGAGAATAAATACAAGATGCTACTCAGAGCATGAGATAATTGATAGTGTCAGAGAAATTATAGAGAAAGTAATTATTTTATTTTAAACAATATGATATAAAGATCAATTTTTATGTTTTCAGTTATATGTAGATTTTTATTCATTAACTTCAATTTTTTTTTTTATCTAATTATTGTTCATAATAAACTGGTTAAAAACCATATATTCATAACTAAATATGGAACAATTCACATAACATGTTCATTTGTTTTTGGGGTTTTAATTTTGTGTTAAATATTAATTAAATCTTTTTTCCCTACCAGCAATGTAAAGAGAGAAATATAGATATGTTTGAGATGTTCAGACATCCATCTCTCAAAGACTGTCTTGTGATAAAAAACCGAAGTATAAACAGCAAGCTACAGCCTGTGAGTATTATCTTTTAAAAATAAAATTCCTTTATTTGCCCATGTGTTATAATAAACACATTTATTATCAATTTTGATATGATTTATACCAAATCGGTAGACTTAGTATTTTTGTCTCTTGTAGCTTCACATTTTTCTAGAAATCTGACTATGTATATAATATATTTTTCACAAAGGGATTTTTGCATATCAGCGATTTTGCTTTACTGTAGGCTGACCCCAAAACTAATATTAGTAAAGTTCTAGATTGTAAACAATTACTCAAAAGAGAGGCAATGTCTTTGTTCATATACATACTTCTAATCCACAATATTTTTAATGTATTACAAAGTTTCTAATATTTTAAATAAAGAATCTGTTGGATTTGGTAGTGAAGAAAAAAGATAAACAAATTGGATAAAACTAAACTTACACTTTTTGTTTACAGTAATTTGTCCTAGAGAAGACAAATATTTTTACCATTGTTCAAGCAGCCTTTTAATCTCATTCAACTTTGCATTATAGTTTAATTCATGTATTTGATACTAATCTGTGGAAAGCCATACCCCAAGTGTTGTAAATTCTGTAGTCCAATTTTATCAATAAATGTTTAGAACACATTTTTCTGGGATCATTACACCCTTTGCCTTATTTTACAATATTTGTTTTATCTATATTAATTTTAAGACCAGATACACTGGTAAAATATTCTAATGTTTCTATAGATGCTGTAGAGTTTTATCACACCAGCCTGATAGCAATGTTGTGTCATCAGCAAACTGAGAACTTTTAATTTCATTAATATTTATCTCAATCCTGTTTATATCTTTATTATTTCTTATCAAGATTCCAAGAATCTCAACACATAAAATAAATATATCTGGATATAATGGATTTCCTTGTTTATACTTTTACCAAGTTTGAAGCATTTAGTGATCTTACTATTTAGATATAAACACAATTCACTTTCATTATAAAAAGTTGATATCCATCTTTGAATGAAGACCCCAAACTTAAAATAAGCTAAACTTTTTTTTAATAAAATTCCAAAAGCTTTTTCAAAATCTACAATTTATAACATCCCAGGCTTGTTTTGTATGCCTGTATAAAGTAAGATTTCATATATAAGTTAATATTATTACCTGTTTATTGGTCATGTATAAATCCATTTTGATCTCTGGATACTATTAAACCAAAAGAATTTGATATATTCAGCAGTGTATCCATTTATTCCTGGTGACTTTAATTATTAATTTTTGTTAAAACGTTAGTAACTCCTTTATAAGTTTATTCTCAGCAAATATTCTTACAGTGTCTCTAATAATTTGTTTGACTATAAAAACATAATTTTTAAATTTCAAAATCTGCTCCTTCTTGCAATACATACACACACACACGCATATATATATATATTTGGTTTCAGGTGTAGGACATGAGTAATCAGTTTTGAAGCCTGTTTCTATATTTATTTAAAATATTTTTTATTTTTTATTTCTTTTTTCTGTATATGATTCTCATGGACTAAAAGAAAAACTGTTAAGCTCAAATAGCTAACAATTTTATAATCAGCCAAACTGACATGAGTAATTGTATTGTTTCCTTCTGCTAATTTTTCTTTCTTTTTTTCTCACTGTAGTATATTTAAGCACATTTATACAGTTTAATTAAGTAGCCACTTAATTTTATCAGAGCATATGAACAGTTAAATACTATAGATATACATTTTTTTAAACAACTGCCTCAAAATTTAATTATAAATGAACCGCATGAAGAATTGTCCATAATTATTGAAATGTAACACAATGAATATTATTTTTATTTTTATTTTTAAGGCAGAGAAGGAAGTAATAGTTGATTATCTCTGTGGAATGTCTGTTCTCCGAGGAGCTGATGTTTTTATTCAGGGAATTATGGGTGCACCCACAGGTTTCTAACATTTTTAATAACAAAAGACATAAAATTTAATCATTTAATGTAAACTTTGTAAAGGGAAAGAATAAAACTGTTGTAAATATTCTTTCTTAATAATATTAAAACAAAGGTAAATTTTTCTTCATCATACTAGCTAAAGATGTTCTAATTTATTAGAAAAAGAACATGAACACAATGGTGGAAATAAAATAAATGCATGTGTGTCTATTTTCATAACTTTAGTGTAAATTTTAAAGCTGCTGTTGTCCAAAGGGTTTAAATCTTGATGAATTAACTTACCTGGACTGATGTATAATTTTCAGGAATGCAGAAAGGAGATAAAGTCTCTGTTTTCTCTGACATTGATGGGCTGTGTTTGAAAGGTTTAAAACAGAAATATGAAGAAAACAAAATATTTGTTGGTAATGGCCTTGTTCAGATAAGTCGAGAAGACTTGTTCTGCAAATCTAATCAGTTGAGGTGAGTTTTTATTTTATCCTTTTCTGCTGTATTACTGACTGAATAAAACGTTTCTGTTTCATTGGTTTCCTAAATGTTCTGTAGGAAAACTAGCTGTAATATAATTACGTTTTGTCTGTTTCAGTGGTGTTGGTGTGTTGATGACAGAGCCACTCTTCGAAGCTCCAGTGTTGACTGACATTTTGCCTAAGCTTGTATTTGCTCAGAATCTTCCATCAGTAGTCTGCTCTCATGTCCTTGATCCTCAGCCAGGAGAGATAATTCTAGATATGGGTGCAGCACCAGGTAAGCTGACATCAGATGTAATTTGTTTTCACTTCTGATTTACAGCAAATAATTATTGAAAATATTTCAAAATTTGTTGACTCCTTTTTAGCTGAGTTTATATAGGAAAAAGGTTTACATTTTTAAAGTATATGTTTTTTACACTGTCTGTTACAAACAGTAAAGGCACTTCAATAATATGTAACACTTCGGTCAGCTAGCTGTACAGTCTGTAACACCTCGGTCAGCTAGCTGTACAGTCTGTAACACCTCGGTCAGCTAGGTGTACAGTCTGTAACACCTCGGTCAGCTAGTTGTACAGTCTGTAACACCTCGGTCAGCTAGTTGTACAGTCTGTAACACTTCGGTCAGCTAGCTGTACAGTCTGTAACACTTCGGTCAGCTAGTTGTACAGTCTGTAACACTTTGGTCAGCTAGCTGTACAGTCTGTAACACCTCGGTCAGCTAGTTGTACAGTCTGTAACACCTCGGTCAGCTAGTTGTACAGTCTGTAACACCTCGGTCAGCTAGCTGTACAGTCTGTAACACTTCGGTCAGCTAGCTGTACAGTCTGTAACACCTCGGTCAGCTAGTTGTGCAGTCTGTAACACCTCGGTCAGCTAGTTGTGCAGTCTGTAACACTTCGGTCAGCTAGCTGTACAGTCTGTAACACCTCGGTCAGCTAGCTGTACAGTCTGTAACACTTCGGTCAGCTAGCTGTACAGTCTGTAACACTTCGGTCAGCTAGCTGTACAGTCTGTAACACCTCGGTCAGCTAGCTGTACAGTCTGTAACACCTCGGTCAGCTAGCTGTACAGTCTGTAACACTTCGGTCAGCTAGCTGTACAGTCTGTAACACCTCAGTCAGCTAGTTGTACAGTCTGTAACACTTCGGTCAGCTAGCTGTACAGTCTGTAACACCTCACTTGGAAGTGAAGTGTATAACACCTCAGTCAGATGTGATCAACTGAACAAGCTATAACAGTTAAATGTTTTATCACTAAACTATCCTATAAAAGTCTTAAGCAGAAAAGTATAAAAAACATAATTAAGCAGTAGTACTTCATGATAACTTCACTTATTTATTTTGACCAGTAATGTTAAACAAATAATGCAAATTAATTAAATAGTAATACAAAAGCATTATTTCCAAAAAATATATATTAAAATAACTTACATATTTCTAACAAATAATTTTTGTTTAATTCTCAGGAGGAAAAACTGTCCACATTGCAACTCTTATGAACAACATGGTATAGTATTAATAAATTTATTGACCGTGTGATTTCTTTGAGTATTAAAATTTAATAATGAAAGTATAAATTTTATAAATATAAATTTATAACATTTAATTAACTTCTGTTGTTGTTGTTTTTTTAATTCTCTTTTTAATCAGTCACCTTTCTTTCATTGGATATTAAAGAGAGATGTGTGTGCAATGTTGGCTGTTATTCATAAATAAAATATTCCTGACATTTTTGTTGTAAATTTGGTGGAAATTTTTTAATTTCGAGATAACAGTTATGGAGTATTTGTCTAAAGAATGTTCTACAGCACTAATGAAGTGCTTACTATTCAGTGTTTACTATTCATAATAACATTAATATCAATTATTAACTTTCTGCTGTTATGTTACAGGGTCGTTTGGTTGCATTTGACAAAACACAGCAGAAGGTTGACAAGGTGAAGGACAATGCTGGCAAATGGGGAATTACTTGTGTTGAGGTGTACAACTTCGATGCCAGTGATTCTGTATCTATTAATGCAGGTGCTGATTACTTTATATTAACATTTTAAACATCAGTAAAACTTCTTTACTTGGAATCAGTTAGATCAAGTGTTGTCAGTTTCTGAAGAATGCATTGAGTTGGAATAAATAAATTAGCAACATCAGTTTCCCAAGACTAAAATTGAAAATATATCTATCTTCCTACCTATATCTTTATTATTTATTTATTTTTATTTTATTTTTTCTTAAAGTAAAAAAAAAAAAAAAAAAAAGTAATAATATTGTAGTTTATCTTCTGTAAATAAATATATACAGAATTTTTATACAATAAACAAAAAATCTGGAATTAAACATTTTTGCAGAATTAAATATAGATTACCTGAGATAAGAAAAAAACATTTGAACAAAGCACTTTCATTTTGTTTTCAGACATCTCAGGTTCTCCTCCATATCCCCCAGAAATGTTTGACAGAATTCTTCTTGATGCACCTTGCAGCGCTCTAGGTCAGAGACCTGCTAGTAGAAATAAATTAAGAGTCACTGATCTCCTGTCTTATCCACAGTACCAGAGAAAATTCTTTTATGCAGTTAGCATCTGTTTGTAACTCAGTTAAAAACAGTTTAAAGAGCACAGTAAAAAAAAATTCATTTGTTAATTATTTTCATTTCATTTACTATGCAAGATGCAAATGAAGATAAACTTTGACATAATACCAGTTCATCATAATTGGTTTACATATTTTTCTCTTTTTTTTTAAGTACTACATTTTGTAGTAACAAATATGATATAAAATATTATGTTGACTTTATAATAAAAGTAAGGGAAAAGTTTGAACTGTAATGAAAATTATAAATAAATATTTCTTTTTTAAACCTAATAAATATATATATAATTATTAATAAATATCTAAAATATTTCATTTGAATTCTAGAATTTGTATATTTATTACATTTTCATGTATAATTCACAACACTATTCTTTCAAGCTGTACCCTAAACAGTAATAATTAAAATAATTAAATATCCCGTTTTTACAGTAGCACATCACATACTATGATTTTATTGTTTCTATTTCTGTAACTCCAGGCAGTGCAGCTGTTAAAACAAGGAGGTATTCTGGTATACAGTACATGTACTGTCACAGTGGATGAAAATGAGGCACAGATTGCCTGGGCTTTGAAAACATTTCCATGTTTGTGTCTTATCAAACAGGTAACTAGAATATTATTAATTCTGTCAGCAGTTAGCATGGAAAAAAGGAAAGAATTATGTTTGAATTTTATCTGGTGCAGAATATTACAGTTTTAACTTTTTTTTAATATCTTAATATTTGTCCTATATACAGACTAATTGGATATGGCTTTAGGTTTTTAATATTATTAATGATCAGATGACTATACTGTATTAGTAATTCAGTTAACAAGTTTTTAGACATGAAATCGGTGAAGTATCATATATGAGAATAGTATGTACTGTGTATGCACTCGAAATGGATTATCTTATTTTGTAAGGTATTTGACTTACTTTTGAGATAAAAATCATTAAAGTTTTTGGATTGGTGTCTGAAATTTGTCCACGACATAACTTTTTCTATTACTTAATACCAGTTGAACAAAATAGTTGTTATTTTATCTAATAAATTAAAAAAAAAATACTGAATGTAATTAAATGCAAAAACATGAAATAATGATCAAATTATGTATTAATTTCATTAACCTAATGCTGATAACTTTTTAGTAATTTGGATTTTATAAAATTATAATGAATTATCTTTACAAACATATTTTTGTTTTCTTATTCATTAAGTTTAACAGCCAGAAGAAACACAACATCTATTGAATATATACGTACCATATGTAAACTGTTTATTCATCCTATAATAGAACAAATTATATTTATACAATTTTATTACAAGTAACTGAATAAAAAATTTATAAATTTTCTTTTTTTTTTTTTTGCTTTGAAGAATGTACATATTGGTGGGACAGGCTTTCCTGGATCTGACCTTACCAGAGATGAACTTGAACTTGTCCAGAGATTTGATCCAAGTGTTTTGTCATTCAGTGACAGAATAAGCAGTGATACAGACACTATAGGCTTTTTCATTGCTAAGTTCATTAAAAAATAATACTGTGAGAAGATGCATTGTTTTTTTCTATTCCCTCTCTGTTGGGGGAACACATCCATGACTATTTATTTAGTCAGATTGATTAGTCATGACATTTTAATGGCCATTTCTAAAAAGTTATGGGGTTCAAGTCAAATGCCCATCAATTGCTCCATAGAAGCTCAGTGCCCATTCATTTCCTTCAAAGGCCAAGTGACCACCATAGCCAGTAATCACTGTAAACCAGTTTGCTGACAGCTGCTTTAGGCAAAATAGATCCGTCCAGTACTTGATAACACCTCAACTGCAGAAAGATAGCAAAGCCAAAATATTTTAAAACTGCACTTTTTTTGCTGTCATACTTGATTATCAATTAAGACCGGATGACTGAAATCATCATTCTTTGAAAGTATGCACAATATGTCTAGACTGTTTAACTTTCCTTGATCAAATGATTCAGATTGAAATTAAGCCACATTCTAATACTCCTACATTTAAAACTAAAATACAAATCTGAGAACTTAATTCAAAAGTGTCTTTTCAACATAACCAAACTAAATGAACAAAATTCTTGCTTGCTACATTGAATAGTGGCAGTCCTATAAACTCTGTTACTCAAAATATAAAGTTATTTATTCTGTATATTTCGTAATTTTATTTTGCTTAAAGATAAAAATTATCCTTTATATATAATTAATCTGCATCTTTTATTCTTGTGTCCAACAACTTCAAAATAACAGACTGTATTGGTTGAATGTGGAATAAACTGTTTCTATTAATAAATTAATAATACATTTTTGTAATAATAATAATAATTATTATTATTTTGTATTGTCATGTGGGCAGCATGGGTTAAGGGTTTGACTTGCCCATTCTATGAAATTTACATTTTCTTGAATTAATTGGATTAGACTGGTATGATCAGATCTGAAATTATTGTTTAGTCCTGTCAGTATGCTGTAAATGTTGACATTATATTTTAACATTTGGGATGGGAGTAAAGGGAAAGCATTCTTCTGTGACTTGTTAGAATTCACAGATTTAAAGTCTGCACAGAAATTTCCTTTCAGTTTTCACCAGAGGCACCTAAAGAGAGAATTTTATTAACTAAAATGACCAAAAACCTTCTGCTGTAACTGGTATAATGAAATTCAGAGGAATACAAAAGACTGAATATGTTAATCCAGCTAAATAATACAAATATATTTTTATATTTATATTACATTTTCAAATATGCAAATGGTTTGTGATCATGTATGTCTGTGTATTTGTGTCTGTTGGAGAGAGCAGCATTTGTTTATCTTTCCAAACAATTTTTATCTGAAATGGTCACATTTAAACATGTTCCTGCTGCTGCAACTGGCACTCAGTTGTTAGAATTATGACACCAGGCACAGTAAGTCACATTTATTCTTAATCATGTTGCCATGTTGTTCTTGTTTTTGTTTTTATTTATTTATATATTATTTATTTATTAGTAATATTTATTATTATTATTATTATTATTATTATTATTATTATTATTATTATTATTATTGTTTTTGCTGATTATCTTTAAGCAGATAGATTGCAAGCTTAACTTAGGATACTTTTTAAATTGAATAGTAACATAAAGCTATGTATTACAGGCTTCAGGAAATAGTACAAATGTGTTCTGTTTAGTGACGAAGTGAGATCGGTACAACAATGATTATCTCTGCAACAATACAGTGGAACCTCAGGTTACAAATTTAATTTGTTCCAGAGCTTGGTTCACAAACCATATTGTACATAAATTGAAACATTGAAATAATGCAAATGTAAACAATCCACTGCAGCCCCCAGAATACTTTTATTTTCATTGTTTTCAGGAAATTATTGTTTGGAAAGCAAGCCTTCTTCCATAGTAACACTGGGGAACGCTCCTTCAGGGGTTTGTTTTTGCTGTCTTTTGACACCGGGTTCTGCTTTTTTCTACATAAGGAAACATTCAGACAATTGCTCATCCTTTAATGCCTTGAGTTGTTCACTCTGGAGATGTACAAGCTCCTCTATGTCATCACTATCCACTTCCAGGCCACAGGACACAGTCTCATCCACTACCTCGAATACTTCTATGCCTTCTTCTGGTACACAACCTGGCCAAAGTTTTATCCAGGCAGAGTGCCAAGTGTGGGTAGAGATGCCATTGAAGGTCTTGTCTATGAGGTTGATGCAGTTGAAAATGTTGAAGTGATCTTTCCAGAAGTATCTGATGGTCAAATCAGTATAATTTGTGATATGAAAACTCCTGGGAAAGAGAGCCTTTTTGTACAGTTTTTTGAAGTTTGAGAACACTTGTTGGTTCAAAGGTTGAAGCAAAGGAGTCATTTTGGGTAGCGGGAATCTGACCTTAATAAAGTTATACTCAAAGACCAGGTCCACCTTCAAATCTAGGGGGTGTGCAGGAGCATTATCCATAATCAAGAGACATCAAAGGGGTAGGCTGTTTTCCTCCAAATACCTCTTCACACTTCAGTCAGCCATTCCATGAAGATAAGTGTCGTCACCCATGCCTTTTCATTAGCTCTCCACATCACAGGGAGTTTGTTTTTCTGGACATTATTGCGCTTAAAGACGCGAGGATTTTCAGGGTCGTAGACAAACAATGGCTTAATCTTGCAGTCGCCACTTGAATTAGCACTTAACAACAAGGTAAGGCTGTGCTCTACTTCTGGGTGATAAATGTCTTCTTTGGCATTTTCTTCCAGAAGAGACCCGTCTCGTCACAGTTAAAGATTTGTTGTGGAGTGTAGCCATCCTCTCCGACAAGGTTGGCAAATTTCAGCTTAAACGTTTCCGCTTCTTTCTCGTTGGAACTTGCAACTTCCCCGTGCCTAAAACCAACCTGTACCAAACTCATTACTTTTAGCAAAAGTACTAGGTGATTTTGACAACAGATAAGTGTGCAAAAGCTTAGCCTTTTCGCATAATATTGCCTCACTAACGCTATCTTCTTCAAGTTGCTTTTCATTGATCCTAATTAAGAGAAGCTTTTCAACTTCATCTATAAATTTGGATCTTTGCCTTGTTAGTATAGTCACACCTTTGGCTACATTGCCTGTTTTGATTACCTTTTTTTCTCGATGAATTCCTAGCGATGTCAGACACACGAATGCCACTCTCATTTTTTGCAGTTATTTCTTTTTTAACCTCTGCGGCGATACGTTTATACTTTCCACCAGCATTATCGCTTTCACTTTTTGTTTTCATGGGCGCCATTTTGTATAAGGTATAAAAAAAATATATATATATATACACGTAAAAACAGCAACGCTTTGAAAAATGCGAGAGCACAATCTCAGTGTAAAAGCTACTGAGCTGCAACTGCGTATCGAAGACTAAAGGTCTAATTCATGATATATATTTGCTATAATGCATGCCTGTAATCCTTACTTTGACCTCGGTTTTGACCTAAGCATCTATTCTTATCTTTACTGACGTCAAGAGAAAGCTTGTCGTAGCACGACTATAGTTCGTAACTCGGGACATTATTCGTAAACCGAGACAAAAATTGCCTAAGATCAAGATTCGTAATCTGATTTGTTCGTGCTTCGAGGCGTTCGTAACCCGAGGTGCCATTGTATTATTATTACGACTATTATGTTGTTGTTACTATTACTACTGGTAGAATTAATTACTGGATTTATTTGAATCACAGAATTAGCTATATACTGCTACTACTACTATTACCACTACAAATACTTCTTTATAAATAACGTTCAGGAAATACATGACCATTCATAGTCTGTAGTTAAATATATACATATTTACTTTGATTTTACTGCTGCTGCTGATTTTACTGCTAACTGCCATCCACAAATGTTTCAGAGGAAATTAGCTAGGCCTAGCACTAGTGAAAATGCTTTTACCATTGATGTTATTAAGTTGTTGCATTTAGCCTGATCATGTTTTGAAACTTAATGCCAAATGATCTTTTGCTTAAACTGTGACAACGTGAGGCACATGCCTCCTTCAACACACTGAATGTCCGTTCAGGAATTATTACACAAATCGAAAAAAAGTTTTTATTCCTTTTAATGTTTTTATTATTTTGAAACATTAAAATCTTCCAATCTGAAATTGTGTCTATTTCATTAGCTGTTTCTATTTTCTTTTTTTTTTAAATGTTTTTAGAAAATAACTCCTCCTTTTCTTTTCCTTGTGTTTTGAATAGCAAAATTACATACTTTTGAATTGATTAAATCAACATTAAGTTAATTCAGCTTAACTGAACTCATATTTATTTGAAAGTATCTGTTTACATCATTTTAAATATTGTGTAATTAAAAGGTTCCACCATTCAAAGCAGTAACTAGAAAACAAACTAACCAGTTTAAACTTGCCAAAGGCAATGAGATGAATTTCTTTCATTTTGTTTTTCCTTTATTTTTCTTTCTTTCTTTTTTGTTATTGTTATATCTTTACTTATAAAACTGTACTGTGCAAACTTTCAGTTTATAGCGTGACAGATTTTACTCATTAATAAATGAAAATGGACAAACTGTATGTATCTGAATTGTTAATAAGGATTGAAATGCAGTATAAAAAAGCAAAACCTTTAAAACAACATCAACAATAAATAAATAAACAATAACTAAAGAAACAAAAAGAAGTCACAAAACAACTACAAAGAAACAAAAAACGACAGTAGTAGTTCCATAATACAATTCTCTGTAACATGATAACATTATAGTTGTTTTACAACTTACGTATTAAAAATTCGGCTAAAATTATTTTAATGAATTAAAATGTATTATTGCCAGGTAACACTGTTTAGCTGCAGTACATTCTTTCGTGTTTTTTTTTATTTTAACTGATTATTTTTATTTATTTATTTATTGTTATTAGTATTAATATTATTGTTTTATTTTATTTTTTCCTCCTGACGTTCGCAATCATTAAAAGCTGTTATTATTACACTGATTTGAAAGTAAAAATAATTTGTATCCGGTAAAATGTACTTCAGAAAAGATATCGGTTAACTGCGGTTTCAGAGTAAATAGGGGAAGTGCACGTATATTCAACCTCTGGCATTTCTCAGCCTATGATGAGTCGAAAGTTGTTTTGCAATAACTGTATATAGTCTTTGCGAGGATCCAAAAATTTGAATTTCACGCCACGTCAGAAAAATCTCATGTTGATATTTTTATGTCTAGTGCTCTATATCGAGCCACCGGTCGGAATGTTGTGGCATTTGGCCTTGCAAACCAAATGTGTGGTCCGATGCTAATTTGAAGTGGAAAGTTCAGATACAGTCTGGACAACAAAACTCCTCGTCGCAGAGACGTCATAATCGTGGCAACAGCAGCAACACTACCAAGCCTGACAATCATCCCGAACATAAACAGAACTGGGTTCCGCCCGAATCCGTAAATGAAGATTCCTAACCTGAAAATGTAGACTATGAATCGTGGTCCCAGAGAGAAGAGCACCGTGCGACACAAGGGCCCGACATAAGCACCACTAATGTTTATCTTACCTCTTGAAACTAGTACCAACAAATCGGGATGGTCAATGCTTCTACAGAGACTTAAATTGCCAGACACCACAACTTCACAATACCACCAGAGATGAAGATGGACATTAAGTTGGCTTCTGAGTTGACAGTCAGATATGCTGCGTCTATAATTCACCCAGTGAATATGCTATTTTGAATTGATGTTTATTCCTTCCTGTTCATCTTTCTAATCCTACATTTTAACTCTACACCACTTCTATGGTGCAGCAGTCTCAGTTAGGCGAAAGATAATGTACTGAAAATTGAATTTAGGATACTCGAAATTTCTTTTATTAAAACAGTTTGTCCTTATATTCAGTATAAGAGCCGATAAGGTTCAATATAAGTCACGGGGTCCCTCATTTGAACAATGTCGAAATTTTGTTATGGTCCATAAAACTTGTATAAGTTAAATATTTTTCTTTCTTTCTTTCTTTCTTCTTTTTTTTTTTTAATTTTTTTTATTTGTTTTACCTTACGAGGGTCTTAGGGTATCTAATATCTATCAACTACAACTAGACTGATTCCATCTGGACTAAGCAATGAAGGTCAGAAGTTAGGGGGTTCAATATACATATACTTCCCCTACTTTTTCTTCCTAAAGCTCAGCATATTGTATCAAAAGCAGAGCGAACAAGTTCCTTAGCACTAATCAGAAATTGAAAAAGAACAACAAAACCTAACGCATTTAATAATGCCAGCTAAATAATAATAATAAAATTAATAAAACGACTTTTTTTTCAGCAATTATAATTTTTGAACATGTAAGTAACAAAAAGAAGAAGAAGAAAAGAAAAAAAGCCTAACTATTTTAATGCTGATTACACGTCTTGGGAATTGTGCTATTATATCATTCAGTCAGTACTGTTTTTCAGTTTCTTGAAGATACACATCTGAAATAAGATATATTTAATACTTCGTAATAACGCTTCCGAAGAAGATAAGAAAATTAATTATATTAAAATTACAATAGCTCCATGATTGACTATTAGAACTATTTATTGCACAAAATTATTTCTGTCTATTCTATATGGATTTTTGGGAAGGCTTTGGAAAGAGCTTGTATTGTTTTTGTCTGTATTCTAAATTATTTGTTTCCCTTAGATTTGTTTTGTTTATTTTTGTAATAATGAATTGATTATAATGGGAGTGTATTTTCGGGTGTTTAAACTACCAGAAAGACAAATAAATAATTAAAATAATCTCTTGTTCTTTAATTATGTCTAACAAGAGTTCCAAAGGCAGATTTTCAAAGGGTTTTTTTGAACTGGGATTCGATGTTGGTCAACTGTAATACTGTATCAAAGCTTTTCTCTGTCGAGTATCGATCCACAATTCCACATAACATTTGCTATTCAAAGTATTTCAAATAACTGTTCTCGTTTTAGTTTAACGCTATGACTACTCTATATCACATAACCCTCTTTCTGCAGTAACATAATTAAGTACTGTATTTAACAAATATTTATTTATTTCATAGTAATTATAATCAATTTCCAGACGGCTATTTAGTTTTCGTCAAGAAATTTGCAAAGCTGCGAAACGAAAAGCATGGATTTGAATGTTTCGCGGACTTGCACTTTCTTGCCGATCAATGTTCTTATTAGTATTATTAATTCAAACATTCTGTGCGGAAATAATCAGTGAAGCAATAGGAAGATCAGTAAAAGAGCACAAGACAAGAATAAACACTGAAGGTTCAGTAACCGGCGCATTTCCTCTGTTATTACCAAGTTGCTGTAATTAACAAGTATTAAGTCATTAAAATTAATGTTCTGAAATCTCAATCTCTCTCTCTCTCTCTCTCTCTCTCTCTCTCTCTCTCTCTCTCTCTCTCTCTCTCTCTCTCTCTCTCTCATATTTTCATTATACATCTAGAGTAAATTAGTTTTCTAAAATTCTACAAAATTTGTACAGGAAAGATTTATTCTGAAAGCAAACCAATTATCTATAAAATTGTAAGGACCAGTCATTCAACAGCAAATACTACATAATTCCGTATATATTTTTTTATAATTATCAATGATGAGACGGCTGATTTCTACCTGAAAACCAAAATCGCCGAGGGAGGTCAAATCAAAGGTTAAAAATAGTTCGATCCAATCTCTGATAAACGCTGGTTGTCGTCTGCCGAAGATGAGTTTTGCTCGACGGATTGAGGTGATAATGCTACAGTAAGAACGCGGCGTCTATTTCAGGTAAGAGTGTATCTTCTACCATTACATTTTGATGCTGTCTTATATATCTACTGCCTTCTTAATATGTTATTTTCCTTTCCTTTCCTTTTTCTTTTTCATTTCTTTATTATTATTATTATTATTATTGTTATTATTATTATTATTATTATTTTTATTTATTTATTTTATTATTATTTTTTTTAATTTAGATTTATACTTTTTCTAGCATTCAAAATTCTTTAAATTCTTTATTTATTTATTTATTAAGGTTTCTGGGAAGTTTTAAATTCAGTTAAGACAATATTGCTGGTAAAATTTCACACACAGATGTTTTTATCTATGTTGTCGCTGTATTTCTTTAATCTGTAATGAAGATTTGTCTTTCTCGTTTATTCATATTTTACAGACAAGAATGATGTATTCCGTAACAGACGTTAAAAATTTAATGATTTTGTCATTTCTTCGTTATTATTATAATTTTTTTTTAAATTTTATAATTGTATTGTTGTTGTTGTTATTATTATTATTATTATTATTATTATTATTATTATTATAATTATTTCTGACTGTAATGCACTGACTCACTGTTATGAGAGCTCTGATTAAAATGAAAAGACGAAGTTTCGAAATGGTAAGTTATGTGATAAATGGAATAATTATTGCTGCACTCATTTACAGTCAGTTAATTAAATGCCAAATTGGAGAGTCGGCTGCAAGTTGTCTGTAAAAATTAACTAATTCACCTCTGCAGTAGTTCTATATAAAATTTAATAATAACAATAAGAAGAAGAAGAAGAGTGATGATGATGATGATGATGATGCTGCTGCTGCTGCTGATGATGATGATATTAATTTTTATTTAAATTTTAATTATTTCGAATTTAAATTTGGTTAAATTGAATTAGCAGTTCGTTTGATACATTTTATGAATAGGAAATCAAATGTATTTCCGAAAGGCGATGCTGTGTGTGGAACGGAGTTGCTGAGTAAAACGACGCAATATCTCAGTAAATCCTCTTCGCGTATCAACTACTGTGTACCTGCACATTTCCAGCCAGAAACCTCATTCACACGAATGTCATCAGAGAACGACAATTAATGAAAGAACACATTTCAATAATCATGTTATAACTCTGTCTCTCTCTATATATATATGTAAAATAATTATAAAATCTAGTAGTTGAAAGTTTCATAATAGCGGTTGTAAAAGGAGTAGCAGCAACAATAATAACTGAAGGACATACATCTGGAACTTGTTTAGTCATAGATTAAGAATTGAAAATAATAATATCATTTTATATACAGCTCAACAAAGGATGCTGATTTATTATTTGAACATCAGCTATAAATATTACAATGACAGTTTATTATAATATTGTAACTTTTATTAATTGACTTTGTATAACAAGAAAACAAATTTCGAAAACTTGTTATCTTTCTGAATATAATTTAATGAAATTGTAACAAATATGCATGTTTTATTAGTATATGTATAAATAAACTATCACAGCAGTTGTTTTATAAATAAACTGTGGAATAAAATACAAAACTGTAGCCAGGTAGTGCGAGAGTAATTGTAAACTGTAAGTCAAAGACTTTGCTCGCGTGAATTTCTTCTGATGATGACACAAACATAACTGTAGTGTTTTCCATTGCTAGATAATCGTTGAATAAAAATTTGAAGTGTTTATATTGTATTTTATTGCTGGCATTTAAGGATTATTCTGGAAGAATTGTAAGAATTTATAGGATGCAGGCATGCGTTGTCAAGTTTCATATTTCCTTCTTGCTTTTTCATGATGTTAGTGTTTCAGAATTATTAAAGTAATTGCTGTTCTATTCTTGTCATTCTTGCTAGAAAAACAAATCAATATTAGATCTGTCATAATGAAGAATTAATTTCTTTGATCTTTCTTTAATATAGTAGTAGTAATAATAATAATAATAGTAATAAAAACGGTGATAAAGGATGTAAACACACACACACACACACACACACACACACACACACACACACACACACACAGACACACATATAATTATAGGACAATACCTTTAAATATAATTTAAATACGGCACCTTCTGAGCTTTGAAAAATTTGCTGTGTAAATCTGTTTGGAAATTTAATGATAATTTTCCCTTTTGTTTTCTTTTTTTTCCCCAGATTCCCTAGAAATCGCTTCCTCAGTTAACTCCTGTCTACTTTTGTCACCACATGGATATGTTGTTATTAAACAGTTCTATAGAAGAGTACTCTGCGATGTATGACTTAGTACATGATGAACTTGATGTAATGAACATTACCACAGACACACCGCCATTCAAAGATAGGAGTAATGCGGGATTTGTTTCCATGAATACCGCTAACACATTTTCAGTTGTCTTTGGTATGATATTGATACCTGTCTTTTCACTTTTTGGATTTATGGGCAATATCTTAAGTCTTATAGTTCTTGTTCATCATAGAATGAGAAATTCTATAAACTTGTGTTTAGCAGCACTTGCGATTTCTGATTTTCTTGTTCTTTTCCATAGTCTTTGGTACGGATTGTTAAATATTTACGAAGCACATGATAAAAGTGCAGGAAAGAATCTGAGATTCTTGACCTATCCTGTCTTGGGTGCCTATGGGAGCGTTGTGACAGCAAGGATCACATCGTGGCTTACAGCGATGCTAAGCATTGAGCGCTTTATTGCTGTGTACTGTCCTATAAAAGCCAAAGCTATATGTGGCAAAAGATTGACCTGCATTGGGATTGCTGTGATATATATCTCTACCGCAGTTGCCTTCATTCCAACACCATTGAAATACAGCGCTAAGTATGTCTTCAGCAATAAAACAAATTCATCCACTGTGATTTTGTCAAGATCGGCTTTAGGAGATGATAAAAATTTCTGTGTAATATATGGAACTTTGCTGAATATTATTTTTCGTTTTATTCCGATAACAATGCTAATAGTGCTAAATGTTGCCATTATCTTAGCGATCCGGAAGACGTGGAGTTTACGACGTGTTATGACAAGTCAGGGTAGTCATGCTAGAGCATCGGAACAAAATCGCATAACTGTTATGCTTCTAACTGTTTCTGGTGTCTTTCTCGTGTGCATTCTACCTGGTGCACTTAGCAGTATTGCTTCACAAATAAGGAACGACTTTTCACGACTGGGTCATCAGCGTAATTTTTATTTGTGTATTTCAAATGTGACTTACTTCCTAGAAACCGTCAATTCATCGGTAAATTTCATAATTTATAAGGCTTTCAGTCGGAAATTTTGTCGCACATACAGACAAATATTCTGCTGCGATCCTCCTGCGAAAATACAAAGCGATTCAAGAAGAGAAGTCATTCGCTTTTCAAGACGTCCACTGGGGTCATCGTCCAGCAATACAAGTTCACAAGAACTTAGACTGACCTATATAACGGCTGATTTGAGAAATGGATACAACACAAGAGTGGATATTAATCAAAGAGTTAAATATTTTAGAACTGAAATTGAAAGAAAATATACTCTGACCCATCCCAGAGGACCTAGATATGTCGATTTTAACAATTGGGCCAGTCAATACAATTAGCATTTAACCCTCTTGTTCACAAAAAATAAATAAAGATTGGAGTTTTTTTTTTTTTCCTTCTTCTACTTCTTGTTTTTTAGAACAGCACTCTATTTCGTCTAATAACAGCGCCATAATTCCTAAATTGTTTTGGGAATACAACGATATTAAAAGAACTAATCGTCGAACTGTTAGGAAATTGATTTTTGAAGTGTTAAAGTAATCGGTTCGTATATCCTTAATGTCTAAGCCATGACATTATAAATCTTTTGACATCAAATGTGGCGTTAAGTCAGCTTCAGTGTGGAGACGCAAAGAAAAGAACAACATGACAAACAGTATCTGCGTGAATTTGACAGCTGCTTTAAATAACTCAAACAAGAATGTATTGTTTCTTTAGTACAATTTAGTTTCACGATATTCCAAGATAATTTTGAAAAGAAAGTTTCAGTTTCCATAATTGGAGAGTATTTTCTGCTTTTTCTAACTATTTGTTTTTTGGTTGTTGTTTTATTATTTTTTTTTTTTATCAGTATGTCACTGGGATAAGAATGGATAAATATATACAAAATGACACAAGCTGCTTTTTAAAGATCGTTTAATTAATGTCAATTTTACAATATTTAAAATACATTTTTTCTTTCTTTCTTTTCTTTTCTTTTCCCAAATATTTTAATTTTATTTTTTTTATTTATTTATTTAATTTTATTTTTTTTAGGGGGAATGTCGTCTCCCCATTACATTGTAAAAGGTAAACACCTAAAGACACAATGGTAAAGATATTCTAAAGGATGTGATCGGGGAAATAATTGAATATGTCTGTTGCATAATGTAATAATATTGAAATAGTAAAAACAGATGGTTATATGTTTATGTGTGTTTCTGTGTATTTCTGTATCTGTGTCTCTGTGTTTATTTTTGTATTATATGTGTTTATGTGTATGTGTGTATGTGTATGTATGTATATATGTAGCTGAATGTATATTTGTGTCTGTGTATGAATGTGTTTTTGTATGCGTGTTTGTGTTTGTGTGTGTGTGTGTATACGTATGTATATGTTGCTAATTAAGGTTCTGGTTAATAATCGGATACTGTTGTTAAATTAATATACTGTCGAACACAAACACATACATGTGTGTGTGTGTGTGTGTGTGTGTGTGTGTGTGTTGGTGTGTGTGTTTGTGTGTGTGTTATCGCTATCGCAGTAATAACATTATTTCCTACACCTCACACCATGTAAATCAAAGTATAATAACAATATTGTCATTCAATGAAGTAACTTTAATTGCCTTTTTCCAGGAGAATCTAATAATTAACTGACATCTGACCAAATACTGTTTGCTTCATTTTAATTATCTGAAGGATTTATAGGTTAAAAACATAATTACCAAAATATTTGTAAATAAAAACGGAAATTTAAGACATAGGCGTTAATTTTAAACTTCAATGATTATTCTTCGCCATCAAATTAGAAGTAATTATAACATCGTTATGCATCTATTCTTATTAAAAACACACACACACCCAAAATAAGAACAAGAAAACAAAATAAAAAAACAACAATAAAAGAACAAAAAAAACAAAAACATAATGTTTAAAATTATACATAATTAGTAACATTGCGATGACTGGTGATTCAGTGATTATGTTAATACTAGTGTCATAGATTTCATCATGATGACAGTACAATATATTTCAGTTCTATTAGCTTCCATTTTATGATGGGAACACTAAAATACAAACTTTAAAATCTATTGATGTAAACTTTAAAACACAGAAATTAGGTGTTTATATATATGTACGTAATTTTAAATTCATGAAGAGGTTAATAATAATGCGAAAATAAGAAATTCGTATTTATTTAACGGCAAACTCACTATGTTTTTACAACTGTTCACGAAGTAGTAACTGCGGTTTAAAGACTAAACAGATAAAACTAGCCAAATAATATCATCATTATCAAAGCTAACTTTTGTAAATATGTCTTAAAACTAAAGAAAACAACTGTATCTTGAAACAGAGTTTTTACATATGTTTATATTTACCTAACTATTTTGTACATTATAGGTTAACATTTCTCACAATTTTGTATTGATGACGATTTAAAAATATGCTAGGAAATAAAACAGTCACCTGATAACAATTGTATTAACTTGCATTTGGAAAAGCAGTTTGTCTGTCTGAGATATGAATCGATCTAAAATGAAGGGAAACAAACATCATTAGCAAATGATTTGAGTATCACACCGACAAGATGAAGGTGAAGAAACTCACTATTCCACGTTCATCTGTCAGGAAGTCAATATAAATTGACAACAGGCATCAAAATGTTCATTCTTTTTGCATTTGTTCTTTAATTTTTTATTTTGTTATATATATATATTTTTTTTGTTTCTGTTTTATATATATTTTTTTTAATAGAAATATCCAAATAAACTTTCGTTCTTCCTCGTGCAGAAACAAAACTAAGATTGTAATGATAAAACTTGTTATCAGTGGTTACATTTGTTTAACTATTGATGGATTTTTCATCAAATTTCCATAATTCTTGGACAAAAATATCTCAGTTAGGGCAGGTGGTTACACAACTTCACACAGATTCAAAACAGTTAGGTAGATGGAGTGTGTGTAGTCACAAATGCTGCAAAATACAAGTTTAAAATAGGAAACTTACGTTTTAATTAAAATTTATTAAACAGACAATATTTCATTAACGATTTGTCCAGCATCAAACGACCCATAGATATTACATTAACAATCTAGTTTTAAAGAATAATAATGTATGACGTGCTGAACTGGCCAGACAGTATTTACCAATTCTTTTCGTATTTATATATTACTGTTTGTCTATGACATACTTTGTGTTTGTCAGTAATTTGTCAAATAGATGACTTTATTAATAAGTAACATTTCATGTATTTTATCAGTTCTTCACTAATCAAACTGAACATAGACACCAATCAAAAGGAGCAATTTAAGTCAATTTTATAAACAAGAAATTAATTAGTTAAAAATGTAGAACCGTTTTCAATAAATAAATTTAAAAAAAAGACAACAACAACAACAAAATCAACTATTTCTGATGATGAAGTGGATACAAATGATTTTGTGTATGTAATTCTAAATCTATCTTTCATACAAGGTAGTAACATGTTAATTAATTCTTGGTACTAAAAACAAGCTTAAACTAATTTACCATTTGTACCTACCACTGCGTACCGAACAACGTTGTATTTATATATTAATGTTTTAAAGCATTCATCAGGCTGACATTAACTGAAGTTTCGCACAAACTGCTTTAACCTGGGCAACATTACGTGAGTTTATTATAACCATTACGGTTGAAATCTGATCAAGCAACCGGATGTTACCATCAGAGTGCTATCGAAACATTTCGTGCCGCCTCTCTTTCTGACTCTAAAAATTAAAGGCAGGACCGGATTGTATTACGTTCTATTATACGATTTTTGCGAAGCAAAAATGAATCAATAAATATATCATCCAATATCGTGTTTGTCTCCTATTAGAATTAATGTAAGCGTGACATTTCAAAACTACACCGTTTTCCTTTGAGAGAGAGAGAGAGAGAGAGAGAGAGAGAGAGAGAGAGAGAGAGAGAGAGAGAGAGAGAGAGAGAGAGAGAGAGAGAGATACGCACGCATGCACTCATGCATGAATGATAATTGATACAACGTATCTGCTTTGTATGTGAATATGTAAATATGCATGTATTGTATGACACAATATATTCGCTATGCAATATTAATTATTACCTTCATCCTTTTCTTTGCTGGGTGTAGTTTGTGAAAAGGAAATAAGGTGAATGACCTTAACCAACACTGAGTGTATGTATTCATTTAAATTAAGGTTTTATCAACAAGTAGTCATGTCATACGTAACTATTAACGCTTGGGTAGGGTAGAAGAAAAAGAAAGAAAAACTTTAAAGTCAGTCCATTTCTTAATAAACTTCATTTCCTTCACTAATAGTCTGGCAGAATAATTTCTTTTCTGACTTAACCAATTAATCAGTATTCGCTACGATGGACACGAATACAACAATTACATTGTAATCATTGAGGTAAATAAAATTAGACTTACAAAGTGAAGATAGTGTGGCGTATGACAGCTTTAAATATCCAATTAGTTCAACTGAAGGAAAAGTACGAATGACGCTTTCAAACTGTAACATTAATCGATTTTCTGATAGTTTTAAACTGTCTAAAAACTACACATTATTCTTCGAATTCAGTCTGTAATGTTAATTTACAAAGGTGGACTGTTGTTTTGGATTTATATCTTATATTTCAAAAAAAAAGACCATGTTCTTTTTTCTTCTTCTGTTTTTATTTTGTTGTTGTTTTTATTAATATTAATGCTATGGTCATCGTCATCGTCGATGCTGTTGTGCTTTATATATACAGGGTGTCCCAAAAGTAACCGAACCGCAAACTTAAATAAAATTAGCTATTTAAAACAACAGATT
The DNA here is from genome assembly GCA_012295275.1 of Chrysomallon squamiferum. Classification (NCBI taxonomy): domain Eukaryota; kingdom Metazoa; phylum Mollusca; class Gastropoda; order Neomphalida; family Peltospiridae; genus Chrysomallon; species Chrysomallon squamiferum. Next base: position 18,970,802 of record CM022673.1, on the reverse strand, counting down.
TAATCTGTAGATTTAGTATTTACAAATGTTCAAAATGTTCGTTTAAATCTAAAGTTCTTCGCTGCATTTTTAAGAGTGAGGGTACCATTTCAAGTCAAACCATGGAGAGTCCAGTAGCGCGCGCTGAATAAGAATCAAGCTATGACGTAGGTACAAAACCAGTAAGATCAGCGAAAAGATTCAAGTGTAACGTCTGCCTTTATTGCGGTACAGAAAGCAACTGTCCGGATAGCGAGTTGCAAGAGAAAGAACACGGAACACCTAGGAGAACATGAACAGTATTAAAAGACCGCGTCGTCGCGGTAAAACAGAAGTCTCGATCACGAAGAACACTACAGTCAGGTAACAAAACTCATTCCAAAGACTACTACTGACAGAAGTAAATGAATAGTACAAAAGATAACATAAAATGACATAAAAGATGGAATTAAATTTGTTATTTTTAATATCTAATTTTATTTAACTTTGTGGTTCGGTTACTTTTGGGACACCCTGTATATATAATATTTTATTTTATTTATAATTTGATGCAATAATCATTTCTTTTCATGATAATACAACATTTTTATTGTCTATTAATATTTTCATGGTGTGAAAAACAAAAAAATAATAATAATAGGAACAGTACGAAATATCAGTGGGCTGTGTTTAGGAATGACGATGATTCTTAGTAACATGAATAAATGGAGAGTGTAAATATGGAGAGATTGACCCGTTAAATATACAGGTATGTCAAAAACACCACAGACCTTTGTAAAGAACATAATCAAGTACTTCAAAAATGTAAGTTCAAAAATGATAATTGTCCACATCTTTATTATTTTAACAAACACATCTCATGAAAGAAAAATAAGGCATGTATATTTTATGCAAATCAATGTGACAAGATGGCAAAACGCATGCTGGAATGGAATTTCTACTCTTTTCTGTTAACCACATACACCAGCAGACTGTCTGGGCAAAAGCAAGAAAATTATTCAACTCCATCTATTATCGTGCAACAGAAGATACGTTTCTTCAAAGGAAGTGGCAGTACATTTTATTGTATTTGCTGTGTAGACAATGACGCTAAATAAATAGAACTGTGAATTTGACTATAAAGAATCTAAGCAAAGTCTTCGTATATAAACTAATAAAATACCGAGCTGATTTCCGATATTTAAGGAGCAGGCATCTGAACCCAGCTCGGCATCTTGACCCACCCTTCCCTACCTATCTGGATAACTGGTAAGTTCAAACTTCAGTATTTCATATATAAAAGAAAGGATTAAAATAAATAAATTAAATAAATGATAATAATAATAATAATAAGAAGAAGAAGAAGAAAAAAAAAAAGAAGAAGAAAAAAAAAAAAAAAAAATTAATAAAATAAAAAAGATAATAAAAGAAAAGAGAGAAAATGAAAGCAAAACAAAATACTAGTCGACCATCATTAATCCAGCATCATAGGTACCTGCAAGATACTGTATTATCTCATCTTGCCTTTGAAATAACACTACAAACCCCTTTCAAGTTTGTTTTTTCAATCTTACTTTTATAGATAACATACATTTGCTCTTTACACAAGAAGCAGCATTTCCTTTTTTTGATTGAAGCTATTTTAAGGGTTAAAACGTATTAGATTGTAACAATAAATGGAGAAATACAGTTGGAATGGTTGCTTATGTTTACAACTGACGCCAACAGTATTCATGCAGCAAAAAGCGCCTTTAACAGTTGTGATGGTCAACCTGTAATAATAATCAGACTGGCAAATTAAAATCTTTAATTCGTGCCGAAAATGATATTTTGGTTATCTGTTTTTGATCTTGTTAAGAGCCGAAAAGAAAGATACGCTGATTTTCGTGAGGCATATTAAGTGATGTAACACATCTATTATATCATCATTACAGCTGTTGTTACATGGAGCGTCGAAATTGCTCAGAACTTTACCCGTTCTCAACTGTAGCCATGACGTCACAGAAGTGCGGTGCATTTAGTCCGGTTGCCAAACCCCAGATTTTTGGAGAACCTTGCAATACAGTCCGTTCAAAAAAATTTTGCTGTTTCTATACCTCCGAGATGTGCTCTTGAAGAATCTGAATGATGCCACTCTGTCATCCTTGGGCAATCCGCACAATATGCAAATTAAGGCCGCTATTACTGAAAATCTTGTTTTCGTCAACATCTCAGTAACTATGCATGGTATCAAAATAATTTTGGTGTCTATCCCCATGTTTTGAGGGGTAAAGAATCAGATTAAGCCATTTCAGTCACGATCACACCAATATTTTGTGCTGAATAGGCATATTAAGGCCGCCATTACTGAAAATCTCGTTTTCGTCAATATCTCAGTAACTACACATGGTATAAAAATAATTTTGGTGTCTATACACATATTTTTAGGGGTAAAGAATCAGATTAAACTATTACAGTATTGATCACACCAATATTTTCTGCAAAATATGCAAATAAGGACCGCCATTATTGATAATATCAGTAATAGCGGCCTGGTAAAAGCAGGCACTTCTCTGTTATTGAAGCGCCTGGTTCTGCCAGAGTGGCTCACATACATCTTCTCTTCCAGGTAGAGCTGAAAGATGGAAGGGTGCTGCATCTTTTGTAAAGAAGATGGAAGCAAGAAGGAACTTAGCGTCGCAGGGACTGACAGGATACAGACTATCATTGAATCAAGTAAACGGAGATTTGATGATCTCCATGAAGATCTTGAAACTAGGCTGTTGGCAGACAAAGATTTAGAGGTGCTTTGTCATAGAGGTTGTGTATCCACATATACATCCGAATCTCACATCAAGAGACACTTGAATAAACTGAGCGCATCAAAAGGTTCTGAAGAGTCATCTGCAGGAAAACATCTGCGTCGGTCCGGATCGACAACCTTCAACTTCAGGCAACATTGCCGTTTCTGCGGTGAGGAATGCTTGACATTCATCCTAAGCATCCGTATCGTTGGCGCAGGGTTGTTCTTTGTAGGACAGCGGACCGTGGTGAGGGGAGAAAGACTTTTAAGGAAACCCTTCTAGATGTCTGTAGATCTCGTCACGACGACTGAGGACGCGAGGTAGAGACACGTTTGGCTGGGACAGTGAGTGATCTGCATGCAGCAGATGGTAGATACCACACAGACTGTTACAAGAAGTTTTGTTCACCTCGGACAGTGAAGTCAGCTTCAGCAGCATCTAGTAGTAGCCAAAAGGAGGTGGATGTGGCTTTTGAAACGACAGTCAGTGCAGTGAGAGCAGAATCATCGCGAGTGTGGAATTCCATCGAATTATACGACCTATACCAGTCCAATGGTGGAAGAGACATTAGCCGCCGAACCTTAGTCTCCAAGTTGTTAGAATACTTTGGTTCGGATCTTCTTGTGCTGAGTGGCACAGGTGTTGCTAGTCTGCTCGTGTTTCGAAGTAAAGCATCCAGTTTGTTGAGACTAGTGCTGGCAGTGATGAAGATGATGTTGAGATTGGACTGGAAAAGTTGCTCACCAGATTGTCCGTGATGTAAAGGAATCATTAGTTGATGTCAAGAACTATCATGCCCGAGTTGATATGGACATTGCCCTTGACTGTGTCAGTTCCACTTTGTTATCCTTGCTATCAAAGCTTTCTACAAAGTTTGACCACACCTTACCAGCCACTCTCATCGGAAAAATTGTTACTAATGCCATAAGTGGTAGATTCACAACTCTCCAGATTGCGCTCGGTGTTGTCTTAAACAGGAAAGGGTTGATTGAACAATTTTATGACTGGCCTAATCAAGGAACTGTGGCAGATTTTGTCAACGGCTTCACGAGGAATGTGATGAAAAGGGTGGCAAGCCAGGACACAAACCTGATCTCTGATCGCTACTTCGACTTCAGCATTAAAAGTGGAACGCGGGCAGCTCGAGCTGGTGACGAAGCGAGCCGACGACACAAAATGCAGTTACATATTCCATTGCCACCCCAGAATGTTGTCCTTACAGTAACTGAGAATAAGGTACAGGTCATAGATCTGATATGTCAGAATTTGATCCAGAAAGCACAGGACAAGCCGAATGAACACGGTCTGGTCATTACCTCTACTGACTCTGTTCCAGTTGTAATTCAGGATGGCATTGTCTTCCGTAGGGAAGATCTCATGACTTGCCATGAAGAAGCGGATGTAATAATCATGCAGCAGATGGTTAAGGCAGCTGAAAGTGGCGTGAAAAGAATCAACATCGTATATGAGGACACAGACGATTTTGTCCTCCTGCTGCACTTCTACGCAAAGTTGAACCTGACCTGTCGTCTTACAATGGAAGGACCAAGTGCTGAACGAACTACTATAGACATTGGGGCAACTGCAAGTGAACAAGGACACTTGCTTTCATAACTGCCATCCGCCCATGCCCTCTCAGGCTGTGACACTGTGGCTCAGTACTTCGGAGTAGGAAAAAGCACCGTCATCAAAGTCCTTAAGAGTGGTGTAGAACTGCTCAAATTGGGCGTATTATCTGAGGACATAGGTGACATCATTGAAGAAGCGACAACATTCATGGCTGCCTGCTACGGGGTCAAAAGCTTGGTGACATCGAACATGTCTGAGGTCCGTGGAGCAGTCTGGTCGCGAAGGATGGGTAGAACAAATTTGACAAAGGCTCCAGAGCTTAAGTCACTTCCACCTTGTAAAGAGGCATTCGAAGAGAACGTAAAGCGGGCGCACATTCAGACTGCCATTTGAAAATCAGCTCTCAACTCATGCACGCTTATCGGTCCCTGCCACCGAACTAATTGTTGAACTGGCCCGAAACTGCTAGTGCATGTTTTTTTAAATAACACGTATCTCTACATTATCTCCTTATAAACAACAAAATCCAATATAGTGAGACTATACTTGAACATTTTAATAAGTCCATGCACACAGATATACAAGATAACAATCATTTCATCAAAACAAAATTAAATAATAAATACAATTTCATGATAAAATTTACTGTGACCTACCATCTTACCAGTTCCCACAAAAATGCAGCTTTTAAGAAGAGAGAAAAAAATTAATTAAAAATATATAAATAAATAAATAAATAAATAAATAAATAAATAAATAAATAATATTATTATTATTTAAAAAATCAAGAATAATGCAGATACAGAACAGTTAGTGACGGATATTAAATATGAAAATGATTGGGTATCTGGATCCAAAAATGCTGGGTGAATTTCCAGAGATTAATAACTGAAGTATAACAGATGGGCTGATAAAAATGTTAACAGCTTACTATCTTGATATATTTTCTATATGACTGCTATCTAGATCAAAGCAAAATACTGTTTAAACAAATTAACATTCAAAGGATGAATCATTTCTGAAAATGGATTAATTATTAGGCAAAAATTTAGGCTTTTCTGCTCTTGCCATTATGATGATAACAGAAATTATATTATCTCCCATTTGTTTTCTAGATATTTAAAAAAAAATAATAAATAAAAAATATAAAAAATTCATCAGTAATACTAACTTGCATTAAATTGATTAAACTATACACTTATTAGCCTATCTCTACTGCGTATCTCCATAAATACCATTCTTCAACACTGTCACTAGTAATAACAACCATTTCAACTTTATATATATATATATATATATATATATGCTTTATGTAGATAGATATTCATAATATAAATGCGAGTATACATACATAACACATGGACATTTGAGAAAATTTTATTTTACTAAATAATTTGTAAAATGGTTCATATATTCAAGTATTTTTTTCTTTTATAGTGAATTAAACTGCTGCTGGCAACAATCATTATAATTACTGTTCCATTTCCATTTATTTATTATAAAAATCAATACACACTGAAAGAAGTCAATACTTTAAACAAACAACTTCATGTAACTCATATTTATGTAATTTTACTTTTCTAACAATATTTTTACTGCTAATAAAAATTATAATAATGCACCATACGATTTTTTAAATTATAATTTCACTGTAATATTTTGAAATCTGATACCAAAACAGTATCTAATCTGACTTAAAATCAAACAATATCAAGGACATTTCAAGTTCCATGTTTTTATCAGTTTATGAAAGATAAATTTTCTATGTCTTTTAGACATATTTCAACAATTAAAAGTTTGAACTGAAGTGATTCTGAAACAGTACCTTACCAGAAAGCTTAAAAAAACATTTCAAACCACAAAATGAAAATCCATTAATGTTTATATAACAAAACCAACAATCTTAACTGCACCAACTGTTTTCTTAAGAAAATGAGCTGCTCTTTTCCTCCCATTTACTGGAATGAAATATTTTGACATTGTAGGTTAAAAATGAATCATATGTTGTTAAGCATGTATATTCCGAGATCAAAATTTTGTCCTTAGATGTGTATGTAGCCCATGATGAATTAACAACTACATTTTTTTACACGAAGTATTTATTTCCCTAATGATCTATACTATTAATCAACGGCTAACATGATTTCTAATAACAGACAGACAAATTTAAATATTGCACATCAAGCAAACTGTTAGTTCAGCTCTAATATTACTGTCTAAAGAGATATAAAAAAGCTACAGATTTTTTTTTTTTTTTTCAGATATCATTAACACTGCTAACTGAATGTGTTCTTTTGAGCTTTTTTAAAAAATAATAATAATAAAGATTTAAATACTGCATATATTTTGCAGAAAACAGTAATATTATTGTAGTTGGCAGACAATTTATGTAAAATATATGTAATAATATAGTAGTAAAAACTGCTGAATGCAGAACTGTTTATACAATTTAACAAAAAAAAAAAAAAAAAAAGAAGAATTATTAATGAAACCATGCAATTCCATTAAATTAAAACCTGCAACTCTTAATTAAGAAGCATTCAAAAGAAAAACAAAATAAATATCTGACATAGAATGTCCTGAATAATAATAAACTGTTAAACAAAATTAAAAAATGAAAATCATAATCCAACTGATAAAATAGCATAAAAAGAAACTGAATGCATTTATTTTTATTTATCTTTGCTGCAGGATAAAAGCTGTTTATGTGTAGCTGTAAAATAGAAACCAACTGAAAAAAACAGATCTAACATGAGTACATTGTCAATGTTTAGATAAAAACAAAACTGCCCAAGGTATCTAAGTTAGTATTTTATATACAACTTTCTCTTTGTAATTCTTTTTCTATTTTACTCTTCTAACATACTAATTAGATGAGCCAAAAACAGATAACTGAATGGGAAAATACAGATTGTCTAACAAACATGATGAAATCTTTGTTACTATATTTGTTATTAAACACAACATAAACAGTGCAACCGTAACATGTCAATATTACCAGTTTAATATACAACAAAATACATTTTACTGCCCATGCTATGCCATGAAGAAAACAAATGTACAGTATATTACACAAGTTTATATATATATACAATTCTATGTATATGAAAATGTACAAAACTGTGTAAATTATTAAATATTACAAGAAAGCTTAACTTCCTTAACAAAAAAATATCTGAAAACTATACTTGCTTTAACAAGCTGAATTCTGTAGCATTAAACTAGTCAGCATTCCTAAAGATCCTACCCAGAAGAGTTTATATCTTATTTCATCAAATCAAAACTGTCAAATTAAAAATTGTTAACATACTGAATACACTATCAGAACTAATGATGTAAAATAACTGTTCCCTCAAGTTTAGGCATATATTGGTTCATCTGTTGAAACACTGCAACAGTTTTAAGTGTACATGAAAATCTTTACACTAATTATAAATAGTGCCAAGTGGTTTCAAAAGCATCACTAACAACCTCTCTGTTTTACATAAATTAAATATATATTTTGTTATGTTCTTTTTTTTTTTTTAAAAGAAAAAAAAATCAGTCCCAACATATCTGACTATACCAAGGGCGTCAGTATGAGGAGTCCCACCAAACTAAGACTGAGATAGTGTAATGATATCAGTAGAATGGTGCAATATGTTATTTATAGTAACTGCTAATATGATTTGCTTAAGCCAGTCCATCTCAAAACAAAAAATATAATAGTTTATTGGTAGATGAGGATTAAAAATTAACACCAGAAATGCCTTATCAATTAATGTATTTTATAAAAGCTGCATTAGCAGTTTCACATTATTCTGTCATGATATTAAAATGTCTAATAAAATGTCTTTTCTTTAAAAACCCACCCAAAACAAATCTAGTCAACATCAAAAGACTAGAAGACATGGCACATGACAGACAGCAAGTAATTACAATCCTACTGTTGAAGCAGGCTAAATATATTTAACACTATGCACAAAAAGCTGATACTGAGAACGAAAGACCAGTCAATAGGAATGATTTGTTTGTTCTGTCTTCATATTAACATTCAAAACAGGAAATAATAAATCCAGCCATAGTTTATACACTGCTTTTCTATAATTTGTTAAACTAAAATCTGAACTATTAATATATCATTAACCAAGTGTTAAACAATCTCACTGTTGACCTTGGTCATACCACAAACTGCTTTACATCACTGTTGTAACAGCAGAATCACTGTAAGAATCAAAACAATCCTTCCATCAAATTGGCTAGAATTTGGGCCACAGAATCTCTTGTTGATCGCACAGTCAATCGATACATCTGAAAAATTTATGTGGTAGTAATTATTATATTGTATTCAATAGTTTATTAGAATGGAGAGGAATACATAGGTCAGTAAATTATAAATTTTGTTTCGGCTTAGTTCTCAGTTGGAGTTCTGAATTTGTGGAAAAAATTACAGTAGTGTAATATTAATCTTTGAAAAATAATTTTATTTGGGATATTTTTGATTTGTTAAATTATTTGTTTCTCCATGTTCATGATTAATAATAATTGAACATACCTTTACTTCAAGATTGGGTTCTAGACGAACCAAACAACCTATCTGTTGATTTCTGTTATAAAGAATTCCAGCTGACACAAAGTTCTCTGGGTTTGGGTCAATTCCTTGCAGAATGCTCAGACCAAAGGAAAGAATCTATAGTAAACAAATTTTTAAACTGTTAGTGTTACCTCACATAAAGAAGCCAGTATATTTTGTTTTGACCGTCATGCATTAGATATCCATATATGATACATGTAAAACAAATGACTAGTTACAAGTGAATTCATATTACTAAGCACAATTATGTGTTAGAATATTTATTTATGTAATCTATTTTGTCAGGGTTTTTTAAAATAAATTTATTTACTTTCCCTGCAATAAATTGAAAAAAATAACAGCTGAATTGGAATTCTGTTTTTCTGACCTTTGCTTTGCTCTGTTCTACATCTATTGGATATGCTGCTTTAAAGATTTTTTGGCATTCCTGATTAGGTCTGAAAATTAAAAAAAAAAAATTAAAACTTTGCATAATTATTTACCAACAAATTTGCATTTGATCATGTTGTTTCTAGAAAAACTTCTGTTTTATATTAAAGAGTTATATACTGGATAAAATAATTAATATTTAATGTACCTATCTGAACCTTCTTATGTAAATGACAGAGATAAAATATTTTATATAAATAATAAACATTAAAAAAATTAAGAGTTTCAGTTTCTGTTAACCTGCTTTCCTCTGTTAAAAAATCATTCAAATAAGTCCTTCCATACATCATTACAAAAAAAAAAACCAACAAAAAAACCCAACACCCATTATGTCCTCAGTCTATCAGGGGTTATTGTACATTTTTATTAATAAAATGGTACTGCATAAAGAGAGAAAAAAAATCCTTTCAGCTTGTTATTTCATCCATCATTATAAGAAACCAATTTTTATTAGCAGTTGTAACATTTTTCTTTCTTTTTTTCTATCAGAAGTTAAAATACATACAAACTCAAAGCTTTCCATCTGGTGAAGAAAGCTTCAGAGTTCATTTCAGCAGCTTCAAGGAATTTATTTAAAAACAGTGGCAATTTCAGTGTTAGTTTCTGTAACACTCCACTGTACCTAAAATGAATTAAAAAAAAAAATATATATATATATTTATATATACAAAAGTGTGTTACTATTTAAACATCTTATTAATTTTTCTGTTGTTATTGGAATTAAGTTTAGGTTTTTAAAAAATTTCAAACATTATATCCAACTGAAAACACATCTTCTAACTGAAAACATGTATGATAAAGTGTGATCACAAAATGGTGAAAAAATAAATAAAATAAAAATATGGGAATTTTCAAATTTAGTTATTTAATGAAGAAAAATTAATTTGGTTTAACAGCTGCAGTATTCATATGATCAAGTTTTAATTTCCGTTATTTTAATTTTTATAATCATCAATGATGGCATGCAACATAAAACTTACACATAACTGATGTTGAGAATGGGAGCTTCAGTGAATTCTTCAATGCATTCAATGTTAAACATCTGCTGTACCTGGGCACCTCCTTCCACCAACTGGTCTACTGGTTTGGGCTGCACACTAAGAGCTATTTACTGTCAAGGATAAATTCACTATTCTTTTTCTTTCTTTAATTTACTTGTCTTTCAAGACTAAATACAGTTATATACTGTTCAACAATGTGAGTGTGTGAGTAATTAATTGTCCAAAACACTAAATTCCATTTTACTACAAAAAAAACCCTGTTATGGAGCACATATGAGAAAAAAATCAAGATATGCAAGAATATTTATTAACAAAAAAACTCAGTATTACAGAATAAAGTTATGCATTTAACAAATGCTAAAAATCTACACTTTAGATGTTTAAGGATACCAGATGAAAGTTTGCCTGGTGTGCTTAGAGTACTGGTGAAGCTTGTGAACTGAAATGTAGTTTTGTTTCCATAGAAAATGCCAATTCGTGCCAGGTTTTGCCTATATTCTGACTTTACTCCAATCTGGAGAAGATCATTTTCGAACAATACTCCATTATTTTTGGTGATAAATCTGAAAAATAAAATTGATCAATGAAATAAAATAATTAATTTTGAAAACTTATGTTTAATTTTACAGTACAAAAGACAGGCAGTAAATATTAAAATAATAAAATGAATAGTAAGGAAATTCAATGCTTAGACAACATTTAATACACAGAATTCAAAACACTTTAAACACATTTCTACATTTGAAATCAAGGAAATGTTTCTAGAAATAAATGGTTATAATTTTTATTATTATTAGTTAAGTTTTACCTTTTGAAGTTCTCATTATTAACTGCTGAGAGACCATCAATATCTAAACCGTTTGTTGTTGATGCTGTTGGTACACTTGAAGCTAAGGTATCAAAAACATCTACCAAAAATCCAGAAGCTGGTGGAGCAGCAGGGGCAGGATTTGGTGCTGGTGTTGTATCCAGTCCCAGAAGGTCCACAGTACCAGTTGTTGTATTGGTTGCAGAAACTGATACCTAGAAAAATACATTTAAAACCATCATTATTTGCATCAAAGTGTTTCTATAAAAACACATCATCAACTGAATCTGTAACACTCATGTTCCAACATTTGTTTTTAATACAATGCAATTGCTGGGTCTGAATTTCAGGGATTCTTTCTTTTCTTCTGAAGGAGAGATTTTCAATATGAGAACATTTTATACATTTTGTTTTTTTGTTATTTTCTAAGTCCTACAACCAACAGATTATGTAAACAACATTTATTTTCCTTTAGACCCAAAGCGACAATTAGAAAAAGAAGTTTTGGCTGACACTTGTCTGTTCAAGTGGCATAAAACAGGGTTCATGCACTGTTTAGATGTTCATTTTCAATGACTTTTGAATGACATTCTGTGACAAAAGAATTCCTAATAATAAAAAGACACCTTTTACCATCGTTACTGTTACTAGCACTGTTGTTACTGATACATAATCAGTAGCATGTGTATACTGAACAACAAAAGTGATTAGTTAAAAATGTCATGCAGTCTCAATTGAGTGAGTTGCATTTATTATCAGTGATGAATTCAGCACTGCACAAACTTAGTGTGAACAGAAAATGTACTATGCAAAGACAGTTTTGCATGAACAAAACAGCTGTCCACACAGACTGAGCACTCTTAGTTCTGATGTTGCTATACAAATACCAGTTTGGGATTTCAAGATGACTTGAATTATTATCTTAAAATAATTTTATTTTTTGTTAAAGATTTTTTCTTCTAGTGTGAATGTGATATTATGGTTTTCCTTGATATTTTTATTTTGAAAAATCTTAGTTTTTGGCTGAGGCATGTTAACCCTGATAAAAATATGTAATTTGGATTTACCTGTACTGAAGGTGCTACTGCTGTCTGTTCAGTGCTGTTGCCAATATGAGCAGGAGGCAGGCGATGCTCCTTCTGCTGTTCTGACTGTTCAGGTATGCTTGATGGCTTCTTCTTTTTTAGTTTTGCCAAAATGGAGGATTCACGTTCAGGGAAAGGAGGCATTTCTTCTAATACTGTTGCCTATTCATATAAATAAGTAACTCATATATAAATAATGAGATAAAAACATTCTGCATTCTTAAAATTGACTGACTGGTGCAAACATGAATTAATATTAACATAATATTTTTTTCAGACAATAAATTCCATTATCTTTAAAAGGTTTGAGAAATTTCAAAACTTTACCATAAAGTTATATTTCAAAATTACAATTTATATGAATGCATACAATTTTATACATATAAAGCACATTATAACAAAAGCATTATAGTGGACTTACAAGAACATCCTGAGAGGCAACTGAGCTAAGATGAAGATACTCTATGGCTCTCTGCTGTAATTCAACATCTGGATTTCTTAAGTTGTTATCACTTCTAAGCATCTGGGGAAAAAAATGATAAATTAAAAAATTGTAATTGCAAATGTTAGTGATTTAGTTATTACAATATTGACCTGCCACTGTTATGTATGTATGTATGTATGTATGTATAGATGTATGTGTGTGTGTGCATAAGTGCGTGTGCGTTATTATTATTAATAAGTAACTGCTAGCAAATAATGTGATGTGATAAATGTCTGAAAATTCTGAATGTTCCCTAAGATTACTTATGAACTTACAATTTTATGGACAAATCGGGACAATAATATAATTCATTATTTATTGTGAGTAAGAATACTCAAAGAGTGGTTATCAATACAACATATTCACCACTGAAGTTTTGACAAAATATTCATTTTAATGAATTACTGATGCAACAAAGATGAATGTCAAAAGTTAGTGAATATCAAATAATGTTTTTTCATAGACTTTTATTAAAATTAGAACATTTTCCTGAAATTTAAGGACTGGACTTTGATGGGTACTAATGACTCTTGGGAATCATACAAAATATAAGACTACATACATTTTATAAGGGAAATCATGTTAGATTAAAGGTTACTATATTTCAAACAAAGTTAAGATTTTAGAAGGAACCTAAGAATCTTATGAGATTACTAGAAAACATCTGATAAATATGTCTGAATTTCAGTGACAACCAACTGCTTACTTCTTGAATTTGTGGTTTTATCTCTGGGAACAGGTTCACAAACTTTATATATGTTGAGAGAAGCAGGCCTCTAGTAGAAGGGCCACATAAATGGTACTTAGAATGTAGTAGCTGGAACTGCACAATGGGACTGAAATACACAAAAGAAAAGAGGAAATTAAAACCTAGAAGATTTTAGTACAAGAACAATCATAAACACATTTCACCCACATGCAATAAAAATACCTCCAGATATTCACAATCTTCAATTTTTTTTGTTATTTTACAATTTTATCTGAATTAGTATATTTTGATTAATTGTATAAAAAAAAAAAAAAAAAAAAAAAAAAAACAGATAAGTAAATGAAAAAGAAAAGTTTGTTTAACAGCAATTTACTAAACACAGTTGATTATTATTTCATTTAAAATATACAGAATTACCTTGAACGGGGATCTCCTGCAATTAGGTTTCCAAATTCACCTAAAATATAGCCTCCAACTTTCACCATATTTTCATGACATGCTGGAGCTTGCAAAGCCTGCAGCAAAAAGAAACAAAATTTTCAAAGATAAATAATTTTAATAAACCTGAACCAAAAATACAGTCCATTTGTAATAAAAGGCAACATACAGTTACTTTAAAGAAAAATCCAAATGTTAAAAAAAAAATTATTTTACCTCAAAAACTGTCTTGGCTGCATAGCCTTGGACATCATCTCTGTTTATCACTATCTGTATTACACGATACCATACCTTAGGGAATAAAACAAAAAAAAACAAAAATAAAATCCCATTCAATGAATTAATTCTGAATTGATTTATGCAGAAACAAAATACAGAACCTCAATGGTGTTTCATAAAACATTTGGAAAACTAAGGATTGTAGCAAAAAAATACTAAATAATTCTGATAATATCTTCAACTGTTATATTTTTACCACTTGTAACAATATAATGAAAACAAAAGTTATTCTAAATAAATGGTGCACCTCTTCACTGACATAGTCTCCTGCTATTCGGATGAGGTTAAGGATGACATCCACATACCAGGTATAGTCTATGGCATACTTCTCAGCCAAGATGGCAACTTTTAAAACCTAAATCGGTTATTTAAAAAAAAAAAAAAGCAGTTTATAAATGAATAAAGATAAATTAGCCATTTGTTTAGTAAATAATAACTTTTTGTCATTAAAATGCATAACCGTATTCACTAATTGCTTTATAATGAAATTTAAAAATGTGTATTTAGTTAACAGGTTTAGCATCTAAAATTTTGAAAAAAAAAAAAAATTAGCTCTTGAAATAAAAACTGAAACCCATTTTAAAATTATAACATTGTCTTTTACAAAACATTTATAAAAATATTTTTTTTAAATTTCTTACCATTTCTTCTCTAATAGAATAGTCTGCTGTTTCAAGGTACTCTAACATTTCTCCAACTATTTCTTCTGCATTTGTCCTGTCACACATTGCATATAACAAATCAACTGCTCTTTGTCTCACACTAACATCACGCTCAGTCTGGAAGCAAAACAATTTTAACATCTGAAACACTGGTTGCACTGGGAAAAAAATACTTTCTGCACTGTTTTTGGCAATATTCATTGCCGTTAATTGCTTAATTTGTAATTCTGAATTAAAGGAAATGATAGGAGTTGTTGTTCAGATAAATAGAAATAAATAATAATCTTACTTTTAATGCAGTTATTACTGTGTCCTGGTGTTTCTTGACAGCTTCATGTGAAAATTCAGATGTAGCCAATAAGCACATACTTTCTAATGCCAAGTATCTGAAAAAACCCACCATCATTGTTATCACACTAATACAAAAAATGACTTATCACCTTACTTAATAATATAAAGCATTTAAGTTGAAATATAAAAACTCTGTTTAACTTCAAAAAAGTTTTAAATTAATTTTGTCAGATGTCAAATTTCTTTTTAAATATCTTGCAACAGGAAGCAACTGTTGGAGTAATTTCAATATTAAAAATTGAAATTACAGACAAGTTAATTCTTCTTTAGTTAACTAGTGTATTGTTAATTCCAGCTTTATCATGTAGGTACTGGCAGGCTAATTTTAAATTAATTTCATTTTATATTACACGCAAGAAAATAAATGTAAAATGAAAGCTGCAAAAAACAAACCAGTTATGGTTCAAAAGATACTTTCAAATCAGTATCAAAAGTATTTGGTCCATTTTCTTCCATATTTTGGCAAATTGAATGAAAGAGCAACTCTGGCCATCTTGTTAAATGAACTTAATTTTTTTAGCTGAGTTGTAAGTTTATCTTTATGTTCATAATAACTTGCTGAAAAATGCCATATGTGTTCAAAACAGAAGCAGCAGAATGTTCCTAAAATGATTACAAGTGCAGACAGACACAGTGGCTTCAGTTTTGGTTGATGTCAAAAATTCAACCTTAGGTGTGAACAATTTGCCAAGATCTTTCAGATGACATACTTGAGTATAATAATTTTATTACAAAAAAAAAGAAGACAAAGTTCACTCTAGCTCACAAAAGAATTAACTTTTCAATCCAAAGGTAAAATGTGAGCCATTGCACTAAAAGTGGGCTGTTGCATTAAAAATTGAAAAATGAGATATTCATTTAATCAGACAGAGTATTTATTAAAAGCTTAAAAAAATCTATAAAATGTTTTTTCACGTCTTGCAAAATGACTGATCTATGATTTTTTAAAGTAAATTTTACTTGTATGTTCATTCCACAGCAACTAAGTATTTTTTGTCACCATAAAACCCCAAACTTCAAGAAAACAAGTCTAGGTAGTTTCAGCAAGAATTAATTAGAATTAACATTTGTTGTTGTTTTTAGTTTAAAGAGCAGCAGCTATGTCATTGTTGCACTCATTGGAAAAATCTTCTTTTTTTTTTTAAATTTCCTTTTTATAGTATTAAACTGCAATACTGAGTTGAGTTTGTGCTTGGCATTTACACGATAGCTATAAAGTAGCATGCAACTGTAGAAATAAATTAGAAGCCTTCATATATTGAACTAACATTGTAACAATTTCATATCCAAAAACATGATTATCTAACAGTGAATTTGGCACATACAGCATTTGTGATTTAATTCTGGTATTTTGATCTTGTATTTTTCAATTACCTTCATATTCTGGATGCATCTATGTTTTGTTGCTGGATGCAGTAATATGTTCAAGTAATTTCTTGACTTTTTAAAAATTTTGATCATTTGAATTAAAAAAAATAATAATGTGTTTCAGTAATTAACACTAAAAGTGAATCAGTTCTGTGACCTACTGGATTTGACTTGCTAAGATCCATTACATTTCAATGATGCAAATCTTTTTCACAGTTTATAAGAAACATTAATAACTGACTTACTGAGAATTTGATCAAGAAATGAAAATGAATTTGCCAATAAAGTGTATTTTGTGCTCAAAGCCATTTTGAACAGAAAAATTGTTAATCAGTTAGAGTAGCAGTTGTTACACTGGAAAATGCCACTGCCACAGTTAATACTATGCTTGGTTTAAAACACCATTCAAAAGGACATTTAATAAACTTTTGAATGAAATGTTGGAATATATCGTCATTTAACATTTTTGAAGAGAAAATGGTAATTTTTCTTTTATTCCTGTCTTGCCACATATCATTGGAAAGTTCAATACATAAGTTTTCCATTGGTGCTATAAGCCACCATATATATACCATTTCCACTTCCAGATCCAGACACGACTACAGTTTTTGCTGTAAGCTGAATTAAGAGATGTTAAAAACTACCAATTTTGTCCATTTTGTACTGTGTAATTTTACTTTCTGCTGCTGCCTTCTACATATTTCAGCATAAATTATGTCAAGAAATACATATGTCAAGAATGGCACAAGAAGAAAATTGGGGTCAGTAACGTTAAGTCTAAACTAATGAAACTAAAGAGGAACCACTATAACATCATATATTTGTTAGGAAAATATTCAATATATCTAGACAAAGTATTAAGAATTGATACTACTGATTTGTATGCCATTAGTCTGAATATTAAAGGGATATCTAAGAAACATTTCATAGTGACTAAAGATTTAAAACAGTAGCAACATCAGCCAACCTACCTAAGATTAGTTTCTTTATGCTGAAGAAACTGTCCCAACTGATTGCAGGCTCTGACTAGAAGATTTGGATCACTGTCCATATGGATTATAAGATTGATGGCTTCAAATAAAACAGCATTTTTTGCATTGGAATGCTGAACTTTCTTTGATTTTGGTGGTTCCTGAGCTTTGTTCAGAATAGTTTCTAAACATTCTGACAATCTAGTCCGCACACTAGGGTCCTCTGCAAATAATAATGAAATTCTGCTTAGTCTAGAAAACATATCTAAGAAATATCCATTTTTCTGAAGAATTATTTAGTTAAATAATTAAGAAAAAAGCTTTCATTTCATAATACAAAAACTAGTAGTGGAGTGTAATCAGACTCACAAGGTTTATATGGTATAAATAACATTTTTGATACTTATTTGTTTACTCTCCATGGATAAAAATAAATAAGCTATTTTGTTTATTTACCTTTCTATAACTTTCTAAGATAAAGTCATGCCTTATCATTAAAATAATTATGTAGGTACATACTCAAACATCTTTTCTAGCATTATCAAACACAAACCTGGAGGAGGGTAATTCTGCAACAATCTCAGTAATTTGACTGACAACCATGGAGCAGGAACAAAATAATAGGTATAGTCTTGTAAATCTGTATATGAAGATGTAACGATCTGAAAATAAGAACAGTCCCATTATGTTTCTTCTAAGCATTAACATATGAGATACAAGTTAAAAAGAATTTCCACGTTCTGATTTAAACAAATAATGAAACTAATTAACCTGCTTATTTAATAACAGACTACTCAATAAACACAAAACAAATTCATTTCAATCCTAATAAAAATATTATAATTTAAAAAAAGTATGTAATGTTTTTTAATTTCTGTACAAATCATTAAATATAATTCTTCTTACTCTGCTAAGTCTTGAAACTGCCAATGATACACAACCTCTGTATTCCTCTGGATTTTTCTTCACCAATGCCTCTATCAAACTTGCTGCTGAAGTCACAACCCCCTTAAAAAATAATTGATTATTCTTCTTTTTTATTTCACATAAAGAAATAGGACTAATAATATCAGTCAAGTAACATAAATATTTACTGTAATATATAATTTACAGTCCGATTGTAGAATTTATAATGAAATCAAGTTACTGTAGTTATTAAGCCCTCTTTCACAGAGTAACATAATGCATATTAAATTATCTTCTGTTATATGTTTTCTTTCTGATACACATACTCATTTCTCCAGCAGACACTTGCCATTTTATTACCACTTTCATTATCAACTAATCTTGTTCAGACAAAATAAAATCAAAACAAACAAAAAATCTGTTTATGGTTCTTTTTTTTAAATCTATATTATGGTTAAGCATATTGAGCATACAAAATATATTTAGATTGTGCATTCTGCCACTTCAATACTGCCTGTAACAAAGTTTTCTTTACCATATGTTGGTCATTGAGGAGATGAACTATTCTTGATGTCCATTCGCCCATGGGTATCAAGTCATGAGATGAACGTAAAAGCTTGAGCAGAGTTAGGGCAGCACTTTGTTTTACAGCATCAATTGTATCCCTGGTAATTAAAAATAAATCTTTTTAACATCAACTTTGTCCAAATAAACTTGCCAGGCACATTCCTTTTTTTGCTTTATTAATATCTGTTTAATAAATTATACTGTAGATAAAAAAAATATCTGTATTCTCTATTCAGTACTACTATGCATTTTTTATTTAAATTATACAATTGAAAAACTAGAATTGACACAATGAAGTATTTCAGAGAATTACCCCGAGACAAGGAGTCGAGGGATGTCAGTACACAATGTCTCTGCCATGTCACGACTGCCAATGTTAGCTACACACTGCAGAGCAAGATTGACGTGAATTGGATTACGGCTACCGAGATCATTTTTTATAGACTGTATAACCAGTTTCATCAAGTCACTGCTGGCACCAACAAGCACAGAAATAAATAGGTATCCCTGTAAACATAAGCAGCATAAAAATAATTTATTGGACTCATGATAATAATCCTTCCTTCATCTTATCTACTTCTGAAAGGTGTGTCCATTCATATAAAACAAACAGTATTATCTGAGAACAAAAGAGAAACTGAATCTTTCTTTAAAATAGGCAGTTCGTAAAGGTGATAATACATTCTCCATTTTGGGTGATGGTCTGTTCAATAGAGTATAATGGATCTAGTCTAAATAATATTCCAAGATAATAGATATCAAATACAGTGATCAATGTTTTGTTTGAGACTGATATCTACAATAAACAGCTGATTAATCAAATACAAATAATGATAGTACAAAGCCAATTGTTGATTTGCATATTTTAATTAAGAACTGAAACAAAGTATTAAAAAAAAAAAAAATTCTCAAAACTTACAATTTGTTTTTCTGTGTATTTGTTAGAACTGAGTAGGTTAACTGCCTCCATGTGGCCAAAGTCAATGTCATGACCCAGCAAAAAGATAAACAAAAGTTTGCACACATATTTCTTCTTTTGATAGCCATCTAGAGTTTTATCTCCTGGAATAAAATATTTCAGAACTAGATTTAATATACAAGATTTTGTTACCAACATGTAATTTTTAATTTTACTTCCTTTTTTCTGTTTTAACTTTTTTGGGGTGCTGTAAGTATTTACTATTTTCATTTAACTTTTATAACTTCTGTTTTGAATAATATTACATCTATAAAAATAGCAAAAAAAATAATATATATATATATATATATGTATGCATACCTTTGAATTTATTTCTGACGTTTGCCAGTTCCTTATTTATCCGTTTTATTTCAGCTTCCTTGCTTTTGCCTGCAAAAATATCAAAATGTTACTTACTATGAAATCCCATAGAATTTGCAGAAAGGTTATCAAATTCTCTTGATTTGTAGGTCTGATTTCCAAATGGCAAGCACAGTAAGGTAATTTAGTTTATACATATTTCTGTTATAATAGTGTATTTACATGGATATTTTAAGGACAGTTGTAAAATCTGATTTTTCACCAATAATACTGACAAAATATGCAAGATGAGGCAAATTTAGTGGCACAGAATTGTGCAGATTATCAGCTATTTGTACAGAGTTGAAAGTGCTGGTTTCCTCTGAGCAAGAATATTTCTAAACATCTAAATTTTCAATATAATCTTGAAAGTAATATATATATATATATGTTTTTTATTAATAATAGTTTCATACAAATTTGTCAAACATAAAAACAAATCCAGTTAGAATTTCTATACATTTATGTATAAACTTATTAGAGTTTTTTTGTAAGACAGGTATTTTAGATCTTGAAAGGAAACAACTGATAAATTCACATTAACTGATGAAGGTTAAAATTAGCATTATTTTACCATAAGACCAACTTTTTTGCTGGTTCATATTACTATTGATTACACACCTTTTTTTTTTAAATGAGGTTATAGTACTATAATCTGAAATACCATGTACTGCTTATGAATGCAGGATAAAAATAACGAAAATGCCCTTTAGGTACTCCAGTTTGGTTGTATTTTTTGTTTGTTTTTTAAAAGAATGCTGACTGTTTTGTATTTTTCATGATCCCTGGATGAAAAGTGATTTACTTCAGACTGTAGGTAATTGTAATAATCAAAGAAAATTTTCCAAGTAAACAAAATGCAAGATTTTTTCATTTTTACTTTGCTTTACTGGAGAAAATTAAAGCTACAATTATGAAATAGCTTTTTTGTGTTGGTTATATTAAATCTAAAAATTAAAAACATGATATACATACGAGGTTTCCCCTAATTAATTACTTGCTGTACTTGTATAACAATTACAATATTTTCCTGGTATACTGGTAACAGTATTACCTTACAGTTTTCAGTTGATTTATAAATTACAAGTTATAATTATGTCCATATAATTCAGCTTCATTTACCAAAACTGCTTTAAGCTTTAATTTAAGGTGAAGACCATTTTATCAGCTAAAACCAATATCAAAGACCTAGCAGGTTTTTAATTACCACTGATTAAACCAGTACCAAAGCAATATTTCAGTTTATATAATTAACCCTAATAAATTACATCCCCAAATGATATACATACGAGGTTTCCCCTAATTAATTACTTGCTGTACTTGTATAACAATTACAATATTTTCCTGGTATACTGGTAACAGTATTACCTTACAGTTTTCAGTTGATTTATAAATTACAAGTTATAATTATGTCCATATAATTCAGCTTCATTTACCAAAACTGCTTTAAGCTTTAATTTAAGGTGAAGACCATTTTATCAGCTAAAACCAATATCAAAGACCTAGCAGGTTTTTAATTACCACTGATTAAACCAGTACCAAAGCAATATTTCAGTTTATATAATTAACCCTAATAAATTACATCCCCAAATGAGTATTGATTTTTGTTGTATCTTTTCCCTGTCTCTGAAACTGGAGAAAAAACTATCATATTCCCTCTGACCTTAATACAAATATGAAAGGTTAAATAATAAAGACAAACTGTTGTTTCATTTACCCACAAAGATACATTAACAGTTCCCAAAATAAGATAATAATTTACAAACAGTAAACCAGTTATTTTAATCAAAAGAATAAGAAACCAGGAGTTGTGTGACATTTTGCAAGATTTCACAAACTGTGAACAAGGGAAATTGGTCAATATTTTATCCTGCACTGAACTACATAGGAATTGTGGATTTAGGCTGGACTGATCAATACAGTGAATAACATCTCTGTGGCTCACATATATGGCACATGTAAAGCAAATGGCAGGCAGAATTATTTATAAATATATTACTGAACTGCATGCACATCTGTATGAATAGCAATACGTTACAACAAAAATTAAAATAATGAGTATAAAAAGTATTATATTATCATTAATAGTCTGTTAAAGAATAGCATTCAGAATAATATACTTGATGCTTTTTTCTGAAAATTTCTTTGTAATTTTTTTAAAGTATTTAGTTATTCCTGAATACATAAAAAATTTATGAAACTGCTTTTGATACATTACACATAAAAACAGTTATGCCTTTCTAATTTACCTTAAAATCTAATTAAATATTCATTTAGTCAGACTGTAAAGAATACAAGTTTATATAAAATGTTCAATATTTATGCTTTACAAAAAATAAAATAAAATAAAAATATTTATGCTTTACAAAAAATTAAATAAAAAAAAAGAATTAAAATAAAATTAAATAAAAATATACATTAATTTTGGTATCTTCTCATACTTTTTTTAATATGAAATCAATAAAGTAAATTCAGCTATTTTTCAGACCACATAAAATTTGCTATCATTTTAAAATTATGTTCCATTTAGGATTCTGATATGGGAACCAATTTATTTGTTACTAAATAACTGATACCAAACACA
The DNA here is from genome assembly GCA_012295275.1 of Chrysomallon squamiferum. Lineage (NCBI taxonomy): Eukaryota > Metazoa > Mollusca > Gastropoda > Neomphalida > Peltospiridae > Chrysomallon > Chrysomallon squamiferum. The sequence continues at coordinate 18,947,959 of CM022673.1, read as the reverse complement.
GGAGCAACTAATTTAAATTAACATTTAACAATAAAATATAAACATCATTGTTGACATCAAAGAAATTAAATTATGAAGTTAAAACATAAATACACAAAAACACTGGAATTTTAATTGAAAGTTTACAATTATATTTTTTATTACTACCACAATGACCAAGAAATTTTACAGCCTATGTCAGCTTTGAAGGTTTGTTATTTTTTTATGCTATGCAATTATTAACAAGTTTATATTCAGCAACAAATAATTACATCAGAGTATAAAAAATAAATTAACTTTTAACAGATTTAAAGAAAAGTATTTTGAAAATATTAACATCTGAGTTAGTGATTATAGTTTAATATTACTGTGGGAATCTTTCACCCATTAGTGACAAAATTGCTAATGTTTAAAGTCATGCAAAATAATCTATAAAATATTTATTTACATATGTGCTTCTGGGGTCTATTGGCCAGTACTTTCACTCCAATACATTGTAATTTTCTTTTATTATATGGTTCCAAAGTACACATACAGAATGATATACTAACTGATATATTTCACCTGAAGTGTTCAAAAGATTAGGTTATGTTCTTATAAAACTTGAAGTACAGTGAAACATCCCTCTTCATTTTAAAAATGTATTTAAAGGATCTATTAAAACCCATTTTATAATTTCTGCATAGTTTTTAATAAGAAAATTTAAAATTTTTTAAATGTATGCATTTATATCATCATAATCCATGATATTTCAAAGCACGAAAAAATAAATAAATAATAATAATAATTAAATTAAAAAATCACCATATGAAAATATATTGAAATTGCAATGCAAAAAAAACCCCCCTAAAAAACCTTGAAAAATATTATTATCCAGTACTTACAGTTTCGAATATCAGATATGAAAACTGCAAGGCCTCTCATTCCATCTCCTTTAACTGCTGGCATTTTGTTAAACTATTCTGAAAGAAAATAAACGAAACAACATATTTCTAGTTATGTATTTCTTATTTACTGCTTTGGATGAAAAGTCTCATACGTGTAGTTGTTTCCATCCAAATTGTTGACTGTATAAATTTTTATTTATTTATTTAAAAATATCTAGTCATAAACATTAATGCTGTACATTCTTTAAAACACTGCTAGTTTGTATCCAAAGAACATATAAGTATATTATGTCTCTAAGAAAATAGGGAAAATAATTTTATAAACAAAGTTATAACTGAAGATTTTTTTATTTGGAAGGAAAAGATAGATGAAGGTTTGGTTGGTAAAACTGGAAGTACGAAGTCAAGTAGAAAGTGGACTTGTATGTACATTTTCAGTTTAAGTGAAAGGAATTCACATGTGCAGTATATTACAAGGATTTATGTCAAATGGAACCAAAGGCTTTAGTACCATTTGACAGCCTGGCATAAATCCTTGTTTATATATATGTATATGAAAAAGACTTCATCAGTTCATGGAATTATTTTGTATTACATTTATTTCCTTGAATGACAGGAAGATTAAAAATAGCCTTTAAATGCATGTTTATACTATTTTTATATGGTTTATTACTTTTAGGTAATTATTATTTTTCTCTTTATATTTCATTTGTTAATGTTGCTGGATTGTGGTGAGATTTCTTCTGAATCAGAGTTTTAATAATAATAGTGTAACTAGCTTTTTTTTTAAAAAGGAACATTTCAGTGATTACTGGTTAACTGCAGGCTGATACTGACCAAACAAGTTAACATTTATTGATTTAGCTAACTAAACTGAATTCAACAAATTTTAATGACATTTTTATATCTGAATCTGCAGCAGAAAAAATATTTATTAAGGTAGACTTAAACTGCAAGATTACATTTTTCACTTTAAGTGCAAAGCCTAAAAACTAATTTGATATGTGAACTTTGAATGCTGTGATAGGTCACACAATGCAATACATTATACTTTATAGAATTAAAAACTATAATACTATTATACAGTAATAATGAATGAATACTATTTAAAGTATTTTTTAGCTATCGCTGTCAGTAGTCTAATAATAAAATCTACTATGAAATGTGCTGAACACAAATTCAGAACTCACAATATTACAATATATTAAACTGAATAACAGTACAAATTAACAAATCTTTTTTTCTGCGGTTAAAACAAAATGTCACTTAACGTAAGATATACATGAAGTGCAGCCTCGCCCCCTTTCACATCATCAGTTTTCTACGGAGACACCGGTTGCCGTTACATTTTGCAGTCAACATCACTTTGGATTAGTACTACACAGAGTTTATATTTAAAACATTGTACTAACCGTCCGTTATTCTTCTTGTAACTGTCTTATGTAATGGCATGTATTTTGTATTTTATCAGGATTGTAGGTGGATCACAGTCTACAAATGGCCGCCATTAACATGCTTAGTTGGGAACGAGGTTTCAAGTGAAAACGAGGCAATAAGAAACTATCGGGAACTCCCACCAAGGACATTTCATTAATCATAAAGTGCCGTTTCGAAACATTGAAAAAAAGAGTATTATTTAACTTTTTATGTTAAGTGACAGACACTGATAAAGATCTTTCTCTGAATTAATATAATGACTCTGCAATTATTATTCTTCTTTTTTTTAAATATAATATTATTCTTAGATTTGTTGTAATGATATGCCATTTTGTTTCACAATGAATTAATGATTGAATGAAATATTTAAGTTTCATAACAGAAAGTAAACATTAATTATATGGGAAGAAATGAAAAAGAGATTAACAAAAAAAAAAAAAAAAAAAAAAAAAAAAAAAAAAAAAATAATAATAATAATAATAATAAATAAAATAAAATAAAATAAATAAATAAGTCGATTTATATTTCATTGATTTTCGCAAAACAAAATAATAAAATATGGGAAAAAAATAATAAGCTAAGTTACTGTCTGTGTATGTGTGATCTATTGATATTATTGTAGTAGTTGTTATTTGTAGTATTTATGTTATATAATAGTTATAGTATTATTGATTACTACTTTTGTTATTATTTACCGACGTCATATTTTTGTTGATGGTAGTATGTTTTCATCATTGTTTGGTTGTCGTTTTAGGTTCTTGATAGCTTGTAATTGCACAACTGAGCAACAAAAATGAAATGTCCATGAACTAATTAAACCACTCGGTCATTTGACTCATTAACATGAGCTCCATTATCTCAGCTGTTTGAAGATAACGGTGATTAAAATCGTTTCCTATTTGAATCTTAGCATTTTAGTATCGTGCTGTTATTCCACCCGTATATGTAAATTAGTATCAGTTTTAGCGCGCATTTTTAAAAATGTATTGATGAGTTTGATCTGTAGCGTTCTGACTAGCTTTCAGAAACATTTCAGAACTATTACTAATTCAGTTGGTGTAAATACATTTGACATTTTTCTTGGGTATTATAATTTTAATTATAATTTGGAGACTATAATAATAATAATAATAATAATAATAATAATAATAATAATAATAATAGTAAGTATTTGCAAATTGAAGAGGATTATGATATATATTAAATCTAACAGATTACTGATTTTCAACTAACCAGAAATTACAAAATTGTATTATTATTTTTATTTTATTTATTTATATATTTATTTATTTTATAATTATTCATTTTTATTAAATTTTATTTCTGTTTTATTTATTAATTTATTTTATTTTGTAAAAAAAAATTCTATCCTGTATTGCTTATGTCAATTGATATCAAGATTTATTAAATTTTGTAATTTTTTTAAAAACTTATATTATGAACCTGCAGTAATATTATTATTTTAGCTGTATATTTCTTCTTTCCCCATGTTTTTTATTTTCTTTCTGTTTATATGTAATTTTTAACAATTTAAGCTAATATTGCATTACGTTGAACACTGTTTTTGTATATAAGAAAGATCTCGAACTTATTTTCCATTTCACATATAATTTGCTATTTCCTGCCACATGTTCACAATCTTTTATTATTATTATTATTTCAAGTTTTTTATTTGGTAATAAACTTTGCCTGTTTGCAACTTCAGAACATATTAGTTTAGTTAAGTTGCAACACCAACTTCCTCTCTAATGGAAGGGCATTTAACTTCTACTTAGAAATATCCGTTTTACATACATGTATTAATTATATAATTTTTACTCTGTAATTTGATATTAATAACTAATCATTGCTAATTAAATCTTTCAGCTGTATAACTCTGTATCCTTTTCTATTATGTACACATAATAGAAAAGGATACACACAGACACACACACATACAGAAAGACCCACACACAATCAAATATACATTCATAGATATACTAATTAAGATTTTTTTTTACATTATCCTGCAATCCCTAATTATACAAAAACTAAATTAAATTAATTGTTTTATTTCTCAAAATCACCACTCATGAGTATAATAGATTCACATGTATGGATTTTGCCTACAAAAAGTATATAATTCTTAAAATACCATTTTGAAAACACATTTATTTTTAAAAAAACTTTACATTTTAAAAATAAACTGAAACATTAAATAACAGAATGATATATATTATAACATAAGTAATTTATCAAAGTAAATCTAGTTCAATCCCAAGAGCTACATTTTTTATTAGTGACTGAAAATACAGAAATTTAGCTAGCTAGTCATCACAATTTGATACTATATATAGAGAGAGAGAGAGAGAGAGAATTTAAAATCCATTAAATCACAAATGTTAAATTGTATTTAAATATAACATTATCTTTAATATTAAAAACTATAATGTGAAATATTTAGTTCATTTCAGTATTAAATGTCAAAGTAAAATATTTTTAATTCATTGTTCTTGTGTTGTAATGGATAGTTCTATCAAAGTAAGAGATGTCAGAAACTGTAATATGCAGAGAGAGAGATGCCATTTGCTTGCATAAAGAAGGCGATGTGAACCTGAAGCAGGCTTCCTTTAAAACCAATTTTTTTTTTATAAATTTGAAAAAAGTATCCAAACAGTTACTCACTAAACAATCAAGATGAATGTCAGATTATGTATGTTAACATAAATGTGTTGTGTACCAGATCCACCAATACCTTGTGTGATCTATTCAGCTTTAAGTGAATTTTTGAAACATTCACTGTTCCAGCAAATCTTAACTGCTTGCTTTGGACCTAATTCTGTGTGCTTAATCTGAAGTCCATTGAACTGAGGTCTAAATACTGAGGATTTACTGTGCTGTATACTTTGTGGAACATTAATTTTAAGATAGTTTTTTTAAATGCTGATAACATAAAATATATTCTTATACTGTTGTACAACCAAATGACTAAGTAAAAAAGTTATTATAAATACCTGGTTATAATTAGAATCTGTAGGTGCTGTTATTTAAATAATGTATCACAATACTATGTTGTAACATTTCATATATTTATTATATTAAATGACATAATTATTTGCATTTTATGGTTGCAGGCATTCACTGTTGTCCTGTGTTTTGTTTTTCTGTTTTCCACGATATTTCTTTATTTTTCTTTTTCTTCTTCTTTTTCTTAATATTAAATCGATTTTTAAACTTCTTTCTTTGTAATATTACTTTTTTCACTAACTAAAACTTACAAAAACGAATCTCCATGTGGATAAAGGACTTTTTATAGATGAGAATGTTTTCAAAATATTTCATAAAATTAGTAGACCTAGAATAAATTATTTAGAGCTTTTAAAAATTTTGACAGTATATATCATAAATACTGTAAATAACTCAATTTTTAAAATCAATTTTGTGTTATTTTTAAGGATTGGAATGTGGATTTTTCCTTTTTTTAAAAATTATTATAACATGTATTGTTTTTTAAGTCTTACTTACATTTGAGTGTCTTGAGTGGCTGTATTAAGCCAATTAAACAAATCTCCATGATCAGTGGTTACCTCACATTACTGTGTATGTATGTATGTATTATGAATCCCACATAAAACTTCAGTTGTAATTTATAAACTTTTATGCACCAGATCAATTGATTTTAAGGACCTCTGTAAGGATTGGTGTGATGTATGTATGATGTTGGATGCGAGTCAGAATAATGACAATAAGTATTTTCACACCTGACAAAGGAGTAAATTTACTGAGAAAATATTAGTACAAAATAATGGTGTGAAAAAAACAAACAACAGAACTATGGTATACACAAAATAAGGTTTTTTAATTAACTGTTTTTGACTGAAATTTAAATACTTAATTTGACAACTTTGAAATGTTGGACTTTTTTTAGGTATGAGTGACTGAAATAGTTTTTATTACTTAATGGCCAAAATGTAGCTAAGAGGTATGACTTCTGTGAAACTTTGAAAAATTATGTAGCATTTGTGCACTTTGAACTTTCCTTTGGTGACCTAACATTTCTAGTTGAGTCACAAGACAACACTTGCTATGGTATTAAAAAAAAATATATATCTTTAGAAGCCTGGGTATATGTGTATTTATGTTTTATGTTTAGTTCAAACATGTCTATGGAAATTGATCAAAGAAAATTATAAGCCATTTTGTACTCAATATTATTACTGCTTTGTTTTTCAAATATTAGCAAAGGAAACTAAACTTTGTCATGAAATGATAAAACAATACTTTTGTAAAATGAAAATAAAAATTTGAGTAATGTTTTCGATTTTAAATGGTATTGAAAATTTTCTTACTTTTTTTTTGTTGAATAAACCCACCAAGCAATATGCTACGATGTCGGAGAAATATACAAATAACATCAAAAAAAGCAAGATGAAATAACAGATTGAAAAAGCTGCAGAAAAAAAATCAAGAAACACAAGTTGACATTCCATTTCATTCTTCTTTTATTATTTAACATAAAATTTAACAAATTGAAACGTTTATACACAATACAATATTTCACATTCTGTACAACTTATTTATATAAAATGTTTTAAAAACTTGGGAATACATTTTATAATTTCATAGTCTCCCTTCATCGTTAATACATAGATGTATAGTAAAATATTTGCTTTAGTCTATAGACAACTGAACGTATGCATATTGCCAGTGAAAATAACAAAAAGGTGAAATTTCATTACAAGATAAATTTTATAAGTTAAATTTGATGCCCTGGTTTTGAGATAGATGTATTTACTTAAAAAATGGGTTTTAAGCCTTTGCAATGTTTTACTACACAAAACAGTTGAATGAACTGATCTTAAAGGCACTCAGCAAGGAACATCTTTAACATTTAGATATTTTAACTACAACCTGTATTATACCAGCCATTTCATCAAGTCAAATGCTTTGGATCAGCCAGGATATATAATTAAGCCATGAAATTTGAAATGCTTGAACCTTCCAATCTTTGAAATACACTAAAATGACATTTAGTTTCTTGATGTGTAATATTCTGTGTTTCTAAAGCAGTTCAGCTAAGTAATTAAATATTTTTTTATGATTGTTATCAACAAATTTATTATATTAATTTTGTGGCTTTATCTGCATTCTAAATAAGTACAAAATTAGAAATTTTTTAATGGATATTTAACAATATATGAGACCAGTATCTGTTATGGAATGGAACTTCTGGCCTTTTTTCTTTTTTTCAGTCTTCTGTTGCTTTGGAAAAAGTACTGAAAGGTCATATAAAATTGCCTAAGCTATCTTTTTTACTTGTCAAACCAATCAATCTTTTCTTATCATCATGTAAAACACAATCTTGGAATATTCTAATAATTTCTTGTTTTTATAAATCATAATAACTGTTGACTTGAGACAATTACAAAAATAACAAAATTAGACAAAAAAAAAAAAAAAAAAAAAAATAATAAATAATAATAATAATAATAAAAATAAAAATTATAATAAATTAATATATATATATAAAATAAATAATTAGCTAAAGGCTCCATTGGCATTTAAGTATAATAATCAAATATTGTTTACACTGGTTAAATTTGACAGTTACATTACTGATAGCTGATTGCTGCAATAAGGTTAGACATCTCTCTGTATAACTTTTCCTTTTTTTCTTCTTTTTAATTTGCACTAACAACAGAATAAAAAATCAAAGTAAAATATTTAATAAGACATTTATTAACAAGGCAGAAACGTAAACTGAAAAAATGCCAGCATTTGTTTATATAAAATCAGTATCTAGTAGCTTCATAGTAAACATTATTCAGAATATAATTCTAGTAATAACTAACAATAAATTAATAATCAATATTAGTTTATGTCCAACCTGCACCTAAAATGTATACTGTTCTTAAAATGTAAATGCCAATAAATACTGATTGTAAAGATACAAAATAATTAGACCTATGAAGAAAAATTACTGAATTATTATAGTTATCTAGTGTAACAGTTTATTGATTATATTCTCAAGAAAATATTATTTATATATAAATTAAAAAGAATCTTTAAATTTGCCAAATAAATTTATAATCATTAACATTTTTGGGAAAATTGAAAATATCTAAGACTGATTTTTGTAAATGTGCTCCAAGTTGTTAAATTATTTTATATGTATAGATAATATAGATGTGACTTGATTTTACTCTGTCTGGAACATTATCATAGCTTGTTCCGAGGTAGATTCTGAATTTGTGTCTTCTGTCACTGAATCTGTGCTCACAGCCTGGGTGTTAAATCTGTGCTGTTGTTGTGCCAGTTGCTGTTGAAAGAAAAATACATTTTATACTTATTGATTAACTAGATGAATATGAATAAATATATTTTAACATCATAAACCTTTTTTTTCCAACCTTATCTGTTCCATTTAATTTTATAATAGGGATTTTTTTTAATTAAAATTATTTTAATATTAAACATTAACTATAAAAACATTAAAAACTTTAAAAACAAAATCCCATGATGCCGTAAGACTAATTATTACAACGCCATTTTGTAAAATTCCTGATCAGTCAATAAAATATGTAGCATTTTCAGCAAGAAAAAAAAAGTGAAATAATATAGTGAAGTATATTGTAATCAGAGAGGTTTTATCACAAAACCTGAACATTTACTTTGTTTTTAACTCATTGACTACATTAAGACAAGTACAAAAATGTTCTTTACCTGAAGTGCCTCCAGCTGACTTGGGTCAGTGACTACTAACACCTGTCTCCCTTGCAGATCACCAACAGTGATACTGGTAATACCATGACTCTCCTGCAGCTGCTGCAGTGTTGGAGCAGGCAATGTAACAACACCAATTCCTGGTGTGTTTGTATTTACAGCCTCAACCATTGCCACTGATGCTGATGTCTGTAAAAATACCAGTATAAATCAAAAACATCTATCAGGATGAGAGAGAGAGAAAATTAATGAGTGAAACATTAAAAAAAAATATATATAAATCAAGAAAAGTAACTAATGGCTGCAACTAATTTTTGTTTTCTTTCATTAAAAAATAAAAAAACTTAAAAAATTTAAATATCTGTAACTTAATGAAAGAAATAAAAATTAAAATAAATATTTTTGATACCTGTTGAGCATCTGAAGTATTTATCACCAGAGTTCCATCTCCTTCTTCAGTGACACTGCTGCCATCAGCTGTTGTTAGAAGCTGAAGTCTTATACGCTTTTCTGGAGGTTCTTCAGAACTTTCCACACCTATTACATTAATATCAGCGAAATTAAAGGTTATTTCTATAATTTACATTATGTTTAAACCACAGCAGAGTAATGAGGAAACTAGATGAATAAAATCTGAAATATAACAATATTAATACTAATTATAAAAATAAGAAAAAAATGTTCAGTACACTGAATGCTCCTGTTTGTTTATTTAATATAAATATCCTTAAGTAATCAAAATACTGCAAGATTAGTTTATAAAATAATATCTAAACTTACAAAATAGTGTGTATATATATCTACAAATGGATACCTTGCAGTGTCTGACCTTGGAAGATCTGAGATTCACTCTCCTGAGATATATCCTCACCATGTATTGTTCTCTTGTGCATCGCCAGTGTGGAGGTTTGTCGATATGTCTTGCCACAGTGGTTACAGCTGTATGGTTTTGAATGGGTATGTACTACATGATGTTTGTAGAGACTAGAGTACTCGGTAAAGCGTTTACCACATCCTTGCACTGTACAGACATAGGGTTTCTCACCTGCAATAATTATATTTATAATTCATATGCTGCCTGGATAATTTTCTTTTAAATGCTAAATTAAAAAAACAAAAAACAAATGACATTAAATAAGTAATTTAGAACTGATTGCTTGAGTTATGGGTCACTTTTGCTGATTCTTGCTCCTGGAATAAGCTTATGCCACTGTTAAAAATAAATACCTGTATGTATTCGGATGTGATTCTTATAGTTAGTTGCACTAGCAAATGCTCTGTTGCAGCCTTCTGCTTGACACACATAGGGCCGTTCACCAGTATGTGTTCTAATGTGAACTTTGCGGATATTTGATGTTGTGAAGGAACGATTGCAATCTTCAAATGGACATTTGAAGGGCTTTTCTCCTGTTAAAAAGAAATCCAATTAAAAACATAATAAGTAACAAAACACTGCAATAATAAAAATCCAGTAAATTTAAATAAATTATAAAATTTTGTAACTAATACTAGTAAATTCTTTCTTTTTTGCTAACATTTATTTAGAAAAACATTTCTTTCTGACCTGTGTGAGTACGGACATGTTTCTGCAGATCACCAGATGTCTTGAATGCTTTGTCACACATTTCCTCAGGACACTTGTATGGTTTTTCACCTGTATGCACTCTTGTGTGACTCTTCAAACCATAACCTGTAGCAAATGCCTTGCCACAAGTCTCAAACTCACATTTGAAAGGACGGTCACCTGTATGAGAGCGTTCATGTACCTGTCAGAAAAAACAAAAAAACAAAAACAGTAGAAAAGAGTAGAACACATTAGAAACAAATTTAGATTTAAATAAGATTCTATAGCATTATAGAAAATCATGTCTGACCCATTATGTGGACACATTAATTTATTTGCTATTCTAAATTGTGTGTATCACATTAATTTTATATTTATCAATGACATTGGCCGGCTATGTGAATGAAAACAGATGCAAAATATATAATTTAGTTATTTAAAACCTACTATGAAAGAAAAAATATTTGCTTGATTTTTAGTTATTTTGATTACAATATTAAGGTGTTAGACAAACATCCCACGGATTAAACCTTTAAATGATGAAGAGTGGTATACATTCTGCCACACCCATCATATCCACATTTATAAGCTTTTCCTTCAATAGTCTTATCTCCAGCCACCCGATAAACACTTGGATTGTTTGTCTGTAAAATAAATTAAGTACGATTATAGAGCTTTCTGTTTAAGCTCAAATTTAAACAGTATAATGAATTTAATCAATAAGATATCAAGAACAGCTTTATTACTAACATTCATTTAATTATTTTACAAGAACAGAGATAGATTGTTGTCTTTTTAATCGTCAATTAGCAACATGGTTTAAAGCTCACATTCCCAGCCTTTCAGTACTGGGATATCCTTGGTGTGACAATAATCTTGCAGAATCCAGTTTAAAAATCTGATACTGTTTTGTTTTCAGCATTTATACTTAATTTAAGAAAAAGACTGAATCTTTGAATGCTATCAAAATAGTCTTGTTAACAAGACCTACTATCCACAATAAATGTTAAATACAGAAATAATGTGTTTTTTTATTAACAATTTTATTAACATTTATTTCATCTCTGTCACATTTCCCCCAGCTGATGTCACGGCACCCCAGTTGGGAATATGTGGTCTAAATAATTGTTAAACTGCATGGAAAGTCAAGTAATTTTTCTGTCTTAAGCAGAAAGTATTTTGTTTCTCTACTGTTTTATCAGATATACAACTGACCTGTGATGTCAGCTGCTCCAAACTTAAGGTTCCATTTTCAAGACCAGTTGCTTCTGCAAAAATAGCCTCTGGATTTGGATGAGCAATAAATGCTGTGGTTCCATCTTCCAAAGTTATTGCCTGCAAGCCTTGATCCACTATAAAAAAAGAAATATATTTCTTTACATGTCATTTTCCCAGACTGCACAGTTACTCACATTCATTCTTATTTTCTGCTGGTCTTAGTACTGTTGAAAATGGACCAAATGTCCAAGGGTAACAAGTTAATTTACAGATTTTTTTTTAGATGACTCTATAAAACATTTTGAATGTAAACCCGTGTCTTGTTTAAGTCTAACTTAATATAAAAACATTAGTAATACTAAATTCATTTTATGAAACATAAATACTATCAAGTAATTAAACTTTAAATTTTGGCTAAGCTTTCACACATCTGTATGCTAGATTATATGAAGGTATATATGATGCTAAACTTGATGTGATTTCTAAATGTGGATCTAAGTAGCACATATACATCAGAAGACTGTCAGTGGAACAATATCAGTCTTACTGTTAGCATTTTTGTATTATATGACATGAAGGTTGTTGAATTAATTATATAGAGTTTAATAGCAAACTGAAATTTTTGGTTGTACATAACTTTATGTGTTTAATATCTATGAGGTATGTTTATGTTAATAAAACAAAAACAGCTAAGACTTAGAAAATTTTACTTATAAATATTTTTAGACTTTACTTACAAGCTGATTTTGGAGTAGTTTGAAGGTATGCTGTACTACCATCTTCCAGCTGTATTGCCTGTCCCTCAACAAGTTTTGTAGCAACAGATTCGGCTGAAGCAAGAATTTCATAAATTTCATTTAGTATGAAAACTTTGAATAATAGCTAAAGTAGATTGCAAAAAAGAAAAAAAAAAGAATCTTTAGCCTGGATTAAATTAAAACTCATTTTACAGTTTTTTGATTTACATAAACAAGTGTCAAAGCTCAATATTAATTTATTTTTCATGAAGACAAAATGATAAAACATACTTTTATTTGCAACACCTTGCACTACAGCAGTACTTCCATCTTCTAATGTTAGTGTTTGTCCTTCCAGAAATTTCTCATTTGCTGCAAAAGTAAAGAAATGTTTACAATGAAAAAAACAAAATGTTTAAGTCTTTCTCAGGAAAATATATTATTGTGTCCATACGATTTTTAACATGTTTAAGGCACATTTTAAAACAGATAATATGATATGCTGATTATTAATACATGATCATCTTTGAATGTTTAAGTAAATGTCTTCTATCAAACAAATCTGTCCAGATTAGATATTTGTAAGTTCAGATCTGATGTTTATATATCCCAATCATTATCTGGAACATTAGTTAGGCAGATTCTAATTCATCATAAATGATGAGCTATATAATTATCTTTAGTTAGTGTAAGATCAAAATAAAGACCTTACCTTTTGGGTGTTGTATAAATGCTGTTGTTCCGTCTGCAAGTGTGACAGCCTGGACAACATGACCATTTGCCATAGTTACTATGTGTCCATCCGGTAAGGAAATATTCACTGGCTGATTTGGACTGTTGTCAGGAAATGCTTGACTGTTCTGAGAAAACATTAAAATTTGATATTTTGAAATGCTGTTATCTGGTTGGCCTCAGGACAAAAAAATCTACTAAAAACGTAATTTAATTTTTTAACATTATTCAACAGACAATCATTTGTTGGTGAATTACCTCTGCAGATTGCAGTAACAATCCAACCACTTGATTTTCTGTGGTTGGAAGATTGTCACCCAGTGATAATTCAGTTTCTTGTCTTTCCTCTTTAATCTCTGCAGAACCAGTATCAGTAGTCCCTAATAAAAACAAACAATACAAAATTGTAAATATTACATTACAACATTATGGTAATGTTAGTACTTAAACATATTCTTATTTTAATTATGTAATAACAAAGACTTCAGTACATAAAATATGAAAACATTTAGCAGAAAATACATTCACAAACCTTTTTCTTTGATGGTCTTGAAATTTAAAAAGGAACCTTTATATATTTAAAACAGAACAGATTAATCTGTACAAAGTGTTTCAATTAATACCTGACAAACAGGTTACAGATAGGACATTCCGGTCACTGCCTTCTGCTCCAGAGGCTTCTAGTGGTAGAACATTGATATGGTCTGCCTGCTGTGCATCATTTGATAATCTGTCAGATCCTTCTGTCAATGGTGAAACATCATTATTATCTGTTTCTGCTGTCAAAGGTGTGACATGCGACATTCCACCATCACTAACAACCAGGGCTGCTGCAGTGCTGTGAACTGGGATAGACATTCCATGACTATCAGAAGTAATGGGTGATACATCTTCATGGTTGCTTCCAGATATTCCATCATCATCAGGAACAAGAGGTGACATTGTGTCTTGGTCTGAACGTGACATTCCATTTACTCTGGATACAAGAGATGAGTTCTGCTCATCTACATCAGTGGCAATTGATGAAAGATCTTGCTCTGCTCCAGAAATTACATCATCATTGTTGGTTAGTGGTGAAACTCCATCATGGTTCACATTATCATCTACTTCAGGTAAATCAGAATCAAGAATAGCATCCATTTTCTCTTTTGTTTCATTCTGTAAATTAATGAATAGTGTTTGATAAAATAAGATTATTAACATCTTCTGCAATGTGTCAAATTATAAAGTTTGGCTAGTCATATTCTGACTCTACATTAAAGTTTATTATAATCATATTATTGCACAGAATGTGTAGCAACTTGCCTTTTTCACTAATTTTTATTTCTTTACTGCCAGAATGAATAAAAGTTATATGGCTAAAATTTTTGTTCTTCTTTTCGTTTTCTGAATATTCTTATGGGTTCAACTGCACAAAGTCATCAATATGCCCCATTCACACGTATCTTCTAACAAAGTATAAATAATTCAGTGCTTTTTCTTTTTCTACTTTTTAAAGTGACAATAACGAGTCTTGAAATTTGAGGTGTATTCAAATTTATTTTAGTTTTTGTTATGCTATCAGAAACAAAGTTTAAATAAAAAAAGTATTTCTTCATAGTACAAGTGGTAATTGTTTTCTCCTGAGGCGCATTTTAGTATCCCATGCAAACTGTAGATTGATAATTAACTATTATTTTTTAAACCTAAATGGAACTGACAGTGTATGATAATCACCTTTAATCCATCTTGTACATTTGACTTGAATAAATGAAACTTCCTTTAGTGTTTGTAATTTTTAATATATGTCACAGAATCGCGAGACCACTGGATGATTTGCTATCACAGCCAATGCTCCATGACTGATTACCAATGGACAAAAAATGCTAAAGAAAGTTAAAAAAAAAAAAAAGAAGAAAGGAAAACCAAAGCTACACAACTCTTGGCTGCAACAGGTTTCTCCTTTAAACAAACATTTTATTTACTGATAATTTAACACCAACTTTGTAACATATAAAATATTCTCTTCAAAAGGAAACAAATTAAAAAATCCAATTTTTTTTTAATGAATGTTTATTTTTAATTATTTTATTTTATTTTTAGCAAATTTCTGTCAAAGGCAGCTTGTAAAATAAACTTTAGTGACTTGTAATACAATTTCAGTTAATTAATTCACCTAGTAAGTAAAGTATGTAACCACTAATTTGGTAAACTTAGATGAGGTATACTAGAAAGAATAGAAGAACAAAATTCAAACTTATTTTGGACAAGTGTATTGCAATACATAATTCATCGACATATTTTGCTGAATATATGAATACATAACACAACAAAGGGGTTTTTTTTTTTTTTTTTTCAAAATGCTATTTCATATATTAGTGAAATTATTTTCTCTCTAACTGTTAAAAATAGTACAATTTTCTTTGCTTACGAGTGACATAAAATACTGGCACAGGGGAATTAATAAATGAATCCATTTTTATTTTGCAAAACCATTGCATTTTAATAGTAATTAGTAATGGTTCAAAATTTTGTTCCCTTCTAAATAATTAGCAAGAAGACTTTTAAAGGTTCTTCCACACAAACACGTGCATATATATCTATGTTGGTTGTGTCAGCTGTGGTGGACTAGTTTCAGTCTGGAAGTTCTGATCCACTATCACCCTGTAGGTCTTAAATCTGTGGATATTTATTAGAATTTCATGTTCACTAGTATCTCATTCACCAGAAAGGTATGATAATATTGAAATTTGTAACTGTGTCTTCTACTCTCTTGTGACAATGCAGTCAAGTGAGGCATGAAGATAAAATAAACGTGGTTCTGACAAGCTAATTAAACCCATGTATGGCATTTTACTTTATTTTCTTCAATATTTATTTATATATAAATATAAGGCAAAACTTTTAGATATATAATGTCAGATAGAGTAATTAATAAGAACAAAATGAAATTTAAAATTTTTGTATTTAACATTTAAGTATACTACGGTATTATATTAATTTATCATTTATATTTGTAACATTAAACATAGTTACACACCATGGAACCATTCACTTTTCACACGATATGCATTACATAACAAAAGATAACACAAAATTGTCTGATACATATATATTTTATTATTATTTATTATTATTATTATTATTATTATTATTATTATTATTATCGTGAATGTGAACACAGAAAAAATAAAAAGCGTTGTGGAGTCATAAAATCACTTGAAAAGCACTACTCGGCAAAATAACACAGCTTTGCCCAGTCAATTTTATCCTCCATGATGGACAAAAATAAAATACCGTTAATTTTAAATTCTTTGTTATGAATTTTGATAAAACAGTTATGCCGGCAAGTGTGGCCGCGTTACAGTATTCTAAACAACTTCGTAACCAAACAACTTTTCCCTTGCAAAGGAACAGAGAACACTGGGAAAACTTACCCAAAAATCCTCACAGGACCGCCATGCACCGCTTCTGCATCATTGTATCTAAAATTAGAATATTGCGTATTCGTATTTTTATGTCATTATTAAGATTAACAGTAAACACGAGGTTAAAACTGCTATAATGAAAACCATGAAACTCTGTTAACAATGTTAATACTTTCTTGTTGTTTAATTTTAAATAAATATTTAAATATATATTTTAATTAATCTCTAAGCGATAGTATATAATGCTCGCTAAGGGCTACAGGATTCATTTTAATCAACGTACTTTTTCACTCGGGACTTTTCGGTTTAGTCCGATACAATTCTGGAATATTACTCATGTAAACCAGTGGTTTTCAACCTTTTTCATACCGCGACCCCTTAAGAGCAATTCAGTATGACCGATGACCCCTTTAAAAATGTTTGATTCAATAATATCTAGGGTTACCATATTTTCATTAACCAAAGACAGTACAAAAAGAATCTATATTCTCTATAATCTATCTACACGTTTTAATTTATTCCTCCTTCCAAGCGAAGTCGAAAAAAGCTAAAACATACCCGCTCAAGAACGATCCCACGACCCCCAGGTTGAAAACCTATGATGTACACCACTGGACCAGAACTATACTTCAAAATATTTTGTAGGAGAACTTTTCAGAAGGCAACTATGCCACATTTAACAAACATCTGGATGAATGTGAATATAAAAAATAATAATAATAAAATAAAACCAACATAACAATAATGATGTAAATAAATCAAATACTTTTAACAATAACAATATATTAACATCAAAATTGTTTACTATAGACGGATAACAATCAGCCACTGGCCATTTGAAAAGACATTTAATCCAGAATTTTATTAAAACAAGATCTTTCATCTCTCTGAATGTCGGTCTTTCTGTATGTATACATAAGTTTGAGTTCCTCATTTCAGACACCTCACGGATTTCCTCAAATCTTTTTAAGCTCCAAAATTATGGATATTAACTAACTAAATAGTTTAAGTATTAGTATCAATGATAAATTTAGTAAAGATAACAATATTAGTTTCAAGTCAGCATATTGGATATAATATCATATCATAACAGATGTGTTTTCAAATATATGCAGCTGACATATTTATCTGACCCAAAGGTGGGTATAGTTCGAAAACCCAACAAAAAGAAATTCTATTAGCTCGGCCTTTTCCGATCACTTACGTCCGGAAAATTACGATGCTATACGAACATTATTAATTTATTAGAAATACGTAATCGAACAAATTTAAAGAAAACATATCGTAAAGTAATTTTTTAACTGAATGTTAAATAACAAACAAATTTAAAATGTTATTTATTTATTTAAGAAATATATAATTTTCAAGAAAATAATGTTAACGATATTTTACCACTCCCTTCCCATGACCCTTCATCGCACCTTGCATTGTGGGAATTGCTTGGGAAATTTTTATTAACAAACAAGAAACAATCGACAAAATTTAACAAAAGTAAGTGTATTTTTGTTGAGTGTTAAACTTTTAAAAAATTGTCTAGAATTATATACATATCTTGTTTCTATTTTATGTATGTTTTTGATTAATGAATACATTTTCTGTATTAAACTACTTAGTTTCCAAACGAACCCCATTTACCTTGGTGATTCACGCACATGATGTAGCTGCTGCCACATTTTTTTTAATAGTAATCCTTTGTCATAATTTGTTAAGAATCATTATACATTATATGGAATGTACTTACTATATATTTTTCTTGTAATTATATTTTTCTTAAATGTACAAAATGTGGGGAAATAAAGTTAATGCTAGGCCATTATCTATTTGCATAATCACGATGATCATAATCGTGATAATGGCTGCATAATTTACATCGTTATCTTTTAGACTTGGATTCAGAAAATACAGTTTAAAATAAAACAGTAATAATGTTTTCAATATAATTTTAAGGTTCGCTACAAATATATGTATTGATAATTAATTATAAAAATTCTTATTTTTAATTTCTGATACTGATAGTCGAAAATGATTTTGATATATATTCTAAATGTAATACTAACGCACTACACTACACTGTACAGTGAGTAACAGTTATTTACTAATAACGTGCACAGTGATACGAATGTAACACATACACATATATTGATATAAATATTGTATTTAATTTTTCTTTATCAAAAATAAAAATAACGGATCCTCCTGGCTGTTAGTTTTATAAAGCAAAATTAGTATTAAAATTATTTAATCTCCCTCTGCAAAAAACCAGCAACCCCCCCCCAGCATTTCATTATTATTGTGTATTAATTTATGAACGTCTCTAAGTCTAACATGTTTTCCTTTATTATAGTTATTGCTACTCATTTTTAGCTTTAAATTAAATAATTATAAATTATCATTTTTAGATGGTGTTTTTTTAAATGAAAATAACTTTTTCAATTTCTGTAAATGCCATTTCTTTTCTGTTTCAAAGTAATATATACATGAACAGCACTTTTTAGTGTTAATATAAACAATACTTTTTGAAGCCAGTAAACACATACAAACAGCACTTTTTAGCATCTTTTCCCTTTTGAAGACGGATAATATAAAAAAAAAAAAATGGCAGTTTTTGCACCCTCCCAATTTTTCAGTCTGGGTCAAATAACAAATGTATATATATATATATATATATATAATTAAAAGAAATACACATTTCTTAAATGAGATGCTTCTTTTTTTTTTACTTTATTTATTCACTGTTGGTGTTATTGGAAATGATGATTTAATTTTTTTGGGTGGGATAATGTTTGCAATTTTTTATGTTATTACTTGAGAAGAAAAAAATTGAAACTGAGAAATAAGTCTTGGTAAAATGTAAGTGTGGCACTTCTGTTATTTTTGCCTTTTTGGCCAGTACAGATTCCCAGAAGTCTAACACTATCAGTAAAAACTAATTAGGTGACATGAACCAATGTTATGTAGAGTTTTATTCAAGGGGGATCAAGGATGTAAACAAAACAAAGCACTTTAATCATTTATTTATTTAATATCATCTGAAAAGTGATTTAACCTTTTAATGGAAACATAAGGAGTATGAGTGTCTCCTGTATGGGTATGATTAAACCTGGTAAAAGGGTGTTTGACAAATCATCAGTTTTATAGCCAGTGGTAATTTAATGATTGGTAACTGCTATTCCATAATAATAATAATGTGCTAAGAAAAGAAATAATTATTTTGTTTATGCATTAAAATATTAAACAGATGTATAAATTAAATCATTTCATCTCTTCATACATTTTACAGGAGGAAAATATCAACAGTAATTCATCATTTTCTGTTATTTACCCACCCCACCGTGCTATTGCTCTGCTGGTTTAAGAATAAGCAGCATACTGGACGCAAAGTCAGTGAAGGGTGGTGCTTCTCCACACTTAGGAGGAAGGTAACTTTTGAAAATTAGAAATATATTTCTTAAATACAAGTTTCTGTCTGAGATCAATGTTATATAGAATATAGTCACAACTTTATAGTTTTTTTTGGAAAATCTGTTGTTTCTGATTTTAAGATAACATTTTACTGAAATATTTTTTAAGTCTTTAATCTGTATTCAGATCATTATATATGACATAATGTTCATAGTTAAACATTAATTAACTTACTGAATTAGACCCAGTTTTGTAAATTGTAATTTTAGGGACGAGAGACCACCCACTCTCTCTAGCCCAGGTGCAGCAACACCTGTAGGTAAAAACAGATGGATCCCTCCAAGCACTGTAAAACGAGATGTCCCTGCCCAAGAGGACAAAAATGACCTTGTATTTCGTAGAGTCAGAGCGTAAGAATAACCTTTTTAATTTCTTTCATTGAAACTGTATTTCGTTCATGTATTTTAAGAATACAGTAACATATTAAAATATTTTTTTTATGAGGAAATACAGTTGCAGTTTCCACAATTTCCTTCTATATTGGACAAATAAGTTTGTTTCAGTTGAAAATTTCATTTTCAGTACTTAAACACATGATCAATAAATTGTTTACTTGTTTAACATTTTTTAAAAATATATTTCCAGTATTCTCAACAAACTCACACCAGAAAAGTTTGATAAACTCAGTTTAGAACTTCTGAATGTGGGAATTGACTCGCAGATTATCCTTAAGGGAATTATTCTTCTGGTAAGTTTGAGTAATAATGAACAAAAAACCCAGTAAAAATTAACAAAGGAATATTGATAATAACAATTATAAATTTGCATTTCCTAATAAAATTTTCTAAATTGACTTTTTATTAAAATCATATTTCACTGATATTATTTTTTGTTTTATTTATATATATTTTTTTCAAAGAAAATTTTGTAAACATGTTCAACAACTATCACCCAAACATCACTTGAGTGACTTTCTGAAGAATGTGATGTTTAAGGGGACACGCTAGGCAAAAAATTACAAAATTTGAAGGTGTTTGTTTTTTGAGTTTTTGACAATCATTAACAAAAATTATTCAGGTTTCTATTCATACAAATTAAAAAGCCCAAATTCTGTGTTTTTTACTGGGTTTTATTTTCGATGTGACACCTCCATGAACATTCTTCATGCCATTGGAAAGCCCCATTTTTGCAAAGCACTATGGGAACAGTGTTCTAAAAATAGATACAAACCCCCCCATCAAGATAATCCTTCATTTAGTGCTTCCTCTTCTGAGAAAGAGAGGAAAAATTAAGATAGCTTTACCCATGGATTGGTCATATGCTATCACACAAGATGTTGCTGCACTCTGATTTTCCCATGTGCATACTGTTTGAGATTTAAATTTTTTAAATCGTGGAGCTTATCTTAGAAAGAAAGCCAGTACAAAACATAAATTAGGAAACAAAAGCAGTCTTGCATACAACAATTACAATCTGCATGAGAAAAAGTGCCGAAAACACTAGACTTCTGAAACAAGCAAATTCACTGAGGAAATGGAATAAATGGTTACTGGAAATTGACAAGCACAATGACCTTCCCCATTGACTTTCAAAAGAAAACTAGAACATGTTTTATAAATTGAAGATGCAGATGCAGATGATTGTCCATTTGTTACTGATGACAGCTGTCTTTTTACTCAAAAATTGCCATATTCTGACTCCTCATGTAATTGATCATTAACTGTTGTTGTATGTGATCAGTTGAAAGGCCCTGTCATAAATATGCAGACAGTTTGTGTCCACTTACGAAAAGATGCACAATGAGACATTGTCATCGTATCGTGTAGGTGGCCAGGGAAGCAGATTTCCTTTCATTACTATCATATCAAGAACCACAAAATGATTGTTGCCCAAATGGTCCTTCCAGTTCGTGTTTTTATCAACAAGCATTGGTTATGGGTGAACAACCAGGCAGCCATGTTGAAAATGTGGGAACACCATTGTCAAAGGAAGTTGGAAGTTTGTTAAGCCAATCTACATTTGAAAACCTATTACATTGATGTCTGAAAAGGAAAACCCGAAGACAGACTTTCTCAGAAAATTAAAGTGGACAGTGGGGTTGCAATTTTTTGTGAAGCTGCTGCATGAAAACTGTTTGTGCTAGAGATCCCAAAATTGAATATATATTTTTAGAAACAAACACTACAAAATGACTATTCTTTTCATATAACCTTTATGATGTGTCTAGTATGAAAAAATACAAGTCAAAAAGATAACATCTTGTTTAAAAAAAATATTTGTTTTGAAAAAGGCTAATTTCTTTCTGTTATTTTGTTGAAATACATGTCTGTGATGAACCCAGCACTTTGAATGATTTCTATATGGGTCATTCCGTGTCGAATCACCCAATGGTTTAAACCCGACCGTCTCAGATTTTTATGAAACTTGGTATACTTGTTGACTGGGATCCCACAGCACCAAATCTGAAATATTAGCCCAATCAGACCAGTGATGTGGGAGATACGACCCACTGAATTTTGAGATTTTTGCCAAAAATGGGCGTGACCACCAACCTTAGAACCCTCATATCTCAGGAACTACTGGGCCAATCTTCATAAAACTGGTATTGTTAGAAAGGCAAAATGACAAGGATTCCAAATCTGCTATTTTTGTTTAGTTTGGAAAATATTGGAGTACCTTGACCTTTTAACCTTTGCTATGACCTTGAAATTGACCGTGTGGATCACGTGATCTTGAGATGACCTTTATTGAAATTTAATCTCCCACATGTTAACTAAAACATATAAAAGTTTCCTGGGTGTAATATTTTTTGTTTAGCCACAATGTAGATTTAAAAAATGCACATACATGAAAATAACACCTTTTCAGCCATTAACATCTGATTAACTAAAACCTGAATGATCAATTCTGGATGCTTGATCATCGAGTAAGACATTGTAGGCCTATATGTATGCATAAAGTTCACATATAAAAGTTTGCTGGGTATAATATTTTTTGTTTAGCCATAATAGAGATTTTAAAAAATGCATACCTGCATGGATGATTGATACAATGCATTACAATGTACATTTTCTCTGAGACTAAAAACTCATCTTTGGAGTTAAAACCCACCTGACATGTCTGAAGGAATGCCTGAAGGATATGAAAAGATGCCAAATGGCATGACATGTTTTACACAATCAGGCTCAAAGGGTTAACAGGAAGTGATGCTTCAGGCAGGTCAGGAACTCCTTTAGATTTCCTGGTGCAATCCTCATTGAGCACATGGCAATTAGAAGTTTAAGACAAAGCAGTTTCTTCATCTGCATTTCTTTGACAATCTGAAGCTTTTTAAGTTGGACACAATGTCAGATGTTGATATATAAACAATATTTTTATTTCATAAAACCTATTAAGTAATTTTATCATGTCATATGGGCCTTGCCATTGGTTTTGAACAAGGTTTCAGTCAACAACAGTACAACCCAGTCTGAAATCAGACGTCATCAAGTGATGTACTGCATAATGTATTTGTACACCCATTCTTCAGCACAGAGTATGAACAAGGTCTACTTCACTTTAATAAACTGTGATTTATACTTGAGAAGATTGACATAAATGCCCAAGACTTGTGGGCCTTTGGCAATAACACATGTACTCTGCTGCCATTTTATGACCTGCTTAACTTTACTGAAAGGGTTTCAGGATTTGATTTAATATTTAGGAAAGCACTGACTTTGTTCTATTGAATTGAAGGTGCAGGCCAATACTGAAAATCCTTATTTCTTCCAGGGCTAACTGCAGCTTTAACTCTCCTGAAAATGTGTGTTATCAACACCATCATATCAAAAAGGAGTTGTTGTGAAGTGTATGGAAAACTGAGGAAATCGAACTCCTCACTCTTTGAAGTGGGATCAAAACATGGGATATCAAGAGTATCATGAACAAGAACTTTTCATCAAATTTTCAACATTGCAGAAAAACTGTTGTGGTCCCCTTAATCGCCACCCTGAGCAAGCACGCACTAGATCTTTAAGAATTGTTAGCATGGGCACTTACAAATGCTTAGTAAATCCTCCAAAGACACTAGTGCCAGGAGACAAGTTGTGCTGTGACTGTCTGATTACCCTTCAGAAATCAAAGGTCCTGCAGAGGATGGCTTTAGTATGGGTGGTATTACAATGGGAGAATTTGGTGATAACTTGCCAGACAAACTGCTGGTTGTTGTTTCCCCAGAAAAGGACTTTGATTTGAATTCTATTCTGTCGAGTTTAGGCGAAACTCCATTCACTAGCACATTCCAGTAAATGAATGAAAGGACAGAAAAAAACTAGCATCAGCTACAGTAACATTAAAATGACATCTTAATGTCTGAATCCTACCCAGAGCGTGTGCAAATCTTGATTTTGTCACCCTTTACCATTGAAAGGACAATGAATTGAAGGAGGAAATAATCCAATTTTATGAAAGTGATGAGAACGGTAGAATGTGTCTGGGAATGAAGGATACAGTGAGCATTTGAAATAAACATAGTGAGAAGGTTAAGCATCAGAAACACATAGTTCTCTCAAATTTATGTGAACTTTATGCATACATGTAGGCCTACAATGTCTTACTCGATGATCAAGAAAGATGGTGATCCCTAGCATCCAGAATTGATCATTCAGGTTTTAGTTAATCAGATGTTAATGGCTGAAAAGGTGTTATTTTCATGTATGTGCATTTTTTAAATCTATATTGTGGCTAAACAAAAAATATTACACCCAGGAAACTTTTATATGTTTTAGTTAACATGTGGGAGATTAAATTTCAATAAAGGTCATCTCAAGATCATGTGATCCACATGGTCAATTTCAAGGTCATAGCAAAGGTCAAAAGGTCAAGGTACTCCAATATTTTCCAAACTAAACAAAAATGGCAGATTTGGAATCCTTGTCATTTTGCCTTTCTAACAATACCAATTTTATGAAGATTGGCCCAGTAGTTCCTGAGATATAAGGGTTCTAAGGTTGGTGGTCACACCCATTTTGGGCAAAAATCTCAAAATTCAGTGGGCTGTATCTCCCACACCACTGGTCTGATTGGGCTAATATTTCAGATTTGGTGCTGTGGGATCCCAGTCAACAAGTATACCAAGTTTTATAAAAATCTGAGACGGTCGGGTTTAAATTTCTTTTTTTTTTGGGTGATTTGACACGGAATGACCCATATCTGTTTTGTTTTGGGTTGGAGTGGTTCATGAAATTGGGTACTGTAATATTAAAAAAAGCCAAAAACGTAAAAAAATTAAACCTGGTTCTTGTGTTTATATGGTAACAAAAAGGGATTATTTCCACAAGGTTTCAATTCTATAACATAAAAAATAACAATTTTGGATTTTAACCACGCGTCCCCTTAACATAAAAGTTCACATTAAATATGTTTATCAGAAATTAAAGGCAGTTAGTTCAACAGCTTGTGAAAAATTTTGATGATCTTTACTTTGTTAAATTTTCTCTAAGTAAGGTACCGGTTTCAGTTGTCATGCAACTGGTCAGATAACCTCAAGCTGATACACATGAAATTGTTTCAAAGTTTGTCCAAAGTTTGTCCAAGTAGCTCCCAGAAACTGACATAAATAAAGTTAAACAATTTGGTTAAATTCTTTGTGGCTGCTCAGATATACACAACTGGAGCAATGTGATGCTTGTTTACAGTATGAATATATGTTCTGACACAAATTTATAAAAATTTATTTATGGCAAAATGTTGTTAAGATAGGTTTATAATAAATTCATTAACAAAAGATGTATTTTAAGAAATATTACAACTTCATAACAACCATTTTACAAATTAAAATGTTATGCAATATTCTTGGGCTATAGTGTAGGCACTATGATAGCTGTTAATATCATGGTCACTATTATCATGATGGCAAATATTCTTGCGAGTTAACGACTGTTAAATATCACTCAAATTAAACAAAAAATAAATATAAAAAAATGTTTGGAAGTGACTGGCTGAAACTGTTTAGTAAGAATGGAGTAAATTTAATCAATTGTAAGCATTTGCAGTGTTCATAGGTAATAACACATTGTACGTTAGTGTGTTATATTAGCAATCATATTTTAAAATTAACTTTACTTTTTTCTTTTTCATACAGATTTTTGATAAGGCTTTGGATGAACCTAAATATAGCTCATTGTATGCCCAACTCTGCCATCGATTATGTGAAGATGCACCAAACTTTGACTCAAGCAACACTTCTGTAACAGTATGTATATGAATTTGAGAATTCATTTTGTTACTTACACATTTTTCTTCAATTAATTTATTCTTTGTATTTCTGTGTGTAAAATGTCTAAACAAAAACCATGTATAATAAGAATAAATTAGATATAAGCATAGGAACATGGTTTTCTTTTCAACATGAGTTTTATTATTTTAAAAAGATGATGTGACACTTTTTTTTTCAGACCTTCCGCGGAACTTCTTTTAAATAAGTGCCAGGATGAGTTTGAAAATCGGTCAAAAGCAACTGAAGGTAATTATTCTGATAGTATATTTGCATTTTTCTAATTTTTAATCTCATTATTAATAAATATGAACATCATAGAGTGTAAACTGTACAAACTGAACTCTTAGATTTTTATTTAAATTAAAAATATTTAATAGCTTAATAAAACTTCAGGTGCCAGTCTTTAACACCGGACTGACATTTTTGCTTAGTTTATGCAGACTTCACAAGTATAATAAAATTTCTTTGGGATATAGTTTTCAGTATAGTACAGTGTCTTACTGTCATATGTTCATTTTTCTGCTTTTAGTGTTTGACAAGAAAGATGGCCCTCTTACAGATGAAGAGCAAGAACAACTGCATATGGCCAAGCAGAAGATGCTTGGCAACATTAAGTTTATTGGTGAGATGTCATTTCATGATAATCTATAATTAAATTTACAACGGATATTGTGCAAATGATAATATTCTAAAAACAAAATAAATATAAAATTATTTGTTTAGGTAGAAAGATTAATTTCAGTGTGAGATACTGTTTTATTAAAGATAAAGAAATGTACACTGTCAGTGTGAGCTTTTCATTTTGCAGGAGAACTTGGTAAACTCCAAATGTTGCATGAAGGTATTTTGCACCGGTGCATCAAACAACTCCTGGAGAAGAAAAAGAACACCCCAATCCGAGATATGGCAGAAGACTTGGAGTGTCTCTGTCAAATAATGCGAACTGTTGGGCCACGTTTGGACACCCCCCAAGCAAAGGTGATACATTTTATTATTTTTAATTATAAAAAATAATAAAGAAACCAATTCAAAGTATTTGAATTTCTTTCACATAATGATTATTGCTAATGTAGATATTTTTCATTTAGGCCTGGATGGATAAATACTTTGAGCGAATAGAGCTCTTTGGCAAACACTCCCATTTGCCTTCTCGTATACGGTTCATGCTGCAAGATGTGGTGGATTTGAGGGCTGGAAAGGTATTTTTATTTCTGCAGCTACTGAAGTACTTTTTAATGAATCTTATATCAAGTGAAAATGAATTGAAACAGTAATTTTTAGAATATATTCTACTTCGTTATTGCAGAAAACATTTGATAGTTTATCCAGTTTAAAATTTGAAAATTAATTTTTAATTCTATAAACTGTTTAATTTATAACAGGATGCATAAAAAAATAAAAAAATGTCTTTGTTCTTTTCAGTGGAATCCTCGTAAAGGACGACAAGAAAATGGCCCAAGAACAATTGTTCAAATACGTCAAGAAGCAGCTAGTGTAAGATTTATAATTATATTATTTTAACTGTGAAGGTAAAACCTGTTTACCATTTAAAATAAAATCATATTTAGTTATCTTGTGGCTTTATTATATTTGAGATTTGTTCTTTGTGTTTTATCTTTGGAAAAGGCTAACGGATTTTGTTTTAATAAGCATTTAGCACAAACCATGTATAGCTATAAAATATTTAATAAATTTGTTATTTGTTCTGCAGGAACTTGGTGGTTATATGTCTGGTGGCAATCATGGCAGAGGATCATCTATGATGGGAGGAAGGATGATGAATGGCTCTGCTGGAATGTGGAAGGGAAATCATTCAGGACTGGGGGATTTGTTTAGTGCACCTCCAGGATCAATTGGTAAGATTTATTTTTTGAAATAATCCCCCAGAAAATATTTTTAGCAAAAACTGACTCAAAATTATTGTGGTACTGATATTTTTTAAACACAAAAACTGGTTTCATAAAAAAATTGTACTGCATACAGATTACAGTAATTATCTTTGAAACTTTTAAGTAAATTATAAGGATATCATTTTGTTCTTTACTGCATATCAGATTGTTTTAAATTTTCTGTTTCTTCCATTGAGGAATTATTATTTTTTCTTAAGAAAAACTATTTTGTATTTATTGCTTCCTTGTATTTCAGTGAACTCTATAGGAACAGGCCCAGGAGTGATACAGACTGATGGATATGGGCAAGTGTATCAAAATAATATGGGAAGAAACCGAAACACTCAACAAAATCAAGGTACAAATGAGGTCTCTAATGTTAATTATATAGTAAGCTGAATAGGTTTGCATTTGGTACACTTCACATTTTTACCACTTGTAGCTCCAGTAGTTTTTTTCTTCTGCATTGCCAGAATTGTTTAAAAATTGTAAATACTATGTGTAAAAATTATTTCTTTTTGGATATATTTTCTGGAAACATATTCAGTTAAAAAATAAACATAATCTCAAATATCCATTCTGATTTTTTGTTTGTTTTAATTAGGTTTTAACAACTACAGTAACCGTCGCCAGGATCTGACAGGTAGTCCAAGAAATCAGCACAATAATCAACAGAATTCTCAGCAGTTGTTGCCAAATTCACAGCAGCAACAATCTAACCATTACAAACAGCAGACTCAAGGTATTAGAAATAGATAATATTTATTAGATACATGAATAGTCTCTTCCTTATTTCTCTTGCTAAAACTTACCTCTTTCTTTTTTTGTGCATGCTAAATAAATTCTTATGATTAGACAAGGTTACAGATGTAAACTTCATCTTTTAAAATTTCAGCCATAATAACAGATTAATAACATTTTAATTATACATTTGTATCATAAGTTACCTTAATTTTGGGAATATATTTTAAACACATAAATATATAGCATGAAACATTGTGATATTTAACAGCAAATCGAGACCTGCCACCAAGATTTCAGCGGATGTCCATGCAGCCAACACCCACTATTCAGCCAGCCACTGCTGGACGGGGAGCAAAGGATGAAGTGAGTTTGAGACCAGTCAAAAATTTCACTGTCCTCAAACCAGCATCTCCAAATATGCTTCCTAAATCAGCACAAGGTCCTCCTACAATTGGTTCTTTTACAAATTTACAAACGAAAGTTGCAAGTCCTGCTGTCAATCCAGTCGTGGCAAAGCAAGTAAGTAGAAATGTATTTTTACAGTTAAGAATTAATTGTATGTATCATTAGGTTCTCAAAAGTCATTTTCTATTTAGACCTTTTTATCCTGATTACAGTGATAAAAAATTGAAAATTGTCAAATAGTTCCTAAGTTATGAATTTTTAAATATTTGGTGGGTGATGGGGGCAGTTTGTTAACATTTTGTCATTTTAAAAAAAGCTCGGTTTTTAAGGGCCAATTCTGAAGTAAGTTTTAGAGGGTTCATTTTTTTATTTTAACATGTTGCAGTTTTCTTCAGATTCAAGATGCAGTTCGTCTTAATGCTACTAAAGGCTATATAAAAATAAAAATGACTTGTTGAGTACCTTTTCATCCTGAGATTGGGGCGCATTGCACTTTACAACAAGAGTATATTAAGAACACAGAGACAAAAATTGGATAGTTAAGGAATTACTATGTAATAGTACATACAAAATTTGTTAATTGGTTAACGTTTAAGAAGTTACTTTTGAATATGTTTCTGAGAAGCTGATTGAATGTGGGAATGGATTTTATGAAACAAATGTCAAACTAAATGAGAGACTGAATAAGAAAATTTGTAATGAGTGACCTACTATGTTGTTATTTAGTATTCATATAACATGTTTTTAGCCTCATTTCAATCATAACAAGCTTATTTTTTTCTGCACTAACTCTGGTTATATTCATATTCCATAATAAGATCCAATATTTTCAAGGCATTGCAGAAGAATATAAATTAAATACTGAATAAACAAATAAGACTACAGAAACATTTGAGAAATTTGAAGTCACGTGACCATAGGTTTGTTGCTTTATCAGGTGCCAGAAGTATTCTCTAACATAAAGATTATAACTAACATTATGCCAAGAAGAGATGTGCCTAAATAACTTTGATGATATGTTAACCAAGGAGGAATAGTTTAATAATCAGTCCTGATATCGTTTCAAGTGAGATTTAATCAATCAAATCCTAATTTTGCTTACAAATAAAAACTTCAAACAGAATTCAGGAAGTTCTGGTTGCAGAGAATCTGCTTGATCAATCATTTTGACTCGGGAATAAATTGAAAAAGCAGTGTATGAACAAGGTAGTTACTACCACAAGTCACTGTTGATAAAATTAATTTCATACAGTTTTTATTCAGATAGGACCTCAAACAGAAAAGAAATCGAGTTAAAAAGTCAGTAAAATTATGTCAAAACAGGATGGTGGACCAAACATACAAACACTTTTGGGAACCTAACATACCAGTGAAAATGAGCGGGGTGGGGGAATTAAGTTTTAATTTTTTTTTAATTGAGTACATGTAAGGTAATCAAAAAATCTTTAGAAAGTGCATATTTTTGGGAGCTATTGGTTTTATATATATATATGCACAGGCACACACATACACACATTAATTTTTTTTTATATTTATTATTATTTTTTTAAATACTTAGGCACAAATTACCATTAAACAGAGCAGTCAGGATAAGAATAAATCTAACAAGGAGAAGATCTCCAAGGAAGACTTAGAAAAGGCCGTGGTTTGTTATTTCATTTTCCAATAAAAGTAGTACAGATTTCCTCTCTAATATCATCATACATTTATAACAAGTGTTTATATTAAAGTTTTTTAGTTGTTAAATGACCATGATCTTTTAAAAGTAAATTCTATTAAATTTATTAATAAATGCACTTTTGTTAGTAAATACATTTTTCATTTATTAAAAGTACGAGGTTTTATTGCCACCTTTGCTAAATAGAGCTTCACCATTTTTAAAACTTATTTCTTTCCCTTTAGAAATCATTGTTGGCAGACTTTCTGACTAATGCTGACTACAACACAGCTGTTTCAACAATTAAACAGTTGTCTGTTCCTAAAAAGTAAGTGTTGTATTGATTTCTTTAGGGATGAGTGTTGCTTTGATTTCTTTAGGGATGAGTGTTGCTTTGATTTCTTTAGGGATGAGTGTTGCTTTTTTTCACATATATTACTGAAATTAACTGAATTCTTATGTAATTTTTTTTTTCTTTTAATACTCTTACCTAGTCACATATGTAGTTATTTCCCATCAGGTCAGTGGTAGATTTATCATTTTGTTGTGGCTTTCATTCTTCCATATCAAGAGTGAACAAAAAAGAAAAAAATCATTATTGCCATGCTTGTTAGCAAAATCTGGTCTTACAAAGCCAAATTATTTAAAAAAAATTTGTTTGACATTTTTAGATTGGCAGTGGAAATAAAAATACAATTACACTCTTCAAAGAATTTGACCATTTATATCAAAGAGTATTAAATATAGTCAAAACATACCTTGTAAAACAAATATTCAAAATAATTTGTATGAATGTACCAGATGTTTTATTTTTTAAACTTTATTAGTGAGATATTCTGATATTTTTATCTTGCACATTTTTGCTATAGCAGGAAGTTATTAACTAAACATTTATTTTTTATTTTTTAGACTGATTCCTGAATTACTAACTCAGCTGATGATAGAAACTATTGATAAAACAGGTCAGTTTGTATTCTTAACTTCATTATTATATTATATTATAAAAACATTTTAACATTTAAAACAGACTGGCAACTAACAGGTGTAAATTAAACTGGAAGCATAACTGTCATTTCTGTGAGGTTAACAGGTTTTGTGACAAGGTCAGTTAATATTTCATAATTTGTATACTTAAAACCTAAAATAAAGTAATTTATACATTTTTTGTTTTGTAATTTGATCTTTAATTTCATACACAGATGAACAGCGAGAGACTGTTACAAAACTGATGTCTGAACTGAAGAGAGAAAACATTGCCACATCAGATCATTTTATGCAGGTGTGTGATATCAGAATGCCATGATTAATCTTATGTTTGTTTATTAAAATACATCTAACTTTTTCATTATTTTTTAATTTTTTTATTATATATACCAATAAAAACAAAATTTAAAAAAAAGCCTTAAAAAAAGCCAGAAATTTCAGTAAACTTAAGATATGAATTGCATTTATATCCAGAGTTTTCATAAAGTGATTGCCAGAATGCCTGATCTGGAAGAGGATGTTCCACTTGTACGATCACATATTGCTCTCTTTGCTGCTGGAGCCATTAGTGAAAGTATTATTACACTGGCTGAACTGGCACAGCCAATGGAAAATGGAGCACACCATCCTTTGTTTCTGCTCACTCTGCAGCATCTGCACACTGTTCGTGGAAAAGAATGGCTTCTAGATGTCTTCAGTGACAGCAAAGTTAATCTAAAGCTCATGTTGCCAGGTTAGAGTTTTGATTTGATATTGAATAAAACTGTAAATTTTGCGTGGACTTGTATTTCATATCTAAATATAATGACTTAACTTTTTAATATGGTGTATTTTAATATTTATTTTCAAAGAAGTAAATTACCAGGCAGTGTTTGAAAATTAAATTTTATGTATTTTTGTTTTGTTTTCGTTTTCTTTTTAATATCTTTGTTTTCTTTTTTCAGAAATTGACCAAAAGAAAGACAGAATGCTTGAAATTCTTGAAGATCGGGACCTAAGCTTTCTGTTTCCATTATTGACAATACAGTCAGAATTGTGGCGACAGATACAAACTGAGCCATCTGCAACAGCAGTCTTCAAGTGGATCAGAGATAGAGTGGATCCTAGCATGCAGAAAACTACAGGATTTATAAATATTCTTACTACCTGGTAAATTTAACATGTTGCTTCCTAGCATGCCTTTTTGGTGCTCAACATTGAAGATACTAGAGAGAGAGATATATTGGTGTGTGTGTGTGTGTGTGTGTGTGTGTGTTTATATATATATATAATACATTTGATATCTTGGCCCTCCTCTAAAACACTGCATAGCTGTCTGGCCCCCTCTCTCCAAAAGGTTGCCGACCCCTGGTCTTGGAGATTCTCTTGCAATAGAATTCTGTTGCATATAACATGTCAGTGTGACTTACTATATCCCTGTGCAGTAGTTTAAAAAAAAAAGAATGAAACAGGTAACAAAATATTTATTTTTTGTTTAAACAAGTTCATTTCTAATCTTTCTTTTTTTCATTACTAGTATTTTGAGACATGTAACAGGTGAGACAACTCTTGGTAATTCAATTGATGTTACAATTGCACCTGATAAAGCTACCACAGAGAAAGAAAAGGAACTGCTAGACAAGCTGAAGGTAACTTTTAAATATTTATAAGTAGCTGAAAAACTTCTTTCTTTTCTTTTTTTAAAATTGGTTATATTTTATGTTAATGTGACAAATGAATGTGTTTGTGTGTGTGTGTACCTGAGTGTGTGCACATATACACATGATTGCTCACACAGAGTAAACTCTAAATCTTAAGTTGTTGGGAATGTAAATCAAAATCAAGATAAACAAAGGGGGTGGGAATTGAATGAAAATAACTCTTTGCAGTAAACTACAATTTTTATTTAGAAGTCATTGTATTCAGTGACAGTTTTCTGTGTTCAGTATCACAAAATTTAAAAGCAAAGCCAGCATAATTTAATCACTTTGAAATACATATGAAATTTATAATAATAGCCTAACTAACCAGTTTTCATCTGACAGTCACATTTATATGAAATAATATTAATCTCAAGGTTTGATACAGATATTACATTGTTCAAATAGAAAAAAAAGTAAGGACCCACATAATGCTTTGAGATACCATAACATTCCAGTTCAAGAAAGATTACAATACAATGTAACTGAATATTTAATGGAACAGATATCTCACAAATGTATATGTAAGAAATTAATCCTAAACGTTATTTCATGTGTTATGTAAGCTTTCTATTTAATTGCATTTTTGAAGTTTTATAGATTCTTCTTAAACTATTATTGTCTATATTTGAATACTATTAATCCATTTCTTTTGATCAGGCTGTGCTGCAAAGATTTTTACATGAAAACCTGGAGCTGCAGGTCAGCGCTTTGTATGCAACACAAGTCTTTTGTTACAGTAATCATTTTCCAAAAGGTGAGAAGAATGTTTAATAATTTTGAAAATGATGCATTCATTGTTTGTTTGTATCCCATTAATATAACGTGAAAGTAATAAATACTATTAGATTACAAAAAAGTACTATAATTTGATTAAAAAAACAAACATTTGTATATCTTTAATTTAAAATTTCTTCATGACACAATTACTAAAAGCTAATTGGATAATATTTTATTAATTTCAATTATTTATTAAACCTTGTTCTTAACTGACCTGGAATTGAACACATCCCAGTAGATGTTTAAAGTTAAAGTAGTTCTGGCTTGCAACTAAATGTCTATAAAGAAACTGAGGTAAATCTTAATTTGATTCTACTTTGGTAGAAGTAAATCGCATTTAATTTCAGTGTATGTATTTTTAATACATAATTGTTTTCTATAGGTATGTTGTTGAGGTTCTTCATGGCTTATTATGACTTGGAAATACTGGACGAAGAGGCTTTCCTAAAGTGGAAGGAAGAAGTGAATGATGAATATCCTGGAAAGGGCAAAGCTCTATTTCAGGTAAATTAAAATCTCACAGTATTTTACTTGTATTCCTGCCTAAATATTTATTTGGTTAAAAAATAAAGTCGATTGCTACTCTATTTTTATTTGGTATTTGTTTCTGTATTTTTAGGAATTTTGATCTTTAAATATATAGTTATTATAGTTCATTATAAAATGTTTTGTCTTTGTTAATAATAATTTTTAAAATTATTTTAATAAGGTAAATCAGTGGTTAACCTGGCTGGAGCAAGCTGAGGATGAGAGTGAAGATGATGACGATTAATTTGATGCTCTATTATGAATTAGGGAGAAGAAAACTACTTTTTTAGACTTGATGACTTTCTGACTGGATGTTGTCATTTGTGCAACAGTTATATCTCTCTGAATTGCATGTGTTTTATTTTTAACTTTCATATGGAAATTAAGAAAAGTTATATAAAGTATAAATGTTAAAAAAAAAAAAAATTATAAAAAAATTGTAAAAAAATGAAAAAGACTGAAAAAAACAACATAATTTATAAAGGAATGGCAAGATGTATGGACAATTTAAAGATTGTGAAGGATTGGCAACATTTCTGCAATTGAAGATAAAAATTGTTTTAGGTATTGGTCCACCTTACTGTGTTCTAGTTCATCAGAATTGTCAAACTGGTGCCTTGCATCTGAAATAAAGAATAAAGATCTGAATTCTACTCTTACAAAATCTGTACATCTTGTGACCATATTGTGTGTGTTTTGTTCAGCAGAATCTATGCATATTGTCAGCAAAACTGGCATTTTGTGTTGGTACTTTTCTGCATGGCAGTTTTTCAGCTGATGCTTGCTTTTAAAAAATGCACGAAAGAGGGATACAGACAACAAAAATTTTAAAAGTACAAGCTTTGCTACAGATGATCTTACTAAGCAACTCACAACCTACCTGAAGACCATCACTTACTGGTTCTGGATGTTAATTGCAGATTTTTAGCATCACTTTATATAATATTTTAACACAGTGAAATGTTACTTTTCTTTTTTTGTTTTTCTTTTCTTCTATGTTTGTGTTTCTTTTTATGATTTTTCTTTTTTCATTTAATAAATTTAATGTGATTTTTTTTATGATAGTTTAGTATTGAATATTGCATGATCAATCAAAATAATTAGATTCATGTTGGTGTTTGTCTTGTATTTCATTGATGTTTTTTCTGGTAATGGGTTTCCTAAATTATTCACATTGATTTCTGGATTTGTGTTTACAAGGCACTTTGTGTAGTATTATAAACCTTATTGATATAGTTATCCATGTGAATTGTAGCTTCTGGCACTTTCATATTTTAATGAATTAATAGAAACCATGATCTGTGAATGCAGACTGATTTTTGTGTTGGAAAATGTGTAATGATCTTAAGAATAACAGCAGTCTTTTTGGTTTCTAATTACATCCATATCAAGTTAATTATTGTTTTTTTTTTTTTTTCTTAAATATTGGCCAATTTAAATTTAAATAGTTTTTGACAAACTGTTGTATTTGTATAAATCAGAATATATATATTCCGCTTCTTGACATTTTTTAATCATGCTGAATATATTTAAACATCATGAGAAAAAATGGATTTAAGAGAAAAGATGACATATTTAATCCAGAAAACTGTTAACATGCATTTTGAAATAAAACAAAAAGTAAATTATTCTTATCAGCTACTTTCAAATTTTTCTCTTTTTTTTTAAAATAACAAACAACCCCTCCCCAAAACATGTATGCCATTCACAGTAGTGGTTTCTCAAAATGAAATATTTGTTATTTAATCAATTATACAGAGTGTAATTATGTAATTGTATCCTGTATGTTTTTCTTATTTTTTTGCTACTTTTATATAAATGAAATGTTTTTTCAACTGATGAACTGTGATGATTAAATAGTAATTATTGGATATTTAAAAGAATTCATGGCATGTTTTAGACCATTATGTTAAACCCTTTCTCAGTACAAATCAAAACATTTCTGTGATTTTCATATAGCCAGGCTGTCAGAAAATTTTAAATACTCATTACTTGTAATAATTTATTAAAATAGAATAAAGTAAGCAAAACTTGATGTACTTTGTAGTGAAACAAATTTTATTTATATATATACATGTATACATATGTTTTTGTATAGTTAATAGAATTTTATCATGTTTGTGCTTCTTTAAAAATAAAAATTAAATATTTGTTTTTGTTGCTACGTCATTTGCTCTTTTTAACATTTTTCAAGTTATTAAACAGAAGGGCAACAAAATATAATTTCAGTCAGCAACATTACAAAGGCATATGAGATTGTTGTTTCTTTTATTTATTTTTTACTACTACTATTTATAATTTTTATTTAAATTATTTTATTATTGATCTAATCATTTGAACCCAATTTTTCTTAGGTTTAATTGGATTTAAATTAAACTGATCAGTTTCATTGAAGATTAAATATTGTCCAATATCCATTAAAAAATAAAATAGTGAATATTTTAATTGACTACCGAGATTGAAAAAGAAAGGAAAAAAAAAAAGAAATTTTTTTAGAATGCTTTATTGTTTAGGTTATGACGTACATGTATTAATTTTCATCATGTACAAAATTTGTATGGTATAAAATTACTAAAACTATTCATAAAATATCTGGTAATTATTAATATAATAATAGTTTATTATTAAAACCAAGTTGATTATTTTGTTAAAATAAAGGTTATAGAAGTTTGTATAATGAAACAAATGTGATCTTTTTACATTTTAACCATGACCACCATGCTAATCATTTAATAATTTGGATGAAATTCAAAATTTCTTCTTGATGTAAGAGCTTTTTAATGGATCATTACAATTGTAACATAAAGCTGTGTTACAAGGAAAACATTAATTCTGATGCATTCACAGATCTTTGGTATAATGTATTTCTTGTGTCTTTATTGAAGGAATAAAGTTTTGTGATAATGCATTTTGATGTTTGTATTTAACAGTGCACAGTGGTCGTTAGAATGGTGCTTCTCTGAATGACTGATACAGTAAAGAAAATATGGCCGTTTAAATGTAATCTGACTAAAGTCTTTGGTTAAAAATGTGAATCACTGATGCTTTGAATATTTATTAGTTTTCCATTTTGTTAAATGGCATTCATCTATATCAGTCAGAATTTGATGTACAGCATTACAAATATTACTTCATTGACTGAAACATGAAGCTTAGTCATTTATAAAGTATACAAAAAACTTCATTACTATTTTTTTTTTATCATGTACTGTATAATACTGATCAACTAGCCAGAACTCATAATCAGGTAGAAGTTATAATCCTCCACATTAAAACAGGAGAATCTGTTTGAAAGGTCACAAAAATGATCATCAATGCTTATTATTATTTTTTTTTTCAGCTTTCATGCACAGATGCACAGACAAACAAAATAAAAACACCAAAAAAACAACAATCACATATATAAGAAAAAAAACATTTAATTAAAACTTCTGTATTCAAAGACTGAAATTTAAAATAAAACGTAAGGTGTCAACTTGTTTAAATTGTACATTAGAAAAAAAGAAAAACATTATTTACTGATAGTTAATAAACGTACTTTTAAATCATTTGAAATAAGTTTATTCATTCTCTCCACAAGTCTCCAGTACTTTGCTTCAGATTTTTTATTTCTAGACATATTTCTCTGTAACAGTGCTGCATTAACAAGATGTAAATGTGTGGAATGATTGTTGAAATCTGAAACCACTGGTTCTTTGATATGTACTTGCTTCAGACATTCAGTGTTAAATCTATTTTGACTGTAATGAGATTCACTATCTGGACTGTTTAATGAACTGTTTAATGAACTCATATTATCAACTGAATTTAAGACGTGGTTAGAGTCACCAACAGAAACTAATCTTGATACGGAATCCTCAGCTGTCATTTCAGATTGACTGGATGATGTAGGAGGTGTACAGATTTTTTCATTGGATAATTTTTTGCATTCTTCTGGAGAATGTTTTGAACGTGGTTCTTTTTCTTTAAGCGAAGAATCTGAGTCATATTCAGCATTATCTAAAGCAATTTTGGAAACTGATTTCTTTGCAGATTGAGATCGTGGTGAGTATTCACAGCATTTTGCTTTGGAATTAGGTGATATGGTGTGGCATTTGTCTTCAGATGGATGTTGACTGTATTTAGCCTCCAAGTCCTGTGATTCTGAAATATTTTCTAACAAATATATTTTACCAGTCTGACCTATTTCCACGATTTCTGGCTTGCTGTGACGCATTGAAGGAACAGGAGTAATAACCTCATCTTGGTGCAGACTGTCATTACCCATTGATGTCTTTACAGCTCCTGATGAACGTCTATCCTCTAAACCAGTGTCGTAGGGCTCAAGGTTTTCTTCAAACTCTGAATATCCTGAATTGGATTTAGTATCAACATCTTTCTGCTCAGAAGAATCAATGGATTTCTGGGAATGTCTCTCTCCAGCAGCAGAAATTATTTGTCTGCTCTTATTTGTCTCCTTTGATCTCACAGATGACCCCTTTGAAAATGCAGAAAGAGCATTTCTAGGAGACTTTGCTCTGCTTAACATAGGACTTTCACATCTGGGCACATTAACAATATTTGTGTTCTTGCTCGAGTCTAAATTTTTAATTAAATTATTGTCTTGTTTTAGAGATGAACTTTTGCCGAGACCAGATGTAGCTCTTCGACTTTCCAAAGGTGAATGCAGCTTGTTGTAATTATCATAAAATACATCTGAATAGTTTGCTGATCCATGCAGAGTAGCTGGAGCTGTAATGGGGCGAATTTTTGGCTTGCATTTGTTTGTTTCTATCTGGCTTTTATGCGTGTAACGGTAGAGAAAGTCAAAATCTTTGACATGCTGTGCCTGTGATCTGGATTTATCATACAATTTCTGCAGAAAGATTCCTCTTTCTGAATTCTCATAGAATGGAGACACAAGAATGAAATGAGGTCCTTTATAATTCATGACAGGCAACCAGCCACGGAATCTGAAATGTTAAATGCAAAGACATAAATAAACAGAAGAATTCATATCGGAGAACTTTCAAAATTCTTGGTTGTGTAGGAATTCTATAAACATAATCTGAATTTTATCAGGAACTGAAATCCATGATTTTATTTGCTTACTTACTACTACAGAACAGAATATTTATATCAGAAATTTAAGACTACCTGGCATCACATTTTCTGTCATGAGGGGTTGGGGAAGGATCTTTCAATTGAGGTCTTGTAAAGACTTCAGCTGCATCTTGTGTCCAGTGTATCTCTTTTTTTGCTTCAGGTTTCCTGTCAGTTGTAACTGCTGCAATATTTCAGAAATAAAGACGCCATGTAAAATCTATAATAATGGAACAATAGAAGGTATCGTAATTATAATAATATCAAAAACAAACATCAAAAAAAAAAAAAAAGGTATGTATTTAAATATTTTTGTATTTATATATCAGTACAACTTACTAGATGATTGTCTGTCAACCATTTTTTGTTTATAATGAGGAATATAAGCATCCATTTCTTCTTCTTTCTTTATTAAATAACGACTTTCCTGAAAACAAAAGAATAAACAAATATAATATTTTAAACTCATGTCCTTTTTAATTTATGATTCAGATTAAAAAAATGCACTGGTTACATGTAAATGTTTAAAATGTACACAAATACTGCTTTGCATATTAGTATACATAATAGTAGCAAAACAGTATAATTCTGAATTGGATATTGTACAATATTCTACATTTTTAGATGACTGTAACATGGGTGGCAGAATAGTGAACTTAAATTTTCTGGGGAGATCTGATGGCCTGCTCCCCATGGACATTTTTCAAAAATAAGCTCTGAAAACTATTTTAATGGCTTCTGGATGTCATAAATAACTTCTGATTTGATAAAGTGAGTTGCTATATTATATAAATTAAGATCCAGGTAAAAAAAAAAAAAAAATTGAAGATTATTTATCAATGACTATTTAGCATATCATGGCAAGGGTAATGAATAGGAAT
Organism: Chrysomallon squamiferum; assembly: GCA_012295275.1. Taxonomy (NCBI): domain Eukaryota; kingdom Metazoa; phylum Mollusca; class Gastropoda; order Neomphalida; family Peltospiridae; genus Chrysomallon; species Chrysomallon squamiferum. The sequence goes on along the minus strand of CM022673.1, from coordinate 18,907,009 downwards.
ATTAATTGTATAGATAAAAATATACATACATACATACACACATTATATATTAGTTTATAAAGACAAAAATGATTTGGACCTGGACAGTTTTGTAATACAAATAAAATTTAGTAAACTGGAAAAATTCCATGATTTGTGTTTATTTATTTGTTTGCTATTGTTTAGACAAACCAATGTTGTCATGGCAAACTTGAGACTCTCCATCTTTTTCTCAATTTCTGTTTTATCTTTGCAGCTGACAGCTCTTGGTGTGGGTACACGAACATACTCTATGATTTGTGGTCGCTCAAATGTTTCAGACTGTAACACTGACGAGCCTGAAGAATAACAGTTTCATTAACAACTTAACTGAATCGATAATGGTTAATAGAGAAGTTTCAGATGGTTTATACAGAGTTATACAGATAAAGGTTGATAGTCCATTACATGTTACAAATGACTGGTAATAAAGATACTATTTGTAAATGTTGATTATAGAAGTTACTGATGATGATGATATAGACATTGCAGATAAAGACTGACAGACAAGCAAAGCTGATGGCTAATATAAATGTTAAGGTTATGACTAATACAGAAGTTAGTGATGATGGTTTATACACAAATTACAGATAAAGACTGACACGTAAGTTACAGTGATTATTGATATAGATATTACATATGTTGGTGATGTAGAGGTTGCAAATGATGACTGATACTCAAGTTATAGACGATCGTCTGTATTTTGTTGGGTTATTAGTTTTAATTTTTGTTTAATTTTTGTGGTTACCTCTTGATGCCACAGATCTGATTCTCTTTCTAAACGTGTTGTAGGCCTGTTCTGCTGTTGTACACGATGTGTTGGATCGTTCCACTTTTTTTGTGTAGCTGTCAAGCTCTGGCATGGTAATGGGACGAGGTCGGATGGATCCTGCGTGAGCTCTGTAAACACGTTTCTGAGACGCCATTACTTCGTGCTTCAAGTGACGGTATCTCCTTTTGTCAAGTCGAGCCTTAAAATCATTTTTGTTTTAGTATGTATACTCAGATATTTCAGTGCAGACAATATGAATAGGAATATTTAAACTGTTAAAAAGAAATATGAACAATGTCTTCATAATGCATAAACATCACGTTGAAAGTTTGTAGTATTTTAATTAAAATCACTATATCATTATCAATACAATGAAGTTATTTCCTATTTTCTTCAATTATTTTATTTGTAAATATCAGAAATAAATATACTGGTGAATATATCTAAATAAGCAAATAAATAAAATATAGATATATATCTACAACGATGCAGAATATTCAGTCTTGGTTGGTTAAAAAGAATAATAATAAAATAAAATAAAACTGTCTTGATGACTACTACAATTTATAGCTTATAAATAATGACAAATATTTACAGGTCATTTTATATTTGTTTTCTTCGACTTAAATAAACAGCATGTTTAACCAATAAAATAGAGCAAAAATAATGTCTGATCAACAAGCTATTAGAGGGGTTGCAGTTAACTATTATTATTATTATTATTATTATTATTATTATTATATTCCCAGGACGAGTACCCCAGTTAGGCAACCGTTACAACACAGCCCATCCCATTCAACGATATTATCATTTTTAATTTAATAAAACTTCTTTTTATTTTGAAAATTGTCTGCCATAATAAAGTTCTCTGAATTTCTGGGTCCATCCTATTATGACTATTATTTCATATTATTCATTTATCGATAAAAGCACACATAAGCAAGCACACGATGCATGAACATATTTTACAAGCACAGTACTAAGCAACTGTGTTAACTAAAACTAACTTCTGCTCTAGCTTCTAAAATTGTTAGTTACCGCTACTTCTGTTGCTTCAATATACTCATCACATAATTTTCTTTCTTCCAACTGGAGATTGCAAATATTAGTTGTAACTATTTTGATTTGTTTGTATTTAAATTAGTAAGGAGTCCATACGACCAGAAGAGCTATATTAGTATATAGAAAGATACTATATAAATAACAAGTGATATACAAAAATCAACACAGAATAGTGTAAAGAATAATGTTAGGAAGTTTGTTTTGGTCTTGGATTTTGCAAAGGTCTCCAAAAGACAAGTTTAGTCTAAAACTCAGATAAGTATTTTGGAAATCGTTTTGTAGCATGTGGCCTTACAGACTAAATTTGGCATTGTTTAAACACGTGATTTGATTGCAAAAACAGAAAAAAATATTTGAATTCTAAGATATCTGTATTTTTTTATATACATATTTTATGGAGAACAAAAAAAGCAATATATACATTTCATATATTTTTTATGTATGTATTTGTAAACTTGTATGTGACAAGTTTTTATTATCTAGACAAAATGTATATATAAAATGTGTGTAATTATTAAGGCCATTTATAAAACTAAACGATAGAAGTTTTAAATATTTAACAAACATTATTATTATTATTATTATTATTATTATTATTATAAAAATATAACATAGATAAATAAAATCAGTTGTTTTTATTTAAAAAAATATGTATATTAAGGCACGTCAGTGAAAAACTAGGAAATAAATAATCAAATAAAAATAAAATAAGAGTACTGAATTTATGTTTACCTGCATGATTCGACCTTGGTTGCGTACTGGGGGCTCCTTGGGTACCTGCTTCGTACCAAATGTTTCATGTTCGAAACCACATTCTTCTTTTAGGTAATTAGCATCTAACAACGACATCACTCGGTCATCATAATGGCAAAGCAGACGATGAAAATCAACCAGCTTGCAAAAACAAAAATTTGCTGATAATTTAATCCTGTTATACATGAATAGGATCAAACGTACAGTCAAGAAAGATAATCAAACACATTTTAAATTACAAACTCCAGACCTTGGAAATGAACTTTCAAAAACGAATTGTGAAACAGCAGTTTTTGTTACTATACAATATTATGATGTTGTTCCAGAAACAGATAAACAGTGATAAAAGATCAATGAAAGCTTGACTTGCTTGTCAATTCTTCTTAAGATTAAGATTTATTTTAGCCTTGATATTTTTACTAATGGATTTGGAATATAATATGACTGGAAGGTTAGACGACTGGGAAATGACAAAAGGGACAGATGTACATTGGGAAGGACAACTATATTCTGGGTGTAGTGTAATAAACTGAAAATAATTTGAAAATATTTCTATATTTGTCACTTGATTAACGAGAGAATACCTTAAATAATTCATCTTCTTTTCCCTGTGCATATTCCATGTCTTTAGGATTGAAACTTTGATAAACATCGCACCTAATATTAAAAATATTTATAACCAAAATAATATTTTATTATAAATTCCTAACTTGTTATTTTATTTACAATTTTTATACAAAATATAATTTTTTGAAACACTTATTCATAAATATTTAGGTAAAGCTTTCTTTTGAGCCGCTGAGTGTGAGCAATAGTGTCTCATTAATTTAATAAGAATATATTAAGGGACAGGAATATCACGTTGTACATTTGCTACACCATCACTCTAACATAAATTATACAAATATCGTTATTACAGACATATTTCATCACTCACCATAGTACAAGGTCCAGAAATTCTGAAAGCTGAATTCGACCTTTTTCTTCAAAATTCGCTTTCATGTGTTTGATGCGATGCATTAACTTCATTGGTGCAATTGTTCGGCCACACATCTGCCGAAAAGTGAATTATCAAAATGATTATTATACAGGGTGTCCACAAAGTCTGGGTACATGGGGAATTTTACTATGTTATTTATTTATGTTATTTTTCTTACCCAGATCGAATGATGGCTCTGTCTAAAGAAGAAAGATCGAGTTGGTACTCTTAAGTGGACGAGAAGGATGGTCTTATCGCAAAGTTGCAGAAGAATTCAACCTTAGACACCCTAATAGACAACCTATTTATTTTACTTATGTATCCAGACTTTGTGGACACCCTGTAGAAATTAGGAATATCAAAATTCATATGACGAAATATATATAAAGAGTAAAAAAAAACCAAAAAAAACCCCCCAAACAGCAACAGCCTCGATATAATATTTAAAAACATTTCTTACGCCACGAAAGCACAACACCACATTAATATTACCGAATGTATTTCATTGATAGTTCTCTACTTATGACTTTCGCGACTTACATCCGTCCATACTGCGATATATAAAAACGAATAAACAAATACATTTTTTTTTTTTAAATAAAGGAAAAAGATAAGACAGAACAAAATTAGTATAAAGATAAATAAAAATCTAGGTTAATTTCCTGACAGGCAGGTTAATATTTCTAAATAAATTCCGAGAAACATCCGGTAGTAAATAATGATCTGCTGTATTTATAACTTGATTTATATTTCATAGTATAGCGGGTACACGACATCTTAGATATAATGTAGGTATTTTACTAATGTGCAGCAGTTAATTATTACTGGAAAATTAAAATAAGTAATAAAGGTGGAAAGAGAAATTCGAATTAGTTATTAAAATGTTAATTTAATATTAGTAGCAGATTTAATAGGCATGCCCTTACACTGCACTAGATTGAAATGATACGTTCATCAATATGTAATATAGAAATAATTGTATATTAATACACTTGGTTCACATATGAAGTTTGTCAACAAAAATATATACCTTTGTATAACTAATTTTATTAGGAAGGAATTTAGTAGTAGGTGAATTAAACTTTGTGTAAAAAAACAAATGGAGAGTAAACGACATTCAAAGAGCATTTGTCTTTGTTTCCATATGTAACATCAGAATCTCATAATATTATCAACAGTAAACAAACAAAAGTAAGTAAACAAATATATAAATAAATAATAGAATTAAAAAGCGAACTGATATATAACGAAACCATTTATTTTTAAAAACTTTTTTATTAATATATAATATTAAAAATATATATTTGGAAACTGTTCCCTAAGTATAATGCATTTTCACTTATTTAATCCCCCACTGCATTCTTTATATACTTTACATTTGTACAAATACAGTCGAAACTTTAATTATCAATTTATATTTAATAGAAAAACATAACAAAATACTTTAAAATGGTGTTAATTTTTTTTATAGTTACAGATATTTAAATGCTATCTTTCTTTTCTTCCTTTTCACTTTCTTAATACGGTTATTACAGTATTTAAATAGAATAGGTGTTGTGGTTGCTCAGGCATTCTGAAAGAATTAAACATTTCTGTTTTATGATTCAAGTTGCAACCTACAGCAGGCAGTTCATTCTCGCTTTTTCTTTTCTACTGCAGACCTAATCGAATTTCAGTAAAAGGTACATATACATATAATAATGATATATTTAAAATTTGTATGTCAAGAAACAGAATAAATCTGAGGGAAAATAATAAAACCAAAAGAAAGCCACGAAAGAAGTAATGTGAAAAAAAAAAAAAAAAAATCGGTAATAAAATTCCAGAATACGTAAAAGTTTGGCTTTGAAATCTGGATAACATTTTAATGTATATTAAGTATATTTTATTTACAGTAGAAAACTTCAAACAAACAACACTATTCCGTTTATGACTATGTCATCTAGAAAACAGTTTTTTAAATTACTTGTACTTGTGTGAGTGGAGCATTTAATATATTCAGTGTCTAAAATATGGCCTGAATCAGTTAAATACTTGTTTTACGAGTGCCTAAAGGTAACATTCTTTGGAAAAAGGGAGAAAAGCGAACATTACAGAAAGAACTGTTTCTGTTAGATAAAACCATCGGGTTTTTTTTTGTTGTTTTTTAAAATAATTTTATTAAATATTTTGATTATTAATATAAAATTCCATATATATAGTACAAAATTACAAAGGAGAAGATTAAATAAAAATGCAGCGTTAAAATTCATTATCGACAGAATAAAAAAAAAAAAAAGTATGTTTTTAAATAATTAATATCTATTTAAAGGATGTCATAAGCAGGTGTAATTTTGGCTTCAGTTCTTAAAACAGTGCACACAAATGAATGTACAAACCTGTCAGTGACTGAATATGCTGACGCATATAATAATTCAATGAAATGAAGAAATTAAATCTCTTACATAAATACTTTTATTCTTGTTGTTCTGTCCCCACATCATAAAAATGTCTTAAAACTGATTTAAAATATAATATATATATATATATATATATATATTATTATTCTTAGACTTAGTCTGTTCAAAATTATAAATTTTTTGTTCCATTGCATATGTATTTAGAACAGTTTTACTTTAGCCTTATTGCGTTAAATAAATAAAAAAATTAACTGATTATCATGATTGTTTTGCATTTCTTGTCTACTTAATGTGTGTGTGTGCGCGCACATATATATACACATACCCACCCATACAAACATGTAAAGAAATGATCAAATATTCTGCAACTCTGACCTTGTTTCTGGGGACAATGAAATAACTATTCAGCGCAACGTTTATATACATTTGTATGTATGTATGTGTATTTTTGCTTTAATGTTGAAACTGTATTTAATTTTAGAATTTGTACAAGTGTTAATTATCAGTGTTAATTTGGCGTGCTAACCCTGAGAGTTCTCAGCAATGTGTGCTGCTCCTCTACCATTCCCTTCATGTCGATAGCCTCGTATACTTGATATGCCATTCTTATATCGTGAAGATCTTCAAATCTGCAATACAAAGCAATATCAGATTCCATGGTTGCCATGGAAAATTAAAACCATCTCGTCACTTTACTTGCTGTAGAATGTATTACATTTTTTCAGTAACTTGTCTACATTTTACAGGTAGAAATATGTTAAGTTGCAGTTGAAAACGTAAAGTTTAAAAAAAAAAAAAAAAACCCATTTATCCACGTTCTTTTCTAGTTTGTAATTTTTAAGACATATACATTTTACAATTATAATAATACAATTAATTAAAAAAATATATATATATAATAATTAGTACTTCGACCAACGCTGCCAAATATTGTAATAATATCTGATAATATCTGACACAATTACTTACGAAAAGGAAATAATTAATATTTCTATTTCTTATGCTATATTAACATATTATATTGTCTATATATAACACAAACATATCTAACCTCACTGACAATAAAGCAAACCCTTTTTTAACAAAGATGCGCTATAAATAAATATGCAGTTACACTCTTCCCACGTTCACCACAAAGTAAAAGAAGAAAAATAAAGAAAGGATAAAAACAGCTGTACACAGTAAAGGACGGCAGGCATTTACATGTTTAATTATTACTTTACATTCTGTAATGTAAGCTGTTTATATAAATGTACATACGTGAGAGCGCGGTGGTCGAGAAGATAGAGACATTTTCTAATGACAGCCATGTTCCACTCCGCGGTGTGCATGTTCACTGTTTGATGTAAGGGAGGATACAGCAGTTTATAGTCCATCATCTTCAACACCTCCTGAAATTAAATATTTCAGACACACATTTAAATAATATGTCAGCAGCTTTCAGTAAAACAGACAGAACACTACAGAAACGTTATAACATTTGATAACAAGATATATTGTTATATTTGTAAAATATGTTAGTTTTAAGTAAAACAGAATCAGTGAAGACATTTATACCCTGTTTCAAAACCTATCAGCTGAACATAAGAGAAATTTACATTAAATAAATTAATTAATACAAAATTCTGTTTGATACAGAAACAACAAAAAAGGTATGTTATGCATGCAGTATTATTCGAATGTTTGTTTAATTATATATTAAAATGTTCTGTTTGTATTAATTTTGGATTTAATTTCGTTCTGACACATACAATTCACATTTAACTGGCAATAATGACAGCTTTTCTGTTTTATTTTATTTTTACCTGAATGGACATGCCATCATCTTCCACGATAATTTCATTTGTCAGGTGAGATTTAAACAGATCCACCCGGAACTGAAATACATTTTTTTACAAATAAAAGTTTTTTAACAATAGGCATAAGTTTTTAATTTCTAATAAATGTAATTTCCTAAACAAATCAATAATGTATTTGAGTCAATCAGTCAGTCAAAATAACAATAATAATTATAATAACAACAATAATAACAATTCTTCTTCTTCTTTTTCTTATGAAGTTTCACTTCGCTGTTTACAGATCATACTCTGGTATTGTTAATACAGTCTCTAATCTTCCAATTAGTGACTGTTGTTACGTTACACAAATGATATAAAAAGCTGAATTTTTCAGGTATGCCAGAATAGATTTTAGAATATTAAATGAGGTTAATTTATGCTTGATTAGAAAATACAAAATGCAAGGATTGAGTACGATAATTGTACATAATTACATGCATAATGTTTTTATTCACGTCTGGAGAAACATTTTTCAACATACACGCACATACACAAACATACACACATGGTTTTAATGATTAAATATTAGTCAAGGTTTGTGTGCAAGTCATTGTGTCATGAGTTAAATATTTCGATAATTTACTATACTAAATTTTCATTAAAAAAATGCAATATCTTTCCTATACATTCATTGGACAGTTTCACTGGTATTACAAATCGCTATGGCGACCCTCAAACATCAACATGAGATTTGTTACGGTCGTTTAAGCCTATGTTGTTTAACGTTCACTCAGTGACTTAAGATAAAAGAGAATGCAAACGTTGGACCCTCGATTTCAAAAAAGTGTTTACCAACGTCTAATAATGTAAATCAACACGTAATGTTTTCAGAATTCGTGTTGCTGTATTGTTAATTAAAAAAGTTTTTGAGGAGAAAGACAGTTCAAGGTAATTTAAACGTTACGTTAAACTGATTAATATAGGACTGTCGTTTAATGCAGTAAATTCTACTTCCAGTGTCAAGGACATCACTTAAAGATTAATTTATGTGTTACATACTTCATCAAAGTGCTATTTAACTTCGCAGATTGTATTTATCGAAGTTTTAGTAAAAAGCAGGCTCATCGTGTTTAATTCAACAGCAAATGTAGCATGAACAGGCTTGAAAGAAATCAGGTAACTCGTGCACGCGAATCTCCTAGAGGAGTTTCATACATCTAAAAATTAGTAAAGTTTATAAGTGACTTGTAAAAAGTGATAATAAATATATTTTAATATTTTTCTGGGATGTTAATAAAAGATATAAATTTGAAAGGAAATTGCCAAAACATACAAAATCTTCCGAGCTTAGTACCAAAATAGCAAAAGTAGTCAATAATATCAAGCTGGTACAGAATAAAAATAAAATAGAAATTAAGAGCTCTGTGTGAATATGTTAGAAAATTAGTGGCAAAACATTAAGCATGGTGAACTGTTCTACAAAGCCTCTTGTGTTTTCTTAAGCATCAGTATCTTGAAATGCATTTGATATTTTGATAGCCTTGTTAATTTGAAGCTCTATAATTTGTTAGGTCTCATGGTTCAGTGAAGAAGAGATATCGAATTTTTTGCATGTGCGGTGCCTTCAAGTTTTGCGGAATCGATTGTTATTATAAAGGCCTCTTGTTGAAAGTTTTAATTGCACTTTATTTTATTTTTTATTATGCAAAAATAACTCACCCCAAGTGCTCGAGCTAAACATCTGCAATATAAAAATAAATAAATAGATCATAATATTAAATGCTAATGAGAGAGAGAGAGAGAGAGAGAGAGAGAGAGAGAGAGAGAGGTTTGACTAGTGAGCATTTGAAAGAAAAAATTAATGTGGGTAGAAAATAAAAATGTATTTCATAGCTGTTTTCATTCTTTTGTGTATATGGTATTCCATTTACAAAAAGACTGAACGAATACAAATTTTATTTGACTGAGAAATAAACTGTCGTTCTTCACCATTGATACACACTTGACAATGTTTACTATGTATAATAAATTTAGCACCAGGATACTTGACAGTGAATGTGTACGGAAAATAACGCGTGATAAATTTCAGCTATACTATGTCGCGATCTGTATTGCTATTCACACGCTCTGACCAAGATAAATGCTCTTAGAAACGAGATTATAGTTACACAATGGTTTTACTTGTTCAGAACTGGCGGGCAAAGCAACGGCTATATGATCGATTTGTTTTGTAAATACTTATAAGATAAAATAATTCCAACATAGATAGCCTTTCTGATTCTATTCATTTTTGTATTACTGATACGTTATTTATTTTTATATTTTCGACACAAAGTTAGCATTTTAGAACTGAAAATGAATAATTGTAATATATATTCTTTAAATTATGAATATTAATTCCGCTGTAATAAGTCACATGGAAAAAAAAAAAAAAAAAAAATATATATTTAAGTAAATTAAAAAAAGAAAAATGAATGAAAGAAAGAAAGGAAGAAAAAAATGTATTTAAAACTAAAGTTAAAACATGTAATGGTGTCAGTCTTACAATTAATGTACTAAATGTACGGTCTTACCCCAGCTCGTCCCAGGTTAGAGAGCCGCGACGCTTTGGAAACTGAATGTGAAACAGAGACATAACTTTTGTTTTTTTTTACGCTTTTATCATTGTCTTCAAGTGTCCACTATTCACATTAACACAACAGTTTTCTTCATCCGAAATTCCGAAATCGTTTAAAAATACACAACTACTTTCTCGGCGTCATTAACAACGCGAGTTAACTCGTTCCATGTAGTACTTACACTGTATATTATATACCCTCTGGTGGCGTTAAGGATTTACATTCACTTGTAATGAAAACAGAATCACGAGAATGCCATTATCGCTTGTAGCGTGACGCGGTTAATACCACACAGCTAATCGGATAATCTAAACATCTGAGCTAAGTAAAAAAGTAAGAATTTCCTCCTTACAGATCACATTGAAACTTTGATAAACCAGGTATTTCTCTTCTGTTATAGTTCAGAACTCTTTCAGAAAAGAAATTTAAAGGCACATTTTTTCAACCATTATTATAATTATTTATCTCAGTCATTTTCCTATAGATCCTTTTATTTAAAGAAATGAAGAAGTTTAAAATGAAGTTTTATTTATGACGTATTCTATTTATAGTTTTTATGGTTTCAAATATATAATTAAGGACAACACAGGCAGAGAGACTATATTATTATTATTGTTATTTTTTTTTTTTTAAATGAAAAAAGAATGCAGTGAGATTTTCAACGTAGTTCAGGTATCTTTATGAATACTATCATTATGGAAGTATACTGACTTCCAATGACACAACCCTGTAGGTGTATGCTTTCTTAATATGAGATATTTGAAAACAAATCTCATTTTAAAAATTAACCTTATTTGGAAAAATTTAATACAAACATCTGTTATTAAATAAATAAAAGAAAAAAGAAGAAAAAAAGATGTATAAAATTGTGTTTGAAGTATTTCTTTTGTAACATTCAGCAATTTACTAGTGCTCGTTAATGAAAAGAATAATTTGAATTAACAATGTAACAAATCAATACGAACTATAATCAGCTGGTACAGAGATTAACTCTGAATGGAAAACATTCTCCATAACCTAATCCATATCAGACTTATAACGGACTACAAGTGATAATTCAGTTCTAGTGTTCTGTATTACAATGGATTTATTTCTATGTGCTTTTCAGGATATATTTTTTCATGTTGTTTTTTATTATATTTTATACTGAATCTCAGTATGACAGTTCTTTTTATCTACTTCTGTAGTTCACACTAAAGTGATTCTGACTTTCCTTAAATGTCAGGGTGCAGTAACTGAAATGTTTTGAGTTTAAAAAATAACTATGAAATGTCAGATATTTATGTTTAATTCCAAAATGTAAATTCTGGGATTATATATATATATATATATATACACACACGACGTAGCTAAGCACATTTTGTAACAAATCGCTGCTGAATCAAAAGTTCTTTGAAATCCAGCTTCTACTTGTTAATCATGGACCTTGTTCTGAAGTACGTATATATATATTTATTTCCAGCTTTACTCTTTGTTGAATTAAAAATAAACTGTGGTTTACCTGTTATCTTCAGGATCAAGTTAGCATTCTTTATTTTGAAATGCTGCTAGAACACACTCAAAGTTTTATAACACAACAAACACCAAAGTAATATTTTAATTTTTTTCATTTATTTATTCTAGTCGGTGAGTTGTTTGCTAGCCACTGTTTTATGAGTGAAAACAGTGACTGCTATATATAAAAAATATCAGACAAATGATTGACAGGCATGGTTCTCACCGACCACAGATGATGCAAGGTGTTTTACACATAACAACTGCCTTCTAAAACTAACTTTTGGCCTCACCTTCATTTACAATGTATTACTATGCTAGGGCCCCAGCCCTGTGAATAGGTTTGGCTCATTTAAACACTACATCTGATACCACACAAAATTTTGACAGCGGCAAAAGAGTGGAATCTACATTTAAGAAGTGGAAAAGATTTGAAAGTGCAGACATTTAAGCCGAGTAGTAATTTACATGATATTTAAACTTGAACTGATTCAAATAATTTTCCTAGTGTTATATTTTCTTTCATTCTAATAACATATTGTTATCACATTTTATTATTATGTCTTGTTTAATAATCACAAAGTAGTGAAAAACTTGTGACCTAAACTGATAATGAAGATACATCTAGAATGAAATATATTCATTTATCATTTATTGAGGTATATTATAAAAAATAAATTAAGAAAAAAACAGAATAAAACAATCTGCATGCAAAGATATTATAAACTGTTGAAATACAGAGACCAGAATATTTTATTATGCAGTTTTTGTTGGTAATGATAACCAAGAAATGTGATATAAAACTGTTGCTGTCAAATAACAAAATATCAACAATAAAAACAACTATTTTGATTAGGATAAAAACTCAGAGAAAAAAAAACATATCTAAAAACATGATATTGGAAGCTTGGAGATCTATAACTTTAGGAAATAGTGTCTCAACATCTTGTAAAAAAAATAAAAAAATAAAAAATAAAAAAATAAAAGAAAGAAAAGGAAATGCAGGGAAAAAGAAGACTAAAAACAAAATAATAATAAAAATAATTATTTATCACTAATTCATTTGTATCTCTGTATGTGTGACTGATGTATAACAAGTAAAATGTTCATATGAAGACACTTCCGAGCAATGGAAAACCAGTTGTATTATGAAGTTCTATTTAGCAACATACATTTAATGCAGCATATATATATATATATAAATATATATATAATTTTTTTTTTGTATTTTATATATTAATATGATCAGTATCTGCAGGTATTTCTGACTGGAATTCCAGCAGTGAAATATGCATATTATTATTATTTCTCTTCCCTTTACAATGATTTGTCTGCAAACATATATACATTGTATATCTACATGTTGTGAAAATAAATAATAATTTTTTATATCTGTACAGTACAGTTTATTAAGAAATGTTGATATACTCAGAAGGTTTGATATTTGGCTTGGTGTTAGTGGCTGGCAAACTGACATTGGACACCTAATACTATTCACATTCTAAACATGCCCACTGACTATAGGACAGTTACAGACTAAAGATCATAGCAATAAAGAAAAAAGGTGAAAAACTGTACTTGTTAGAGATGGAAGTTATTTCAACTGTTAGAAAAGCTGAAAGTACAGTGACATTATGTTGTAAAATATTTCATGACTATAACAAATCCAGCCTCTACAACTAATTAATGATGTCGCTGTTTAGAATTACTTGAAACATGTCCAAACTAAATTTACCATCAGACCTTCTGAGTATTTACAACTTCAAGTTATACATTTATCAGCTAATAAAAATAATATAATCTAGTCAGTAATAATTAATTAAAACATTCTTAAAGGAAAAGAATGCTAATTTGCAGAATCAGAAAGGTTTTTTTTTTCTTTAAAAAAAAAAAAAAAAAAAAAAAAAACATTTTAATTTCTATAATAATGTTAAATCTAAATAAATATTCAGATCAATTCTTAGTTATAAATCTTGGCATTATGGACTACAAATGTAAAAATAAATAAACTAGAGAGAGAAAACTATATATTTTTAATAATCTGCAGTTACTTCAACCATGCTGTAATTAGTTACTTAAACATCATTGATTATGTGACATTAAGATTGCAGCTATTATTAAATTTACAGATATTCAAATGTTTGCTGAGCTTTTAACATTCTAGTAGTAACAATTTTATATCAATATTTCAGACCTTTCATTATTACAAAATCGGTTACTTAAGGGATGATTTCTATTGTTTCTAATATTAGAATTTTTTTTTTTTTTTTTTTTTTTAAATCCTGTTCTCAACTTCTTTGATTACATTTTATATTTAAATAATGTAGATCAGACATTATTGGGAAGAATAACATATTAGCTCATTTAGTGTGGATTTATTTCAATATTAATTATGAATAATATTAATTAGCCATTCTACTTACTGTATGCTACTCTATTGTTTCTTAAAATGTTTTTACTAAAATTTATATTGATATTAATTATACATTTTAAACAGATACAACTAAATTTTAAGATCGCTGATTTTCTGATTTTGAATATTTAAAAGAGGTGAGAATAACACATACTGACTGAACATACGTACTTGATGTAGTCATTGAGTGGGATGATAATGATGTATGTCACAGTGACCTGTAGCACCAATAAGTCTATTTACTTTCTCACTGCCATGTCACATTTTAAGACTAACATTCTCTTCACACACACAGCTTAAAACACAACTTTGTGTCATCTCCATTTCTAGAACATAGGATGGACAAAATTTCATTGATTAATTTCATAACAATATATTAACTCAACATTCATTTTCAGAGAGAGAGAAATGGAATAATAAAAATTTTAAATAAATTTTAAATAAACTAAACTGAATGTGTTTCAGTTTTGTTTGAAGTTTACAAAGTTCAGAAAATCTGACATGGCTGTAGAAAGTGAGATATAATTCTTATTAAGGTTTCACAACCTGCTTTGTCCTTCTTGTAATGCATTTTATCTATGACAATCAGTTTTGCTGGCAACTATTCCACATAGTTATTTAAATATAACTTATTTGTATACAACTGTTAATTTATGTTAAATATAATTTATCCTCCCAGAAAAGCTTGTTCACTCACATGCACTAAAAAAGTGTACATAAATAATAATAATAATAATAATAATAATAATAATAATAATAATAATAAAAAAATAATAATAAAAAAAATTGAAAAATGAAAATTAAATAACATGACAAGAAACACTGATGATAAAAATGCTGATTTCTTAAATGAACAAAGGGAGAAAACATTATTAATTAAAACTGTTTATTAAATATCCTCAACTTTATTGTCATGCATCTTCAACTTATTTTTGGAGAAAACTTTTATACCAGAAAATTTGGTGAAAAAAGAGTGTCCTTCCAAGAAAACATTTGTCAATTTTTTAGACCAGTATTATTTCTTTTAAAAAATCTATTCCAACAATAATTTTTTGTCAGTAAATAACATTTTTAAATTAAAACACTTTTTCATTTTAATACCATAAATTTTTTAAAAACAATTAAACAAAATAACAAATGATGAAAGAACAAGTATTTAAGAAATCTAATAACATCATAAAAAAAATCAGTGGTAAAATTCTTTATTAAACATTATGGTACTCTGTTACTCAATATATTTAAGTATGACCAAAAGTTTACATGCACAGGCTGTATGACAGAAAATTATGTATTTTTAAATTAAAACTGAGTTTACTCCTGTTAAACTGTTCATGCTGATGACTATACTCACAACCAAGTGGATGATGAATACAAATAGCATAGAATTACATAACCATTACTAATTATTTTAATTCAAAATGACTTCTCCCTCATTATTATGCATTTGAGATAACTGTGTTCTATATTTTCACTTTATACACAATAAATACATTTTTATTTTATAATGTTGTTTAAATGTTTCTTTCTAACTGGAGTTATCTTCCTTTAAAATTAACTTAATAAATTACAGAAATAAACATTGGACAAACTGGGGTTTAACTGTTATTACAATCTCATAGAAAGAGAACAAACTGGGTAAGTAACTACATCTAATCAACACTGTATGTAAGCAACATTAACTTCTAATATATTTTTAAAATTTAAAACAAATTAAAATCTAATAATAGAAAAAAAAAAAAAAAAAAACATTGTCAGAACTACTATTTATAAATTTAAATTTTATTTGAACATTATTTTATTTTATTTCACTCAAACTTCAATTTCTTTAGTTCCATACTGCAAATTATTAAAAAAAAAAAAGAAGTGAAAAAAGGAGTATTTATTAATTTTTTCTCTAACTAAATAACCATGTTTTGTTTCCTTTTGAGCTATCAGATTTAACAATGTAATACTAACCTGTGACAGATATTTAATACTTCTACAGCTACAGTGACACAAACTTGCAGCCTCATCACTATTCACCTTAAACAATTATTGTGATCTTACAGTTTGCATAATTTGTAATGCCAATGGGTATCACAATCTGTACATGGACAGCACATAATAAATAGGTAGGTTATATAGGTACAAAACCCCCCCAAAAACAAAGAGAATTACTGATTAAAGAAGAAGAAGAAAGTCCCAACTAATTAATTTAAATAGTCAGAATTAAAGCTTATGAAGTACATGAAGGAAATTATTAAATAATCTCCTAACTAGATGAAAACGATGGATGATATGAACACAGAGTAACTGATGCACATCTCGTGACCAATAAGAAACAACTAGTCACATGACTTAACAGTACAATGTCACAAGACCTGAAAATGGGCTTTGATCAAAAAACACCGAAAACAAAATTCCTGAAGGATTTCCATGAACAGGACACACAATATCCTTGTTGGGCGTCCTACATGACCCTGTATCACTAAAGCGCCATCTAGCATGTCTTACAATAACAGAATACTTCATCACACACACACACACACACACAACCATACACACATGTATTTATTGCCCTGCACTCAGAAGTTGATCCCTTAGCTCTGTAATAATAAAGTTATCTGAATAAATTATGATAAACGCTAAAAGTCTCTGTGTTCACGGCGGGGAAGTGTAGATGAGTCATGACGTGAGTGTTGTGGTGACTGTTGACCGTAACCTTCAACCCCCGTCTCATCCTGCTCTCCATCATCACTATCCCGGCTTTTACCCTCTCTTGTTCGGAACTTTTTACGCCATGATGGAGCACGTCGAAATTTACCACCCTCACCCTGCAATTTAAATGATAAAATATTTAAATGCAGCTTTAAATTTTATTTTTAAATAAAGTTTAGTTAAGTGGCTGTGCTTTAGAAAATTATATATTGTACTATTTAATATTTACAGTTTGAAATGTTATTTGTTCCAAATATTTTAAAACATATATAATTATATTATTACATAACAAATACAAAAGAATTTCTAATATTCTTATTAATATTGTATCCTAGATGTAGTGTTAAAAATATTTTATAAACATTGCTTAGTTTCTTTTACATCACTTCACATAAAACTATACCATTACATTCACCTGAAAACTGCAATTTAAAAAAGCCTTTCAGACTGCTACAGAAAAATTGCAATAATTAAAAACTGACAGCTAAATATATAAGTAGTGAATTTATATCTTATAAGGCAATAAATAAAAACTATAAGTTACATACAAGCTGAATATATATATATATATCTGTGTATAAAACACACACACACTCTCTGTTTAACTAAATAATAAAGTAACAATTTAATACCTGTGATAAATAAGTAAAAATTATTTTGATCGTGAAACAATTCACCTTTCATTTATAAATAGATATCTCAAATAGCATACAAATAAAAAAAAAAAAAAAAAAAATATATGTATTCATGGATAGCTATAATCCATTTATTATGAATCGCAGAAACATTTAATATTTTCGGCAAAACAAATTCATGCACATTATAAAAATCCTGATAAAAATAATTTTATAAGTACTGGATACAAATATATGCAAAACTAACTGGCTATCTATCATTATACAGGGCTACTCAAGCTGCATATAAAGAAGGTTAAGCTTGTATTTTATAGGTGCAGTGAATATAAAGATTTGCAAATATGATTTGTAAAATTTTTAATGTAACATGTCTGATAATTTACTGCCTATTTTTTAAATTAAAGAACCCTTTTAGTTTTCAACTGATTAGATTGAAACAATTGTCTTAAAATAAAGACGTTCAAAGCTGATATTTTAACAGGTAAGCTGAGCAACACTGTAAATGAAAATAAGAGATTAATACTTTTTTTTATACAGCTAATCTAAGTCACATCATGTATATAAATCAATTATTGTTACTTTTTTAATACAGCTAAATTGAACAACCTTGTAAATGTAAAGTTGAGATCATTTTCTTTTTACACTAAACTGAGCCACACTGTAAATGTATGGCTAAAATTACATCTATTTTCAGACTTCCAGCTCAGTAACTTTACAACACAGCAATTATCAATACATTTCAAAGCTGATTTTGTCAAACTTAATTATCATTTCTGAAAATTGTATATGTTACATATTAAAATGTGAAGAAAGTTATTTTATTTTACAAGCACCAGTGCACTTAAAAAATCTTTCATTATTTACCCATTCCTAGAGAAAATATCATTTATAAGCATATATATTAATTTATATTTTTATATATAACTTTATTTGTACATTCTGTTACACTACGTCAGAAATGCATTATTTGACAATATTCATTTAATATATTAACAGAATCACAGCAACAGACACATTGTCATGCTATTAATGGGGTGTGTAAGAATAATATACTTTTACTATGTTATAGAAACCACTGGAACTCCATTATAGCATCTATATCATGTTAAAGAAATTTTAATATGAAAACAGATTTAATAACAGGAATAGATTTTCCTTGTTTCTGTTCATTTTATATCTGATTTCTTTTCTGTATGATAAAAAATCAAAACAAACTAAACAAAACAACAACCAACAAGAATTCCCCACAGTATTTAAAAGCATATTAATACAATTTAAAATATTAGTTGTTCACAGACAAACTAAGGCTATTTTATTTCATTTAAAAAAAATATTAATTAATTTTATTTGTATTAATAAATTACAATGGAGTTCCACGGTGTAGGTATTAATTGTGTGTATTTGACAAAACGTACATTAACTTGTGCTGGGTAAACGTAAACTACTAGTCCTTCCTGTTCTCTAGAAAACAATAAAAACAAATAACAACAGATTAAGTTACGAAATACAAACAACATGTTAACCAACAAAATACGTACTTCCCCTCAAACCAAAAAAAAAAAAAAAAAAAAAAAAAAAATCCCATTCATACATAAAACAAATATTAAACTTTCATATAAAAATAAAACAGAAAACATTTAACACTGAATAACAAATCCATATTAAAAAAAGAACATCACCAGCATATGCATATAAACTGTTAGTTTAACTTTTATAAACAAAAATAAAATTGAGGGAAAGAAAAACGAGAAAAAAACAATTGACAAAAGAAAAAAAACAAGAAAAAAACCTATTAATAAAATGAAATATAATAATAATAATAATAAAATAAGTAACAACAATAATAATAATGAAAAAAAAAAAAAAAAGAAAAATTAAATACCAACTTAATAATGTCAAATAAATTTTAGATTACTGGGTCCTGGAAAAAAGAAAGAAAAAACAAGGGTGACTGCTCCTTCTTGTCTGTCTGGCTATCTTGTGCATGCAAACAGCACTGTGAAAAGGACTTAAAAACAATTATCTTTGTGTGCATTTCTGGTGTTTGTATGTTCAAACAATGTTATTTACTAATCTTTTTATGATATCAATATTTTATGTATGTAGTTTAGAGGAATGGAACATATTAGTAATTGAGAGAATGAAACAAGGAACTATGAACATTCTACATTAACTGGGTTTATTAAAGAGTTTGAAGTTTTATATTTCAGAATCAAATAACATACTAAAATGTTGAAAAGACTTTAGAATCATAAATCATATAATATTAACTTCAAACTCTTGCAAGTAGGTGTGATATATAAAAAGGTGAAGGTGGTCAAACTATAATCTATGTTAATATTTTGGAAATGGTGTGTGTCAAAATGCTGCTTAACAATCTGCATTTTGAAAGCAAAGCTGCATCCTTTAACAGACAGAAATGAATAGCTGTCTCAATCCTATTTTAGCTGAATTAACAATAGTATTATTTATTTTAAAATACTTTTATAATATAACTATCTTGTTAAAATGATTTCTGATCTTTCACTGCAGAAAAAGAGTTCTCTTAATTTATAATTGAATAAATAATTAGTATTATAACAGATGGAATAATAATTAATATATAATTTTTTTTTTTTTCATCTATATATTCGATAAACACTCTAAATTTAATTAAACTAAGTGAAAAATGTTTACAACAAAGAAACTAATAATAATAATAATAATAATAATAATAATTAAAAAAAAACAAAAAACAAATCTGAATGAAAGGATACCTGGAAAAACATCAATGATAAAATAAAAATGTGAGTGGATCCATTGTATGTGTATTTACTAAAAAAGAAAGCACAGGAAACCAGCAGTAAGGCAGACAAGAGGCACACAGGTTGTCTGGCTGATCAAGTTTTACAAAAAGATAACTGACCTACCTCGTCCAGTCGCCTGTCTGTTCCTATTGCTAAAAGGTTGTTGAATTCTCTTTCTAAAACTTGTCTAGCCTAAAAAGAAAAATATTATACATTAAATATATAAATTCTGCTTCCTATAACTTATGTTATTGTTTAATTAAAACTGTAAAAAACTGTCAACAAAACTAAAGGTTTTTTTTTTTTTTTTCTCTGACAAATCAGCTAGTTTACAAAAATAATTATATTTCTAATATAATATAAATTAACCACTGAAATTATCACTAATTTAGTAACTGCAGACTTACTTGAGTACTTTGTGTTGGTATTTGTAAAGCAAGCCCCATGCTGTTGTGATCAAAGCTTTCATCAAGAGCTATAAGAGCACCATGAATTCCATATTCAACAAGATTATTTGCATATTCTCGAAGGCCTATAGATTGAACCCATTTTATGACCCGTTCACTGGACCATACTAATACGTCTGAAAGAGAAGAAAGTTTTCCATCATGAAAATAAACTTTAACATTAACAGTGCAAAAAATTCGTTATTTTTTTTAAAGAACTTTATAGAAAATTTACAAATAATAAATTACAAACATGTATGTCTTCAAGTGTTAGTAAATAATGTGTCACTATGAGAATTACTAAACTGAGAGCTACACTATGACTCAGTAG
The DNA here is from genome assembly GCA_012295275.1 of Chrysomallon squamiferum. NCBI lineage: Eukaryota > Metazoa > Mollusca > Gastropoda > Neomphalida > Peltospiridae > Chrysomallon > Chrysomallon squamiferum. The sequence goes on along the minus strand of CM022673.1, from coordinate 18,885,828 downwards.
AACGATATTTAAATAGGAACATTTTCCTTCATGAAATTTATTACTTGCAGCTACTTTTCTTCAAATAGGTCACAGTTACAGTATCAATAAAAATGAAATAAAAATATGGCACTAAGAAAACAATATTTTAACATTCACAGCAATTTACCTTTTACTTCACTTGCACTTTCTTCTCTTCGTCTTTCTAATTCTTTCCTATCATAATTTAATTTTTTCAAACAATTTATTCCATACTGTAAAGATGTTCTGAAAAACAAAAATTTTATTAATTACTTTACATAAAAACTGACCACATCTCATAAATGCAATAAAGTAACATTATTCATGCTGAAGACATTTCAAATTTATTATTTAAATAAACCCAAACAGCTGCTTTTCTACATTATACAACATATTTATCATTTCGAATCAAATTCAGTTTTCATTCAGATGAATGGAATTCCTTAAAAATGCTTTTTAAAATTACTCACATTTAACTACATATTTCTGATAACTAAATTTAAAAGTTAAACATCACTCACCTGTGAAAGGTATCTACCATTTTTAACTGGCCTCGCAAATCTTTTTTAGTAAGATGGTCTAACATGCGGGCGTCTACTAGACACTCCATGAAGTGACTGCGATACTGAGGTAGACCTAGACTGGGCAGCCAGTCATTGCCTATCCATTCATGGTTCATATCACCAAATGCTAAAGTCTGCAAAAATCACAATAAATTATAATTAAACCTAGTTTACATTTTATTAATTTAAACTGAGCGTACTTCCCAGAATGGTGAAAGTATATTTTAAAAATTTATATTTTTAGTTAATGCAGTTTTTTTTATCTTATAATACTCTTACTAACAGATGGAAGTACTTCAGAATATGTGGGAACTACTGAAAAATTACTGTTCTGTAAAATCAAACACAACTTACTGTTCTGGAAGTTTTTGGAGCTGATGGGCTAGTAAGACTGACCATTTCCTGAATGGCCAGTCTAAGTTTTAACCGATGTAATGGGTTACTGATGCCAATCTCTCGCTGAATTTCTTGATCAGACAATGCTGACATGATGGCACCACTTTTGACATTTGCTCGACATGCTGCCACGTACCAGGCAGGCATACCAACCCATAGCTGCAATCACAAATTAAGAAAAATGTAGTAAAATAAGTAGAGATAATATTATCTGCCAAAATTAAATTTAGATAAGAAAATTGCAAGAAAACTGTTGCATTCCCTTTTATACAAACCTTCATTTAAAAAAATGATATGGCCAAATTCAAACCACAAAGGAACCCAACATTGCCTTTAAAATATAAATAATTATATACATAAACTCACCTCTAACCAGGCTACTACAGTAGGTCCATTCCACAAGGCGAATGGAGTTCCTGCCTTCATTGCCTCTTCTAACAACTCATGTCTGAAACAATATAAATATTCATAACAGGGAAGTAACTCCAAGTACCATCTTAACACAAAAAATAACAAATCTAGACCAGTGGTTCCCAAATGTTTTGATTGCAATGCTCAATACAACCTTGGCCCTTGTTGGCAATGCTAAATGTGGGTGTATTGCTTTAATTTATATTACTTATACATAATGAATTTAAATAAGTTTTAATGGGACAAATTATTGTTATCTTAATTTTGCCTTTTTAGTTGAGACATCTTGCAAGCCTCAGGAATGCTCAGTTTTGTCAAGGCCAACAGTTTGGGAGCCACTGATCAAAATTATAAACCCAGTAACTTCCTTTAAGACTTTCAGTATAAAACTGTTTCACTTTGCTATGTTATATAATATTTAGAACTGTATCAGATTCTAGACTGTAAATCCAATATCTAACTCTGTAAGATTTTCAGTCTATTATCATCTCAGATCTGTTTTATATTATCTATTATGTTTTCACACATATTAATATTAGGGGTAACAGAGTAATATTAAGTTAGAAATAATTTTCTATGATTAAGATAAGAATGAATCAGCTACGTGAGACATACTTTTTCTTTTTTCTTCTGTCAAATTCTGATTGACCAAGACCGACAGTGACTGCTTCTCCACTACCATCAGAATCAGTAAACGCTGCACCTGAAATGGAGTGTATTAAAAATGGTTGAAATAAAATAGCACTGGTTAAAATAAATACTGGTTAAAATAATATTTAAAAAAAAAAAAAAAAAAAAAAAAAAAAAAAAATAGATATGAAGTAACTAAAGGACAATATATCTTGTAAAATATCAAAATAGTAACATTTAATATACTCATTTATGCACAATGAAACATTTGAAAAACTATTATGTACATTCTACTAGTTTGTAATACATCATCAAAACATTCAATTACAGGCGATTAATAATGACATAAATGTCTTATAAATTATTAAATAAAAAAAAAAAAAAAAGGATCCTCACCTCCACCAGTTTCAAATCGAAGAGCTTCTTTAGGCTTTGTTTTCTCTTTTTTACTGAAAAACCTGCCTAGAGAACTCTTCAAACCTTTCTTCTTGGGATGTTTGTGAAGCGAATCCTGACTGCTGTGCATACTTCCCAGTGGACTCACAGTGCTGTGACTCAGATCATGAAGCTTGTATCGGCTGAGAAACAAAAATATTAATATAAAATAGCCTTTGTACATATTCTAACCTTAGTTTTCTCATAGTAAATCCCAGCTATTTAATCAGTTAATATTTAAAAATTATAATTTTGATTTATTTATATACATTAACATTTAAATTTACCAAGAGGCAAGAAAAGTGGTAGATTTATTTTCCATTTCTTTTCTGAAACCCCTCCACCTGCAAAAAACCCAGTTCTTTTAAAGGCAAACATTGTTGATCTTATTTGAATGCATTATTTAATTTTTAAGCTTTGTGAGGTATTTACATTGGTGTTTCGTCATTGCTCTGTGCCAGGGCAGCGGCCACCCTCTCCAGGCGCAGTGACCGAGGTGTAGGTGGACTAGATTCACACTTTATTTGCCGTGCCTCCTCTTTAGAGGTAATGGCACTGTCATCTCGACTGTACTGGGGCTGTAGGGAAAGGAAAGTAGTTACAAAAACTTGTTATTTGTTTATTTAATTTTTTAAAGAAAAAAGAATAATCATTATGTTGTTATTTATTTATATTAAAAAAATATTAGAAAGCAGAGTATTTTTTAAAGAATTAGAGAAAAAAAAGAAAAAAATATTAGAAACTTGGAGCATCCATTAAAAAGCTCTTAACAGTTTCATTAAATTCTGTTTTCAAAGATATAATCATAATCATAAAATGAGTAAATAATACTTTCTGCTTTCAGTTTTAATCAAAAATAAAGGTACATCATTAGAAAAAAATAAATAATGCTTGTAAAAATATTTCTTACAGATTTAAATATTAAACTACATGTTTACAGAATATCATTAGAAAATATTTAGTAGTCTGAAGTTAGAAATAAATCAGAGTATGTGAATTAATATGCAAAAATATTATTATCTTATTTGTTAATTTATTAGTGTGAGATAAATATTTTTAAAACATTCAAAACCTCTAAACAAATAATTAATTTTGATTATCACTGTCTCTATAAAGTAGTTTACTACTTCACACAAAGGTTAACACAAATGTCAGTTCAAACAAAGTAGAAATCTCTGGGGTCATGTCAAAGGTTTAACTCATTATCTGGCCAGATGCTGAACGAAATCTAACACTGGAGAGTATACAGAACACATACCATAACGATTTCATTTCAAAGTCAATACATCATTATTATTTTTTTAATTTATATATTTTTTAAAGCAGCTATAATGAATTTTGAAATAATAATAATACTACTACTACTACTACTATTAATAATAGTAATAAAATAAAAATAAATGAATGGAATATTTACATCATCAATCGTCAGCTCAAAATAATTTCAGTTAAAATGTCTTTATGATGACAACTCAAATAAATGTATTTATTTTTAGTTTTGTAAACATAAAGATTTATTATTCATAAATAACAGTGAATGTTCTAATGACAGATGTACCAAAGTGTACGTTCACTGAAAAAAATGAGCAACTGATGTGGTAAAGACTGATAAAAACATCAGGTGCACTCATTGGGGAAATGCTTGTTTAGAAAACATCACAAGATTAAGCCAGCTGTGTTCACATAATAATTACTTAATGCTTTTCACTGAGCATTGCTAAATTCCTGTGCTTGATAATTTATCACACAAACACTTCTTACACTAGAGGTTTTCTTTTTCTGACCAACATTAACTTTCCTAGGTGCAATTTCTCTGTTTCTCTAAAACTAACTAACAAATTTTCAGCTTTTAATGTAGTTATTTCTTTTGCACTGTTATCCTAAAACCTGTCAAAGATCTAGTGTTTTTATTTATAAAATTTCATCCAGTTTTAGCTAGATTCTGTTATTTATAGGAATATCAATAATATTTTGTCTTACCTTAATCTTAAATTTGCAATATATTGAAAAATCAGATCTCACTGGAATCACTCTCATAAATACTCACAATTCATAGTTTGAGTTTGAGTTTTTGTTTAATAACAAGCACGTTGTAAATGAGATTGATTATTTCTCTTTCATGCACATGCTCATTCCCTGCTTGATTAACTACTCAGAAGATGACTGTATTTGTTTACCACTGACAGCTACCACTGAGTTAATTTAAAATCTCCTACCCAAGTAAGTACCTGTTGTGGCGGATCTGTGGAAGTAGCTAGCTGCGGACTAGATGAGGAATACGTGTACATGTGGGAAGCAGAGATACCAGCAGGCGCCTACAACAGGAAAGCAGGTTAGCTTAATTCTATCACTTTTAATAAAGTAATTAAAAAATAATTTTAAAAAGCCAACATTATAAGCAGATAAATTTAACCATCAGCCATGGAATGTCCCATACCATTTAGTAATAAAAGCCAAAAATTCTAATCTGCAGCAGTGAAAACCCAAACTACAGTGTTATCAAGCTATAAAAGAGTTTTGTAAAAATAATATATATTAAATAATACTGTCATTATTTTCACTGCGTTAATATAAGCTTGAATTAAATTTTAAATTAAATAAAATCTTTCCTCTTAACTGCTTACAAATAAAACAAATCTTAAAACCATCTAAACAGTAAAAAAAAAAATTAAAATAAAAAAATACATACAAATAAGGTAAAAAACAACAACAACCCCCCCAGAACCCAACCAAAACCCCAATAAAATAAAATAAAACAAAATAGGAAGATGTAGAAAAAAAATTAAAATGTGTAATGAAAAAACAGTAAACAATTAAAGAGCTAATAACATTTTTAGGACTCTTTCTTTTTCTCACATCGCTTCTTTACTGTTATGATGTTTGTTACTTTTTAGATCAGAAATCTGATGCTCATTAATTTTATGTTTATGCCATACTAATGCTATAACCTTCATGTTGACAAGGTTTATATTTAATGAGAATGCCGCATCATTAATAACGTTTGATGTTGTTAGTATAGTGTATCACAATTTACATAATTTTATTCTCAGTTTCACTTGAATTATGAAAATAATATTTGATACAAACATGCAAAACAGTATATGCAAACCTTGCCTGTTTTTGGCAATGATTAAAAAACCAAAAAGTAAAAGTAAACATATATATATATCATATGTCAAAATAACTGTCCCATTAAATCAATAACTTGCAAGCTTATATTATTATTTGTTTTGTATGAAAGAGAGAGAAGGAAAATAGAAGAGAGCAGACTGGTGAAGGTAATAAAATGTACAGTGTGAAATTTCAATGTAAGGAATACAGCACAAAACATTATCTTCTTTCAAACTAACATACTAATAACAAGAAAATCAATTCTCATCAAAAACAGTATTTTTGTTGCTTAGAAAAATTAATGAAGCTGTTTCTCATGCTATAAACAATTTTTCTTCATTACGGTTAAAAAGTATTAACAATAAAAATAGAAAGAAAAACAACAACAAATTACCTAAATAGTCAAGGTCAAACAAAACACTAGTTAAATTTCCTTTTTCTGCTAAATAAATTATAACTCGAAATACAGTCACTAAGAAAAAAAAACCTGTCAGAATAATTTAAAAAAAAAAAAAAAAAAAAAAAAGAAGGAAAAAGAAGGAAAACTTAAAGAATGTATATAAAATTTGGTTACAAAGCCGAAATTAAATGTTGAAGAGACTCACCTGGAATGATGCAGTCAGGTGCCCCGTCCCTCCCAAAGAAAATCCCAAAACAAAAGAAATGTGCAATAACACTACAGAGAAAGTTGTTTCATGCAAAGTATGACATATCACTATTAGTATTTTCGTGGATTCTTGGCAAAGATACAAATAAAAGAAATGTCCAAAAATTACACACAGATATGTACAGTTGTTAATAAAATATAAGCAATTTATAAAATAAATACTGACAATTCCAAAGCAAATAATAATAATAATCATAATAATAAAATGTATGCAAAAAATAAAAATAAATTTGGGAACTGACAGATGTTAGAATTTTTAAAATTTGACAGAAGGTTAATAATAAAATAATAAAGATTACTTTTTTGACAACATGCAAACAACATGACCCAAATAACCATGAATTACTGAATTTGGAAATAAACAGTGTTTTCAACAATAGATTTAGTAAACTGTTTTACTGAATGTGACTGTGTTTAATAAAATCTAAACAGAACAAGAGAATGTGGGTGGAAATATAATCTAAACAAACATGCTTATATCCAAACTAAAAAAAAAAAAAAAAAAAAAAGAAGAAAAGAAGAAAAAACAAGAAAATTATAACTGATAAACAACAACATCCTCCAAAACAATGAAACGGTCTCTACAGAATTGAAAATGATCTGGCTGCGAACAGAATGATGTAAAATGAAACTATTTTGTAGTTACTATGATGAAAAATTAATTAGTTGAATTCATTCTTTCAAAAAGATCAGTACAAAATAATATATCTCTTCATGTTTGGTAAAAAAAAAAAAAAAAAAAAGATTAAAAAAAAAGAAATCATTTAAATTATCATGTATGTCATATTATTAATATAATCTTCAATTACAACTACTTTTATAGAAAATATAATTTTTATTTGATAATTGTAAGTGTTATTATGTAAGGAGGAACCCTATTACAGAATGTGGTGTGACTGTTTGTTTTTTATTTTTAGGTTTTGTAGTTATATGTAATTATCTGAATCAAAATATATACAGACCACTAAATATAGATCTGTGATGAAAAAGGAAAAAAAAATTTAATAACTAAACAAAATCTGAATTTGGACCCCAAAAATGTTAATCGTGTTAATACAAACTGTTTTTAATAAGTCTAAGCAAGCCACTAACTACACACAACAGCTGTGAAAACCATAGCTTCATGCTGTAAAACATACCAAGTACTGAAAACCCAGATTATAAAAGTCAATAAAAAAATCGCAATACATTTTTGAAGCCCTTACCTCATAAAATGGTATCTATGAACTAAACTATAGTATTATAATATGACTTCATGTTAGATAAAGAGGAAAGAAGCTAAATGTTGACTGTGGTAGGAGGGCTGCGTTTCCACCTCTCAGTGTACCGATCAGACCCATGCAGTAACCGTGAACAAACAGAAACATGACAATGAATGATGGATGAGTGGCAAGACAATGAGTTGCTACTGGTTTACTGTGGTGGAGTTTGTTATCAATGCCAAACACTTCTATCTGCAGAAACATCTTAGGTGAAACAAACAAAACTAAAGACCTTGATGAATATTTTTATATTTTGTAAAAATCAAGAAAATGAGGAATAATTTTGAATTTTATTACTATCCAAATAATTAAATAATGAAATTCCAGTACCAAAAACAAATTTACTCAGAAATAAACTGTTTTTTTATGTAACTGATTGTTTTAAAATTTAATTTAACTTTGCAATAGTTTTCGCTGTTTAGTTTTTTTTCTTTCGTTTTTGTAGCACACCAAAATTTTGAAAGAAGAAAGAGAAGAAGAGAGTGCTGGACTGAGAGTAAACACCACACCAGTAGAAAGATGTCCGAATTGAGAGCGCAGGGAAAACACTTCCCACACTTACAGTGTTGTATTTTTGGAGAGAGTCTCTCGACTTGTTAGTTCTAGGAGTGGGAGTGGATCGCCCACTGAGAGGCGGGGACGAACGCTCGCCTGCACCCCCACCCCACCATGTCGTGGCTATTGCCTCAAGACTTCCGCTGCCTACCCTGCTCTGCAATTCTTCTGCTCTTTGTTCTGTGCTTTCTTTTTCTTCCTGTATTAACCTGTTAATAAAAATCAGTTCTTTCTTTTTATTTTAAAATACCCTCATTTAGCTCCACAAAAATCCACCAAAACCAAACAAAACCTACACATACAAAATAATTATTTAAAACCATTTTTCTGGGATAACTTACACATATTCTTTTAATTTTAATATTTTACAATGCCCTATTTAATTCTAATCAGTATTATTTATCTTTCTTGTACAGATAAAAGTTTCAAACTGCCATCATCTCAGGGGCGAAAATAATAGGAAGCAAATGTCAAATATACATCCAAAACCTTATCATTATGCCACGAAAGTAAATTTTAAAAATAAAATAAAAACAAACTGTAGAACAGTAGTGTACCGTATCTCATTGTTTATTGCATCAAGCTGTTCTTGTAACATCAGGGCCAGTGTCTGTGCATCAGTATGTCCTGTTGGTGATAACAGGTCAACAGCACCAAATATGGACTCATTATCATCTGTGCCCTCAGTGTCAGACGTGTCAAAAGCATGCTGGACATTGGCCAGTACGTGAGCTTGTTGCAGCTTTTCCCACTCCTGTTCATTTAAAGTGTTCACCTTCAACATTAAAACAAAAGACATCAGAGAAAAAGAAAAATTCTTAAACTATTCCAGGAAAATATGTTTTCCAGGTCAGTTACGAGTTTACTAGAATATCCCATCTGCTATCTGTTTATATCACCTTGTTGTAATTTATTTATAATAAAACAAACAAAAAAAAAACCTTTAAATAATAAATTCAAGCAGGATTTGTCACTGTGATTTAGTAATGTACAAAACAATCCTCTGTTCTTGTGATAACTTTTTTCACTTCCAGGTAAAAGTTTCTTAAGTTAAAAAATATTTATTACAGAAGTGATGTTTTAAATTTCACCTTGTTTGGGTCTTCAATGAGAGCCTGCTCTCTACCCCGTGACACACGTCGCAAAACACTTTCTTCAACACCCATCCCAGTTCTGTAAAATATGTTTAATTAGTTCATTATGTTCCTAAAACCAAAATAAAATACACAATGACAGATATGTTATACAAATCTCAAACTTGATTATCAATCCACTTGCCTTCATATTATAAACAAATGTCAGTAACACCTGTAAATACCTGACAACCAATTCAGTTTATCTTGTAATTAATTTCTGTTACATCTTGAAGAATACAATTATTTTTGGCTCCATGATCAAGCCATTTCATATACCACTGATTGACTGAAGTAAGAAAAAATAGATCTTATAAATGGAATTAACCAGAAAATGGCTTCCTGTAAATAAATAATAATAAAAGAAAATATTCACCGCATTATTTGTTCTATTTGCGATCTGAGAATTTCAACTTCTTTTCTATATCTCATAAGATCTTCATTAATTCTTTCCTGAAAAACAAACAATTATTATTTTAGTTATATATTGGTAAGTAAAGTTAAACAGTAATGTGTAAGATAAGTATCAGTAAATATTGCTTCACTGATTTATCAATATATCTTTAGTTTTAGACTGAACACTTTTCAAAATATCATAGAAATTTTATAATTTTAAAATGTAACTGATATTAAAAAACCCGAGAATACTGTTTAGTTGATACAGTAATTGTTAAAAAAAGAAGGGAACCTTTTCTTGTTGTGTTTCATCTAGAGCTTTTCTTGTTCTCTCTAGCTCCTGGGTGAGCTGATTTTTCTCTTCCAAGGCAGCCATGCGTTCTTTGAGGTGAAGCTGTAACCTCTCATTGCTCTCAGACAGCAGCTTGTCCACTGTTGACGACAGTCGGTTATTGTGTTCACCATTTAGCTTTTCTCTTTGTCTCGCCTAAATCAAATAAACTTCTCTTTAAACTCAACACAAATCTGCCAAACTGATAAGATGTATATGAAATATTATCACTATATATATGAAATATTATCACTATATATATGAAACATTATTATAAAACTGGAAAAAGAAAAGACAAATTAAAATAAGAGGAAAACAGAGAAAATTCTATAAGGAAATAAAGAATAAACAGGAGAAGAATGAATTAATTAATGTGAATATTCAGGAGATGGTAGACACATTGTGGAAAGGGAAAACAGAATGAGAAAGAGTTATTTAATATGTTTTTTGTTTGACATACTCTCTGTAGTTCTGATTCTTTCTCAGACAACTTTGCTTCTAATGTCTGCAGCCTTTCCTCTATAGAGCCCTGTTGTTGTTCAGCCTGAAAATAAAATAAAAACCTCATTATTTATTTACATGTGAAATAGATGAAGCATTACTATTTAAACAATCATCTTATTTTAGTATATACATATTTTATTACACTGTCTGACACAATCAAAAACATTACTGAAGAACACATCTAGAAATGTTATTTAAAAATAACACAGACAAGTAATGGATAAAACTATTTGTAAATAATAATGCTTCACTGTAAACCATTTTTGCTTCTGAATGAGTTATAAATCATCTGTTTTGAATGGAACCTTTAACTTAGATGGAATTCACATTTCTGGCCCGCATTTTAAACAGAAAAAATAAGATTAAAATCAGATTAGAAGATGTCTAAAAAAATTATTTACATTTAACAAAACAAGGAAATGTTTTGAATTTCATTACATTTTTTTGAATAAAAAAAATAAATATATAAACATTTATAATTAATTAATTTTAATTTAATATACATTTAAAAACAATTAGTAATTTAAAAAAAAGTTAAGCACTTCTCATTAATATATATATATATATATATAATAATGGGCCTAAAAGTTAAAATATATTCATAAATAGATAACCAATGATTTAAACTTGAGTTGAGTGAATCCAAAATATATTAAATTATCTAGGGAATGAGGTAACCATTATTGTCTCTCTGCTTTTAAAATTGTGTGTGTGTGTGTGTGTGTGTGTGTGTGTGTGTGTGTGTGTTTGTAGATTCACTCAGTATACCAACATAAAATATATAACATTTTAGGGAACAACATAAAAAGAAATAAAAAGAAAAATGTAGGCACTGAGATAGAACATCTGAGTAAAAATTATGAAAAAATAAAATTAATATATTTATATCAATATTAGAACCCTCAAAAGGAAAACAATAGTAACAATAAAGAAATAAAACTAAAAAGAATGTAGGATCAAGAACAATTTAAGAAAAATAAAAAATGTTGGATTACACTGTTTTTGTTTATCACCTTTATATATTTTGAGTAGAGGAATTATTTTGTTGTTAAAAATGAGAAAAAATAAACAATTCCTTTTGTAATTTGTGTGATGACATACATCTTAGCTTAAGCACAAACTGAATGAAAATAATTACTGAAGGAAATTAAAGCTGAGGAGTGAGCTGATAAATACATAAATTAGTCAACTGCAGACATGAACGAGGCAATGTCCTGGTTTTCAACTCACACAAAAAACACATTTTATTATCTTTATGTTTTCCGAACAGAAAAAAAGTGTTTATTTTATATTTTCACTAATTAACTTTTTTTGGTTCAGATCAAAAACAGTTTTGATATTACTTGTTTTATTTATATTAACCTGAAGAGACTTAACAAGGAAAAACTAATGTCTAAAAATTATTAATATGAAACAGCAAAACATTTTAAACAGAATAGTGTTTTAAAATGTGCTGAATTATTTAGTTTAAATATATATATTTATGTTAAAAAAAAGTAAATAATTACTTGTTCATTCTTTAAATATTTACTTGTAAATTTCCAATGAGATAAGGACTTATTTGCAAAGATTTGACTATAATATAATATTTAAAAAAAAAAAAAAAAAACAAATGTCAAACAATAAAAAGCTGGGTTTTTTTTTTTTTTTTTTTTTTTTTTTAATACAACAGTGTAAATCAGGAATTTGCAAGTTGGTTTATTTTTAAATGTAGGTTTGTGCAAATATGCATATATTTGCATATAAATGAGATTTAACCTAAAACTATATTATAAAGAAGTGAGCTTTAAGGCATCTTAAATATATTTTAAAGAAAAACACATTTTTTTTCTTAAAGTCACAATTAATAAGGTCATAAGAATTTTCTTCTGATGTTGTTTCCAGAAGCAATGTTATTTAAGTAATGGAGTATCATTTTAAAAAATCTGAAATATGAATAAACAGATTACATAGCTTAGAGAAAATATTTGTACTAAATTTAGTTTATGGAATCAATCAATAAAGCTGGATTCTATTAGCACTGGTATTATGTTTCAACCTGCAGTCATTCACAGTAGTCTGCACCAAGTGCTGCATAGAAAGAAATGTTTCTATACTAACGTTAACACTGTTTTGTTTTTATTAAAAATAATTAAATGAAAAATATTTTTTAATAATAATAATAAAATTATTATAACTTTTTTAATTTGAATAATGTTACTGTTCTTCTGGTTTCATGTCTTCCAAACTGATCTGAAAACAAACACACATGCACGCATACACACACACACACACACACACACATATAATCATACAATAATTCAAAATAACATTTCTTTCTACCATAACTTTTTTATAATTATTCTTTTTTTTTCAGATATTGTATCTGAACTAAATAAGTGCTATTTTAAATATTTATAACTTTGGAGCCATAAATGAAGGAATTCTTGAACTTAAATGACTATAATTGATAGACTTTTCCCCCAAGTTGGCACTCCTTGTGACTTTGCTCTATGAGCAAAAAAAATTAAACTGAATTCTTAGATGACTTTTGAGGTAGAATAATTACTGTGGCTGGTGGTGTATCTGAAAATCAGCTTCAAAATGTATATCAAGAACTACAGAATCATATCACCCTTTGATATACAGTGATGGTGGACATGTTTAAAAACTGGCAAACTCTTTGATGAATTGAAAAAAAAAAATATAATAAATAATCTAAAACATTCTTTTTCTTAACTTTTTTTCAGATTAATTTATTATGCATAGCTACAAAGTTATAAATATTTAAAACTGAACAGAGACTAAAATGACTCTCTCTCTCTTTCACACACACACACACACAAAGTTTAGAAACAAAACATTTCTACTATTTATTTGTGCAGGTTTGAGTGTACAACAAGTATAAAATTTGTAAACTGAGTATTTTCCGTATTCTATTTAGACCCTGATTAAAAAAATTGTACATGAACTATTGTAATTATAAAACAAAGTTTAAGCAAAGTAAATAAATATATATAATTAAAAAAAGTAAAGATTTTGCAGACAATCAATCATTAATAATTACACTGGCTATTTTAGAGAACTGTTCAATATACACATAGATGCAATTAGTGAAAGTGTTACATTTTAACCTGCAGCAATATAAAGTTGTTTTTCTTGTGCTTTTTTATTATTTTATTTTTTTCACGTTTAGTAGGTGCTGGCTTGGTAAGATAGGTGAAATCAATCAATAAATATGCAATTACAAAGACATTATCTGCATCCACAAGCAAGGGATGACATTTGAAACAGAGGTACACAGCAGATCGATTGTCAGATATAAACTTCTGTGGGTTTAATTAGTCCAAATTTTATTTTATTGTCAAATGTTATTCAATCTAGAAAAGTTAGGGAACAATGAAGAAATAAACATTAATAAGTTGTAAACTAACTTAAGAAATCTGCTTAGCCATGCAATCATTATATTATTTTTATTTATTTATTTATTTAAAGTGAATGCTATTTTCTTTCAGCAAGTAGTGAATGATAGCTAATATGATTAACAATGTAAACAAATTAAAGAGCAAGAAGAGCATAATATTAAGTTAGAGCTAAGTTTAAACTATGCAACAGAATGTAAACATTAATAACTTTTGAAAAGATATACTATATCTTTTATTTTCACAATCATATGTTATATTCAATGTTTTAAAAATACTTTAATCATTGGTATTTAACCATCAGTAGTACAGTTAGATTTATTTATTTAACATAGAAATGTGAGTTAGCATGAAATATAGATTGTACAAAACACTGAATCAGGTTGAATCCAGAAATCTAATTGAAAAAATGATTCTATAAATATTAAAATAACATCTGGGTGTCTGAATCTATTTGTAGCTGAAGAAATGTAAATTGTATAACCCTTCCGTACATTTCCTGAACCACCTCTAAGTCAATAAAAGTAATTAACAAAACCAGATATTATGAACTGTGTGCCTAGTATTTAATCAACATAAATAGATAAATTTTAAAATAGAAGACATGAAATGAGTAAAATAATTACTCAAATCTGGAAAATATTAATACTGAATCAGTATGAATCAAAAATAGAATGAGCTGTTTGTGAAAGATAATTAATGAAAACTGTGTTAAAATTAATGTTAAATCCTAACCCAGGCTATATCAAGAAGTAATTATAATGTGAAATACTAAGCAGCCAGCAGCTAAAGAAAGCAAGGAGATTATATTATTTTGAAATTTGTTAAAACAAAGCACAGAAGCAGCTAAAGGAATTCCTTCATCAAAACCATATGTTTTACAGGTTTACAGATTATACCTTTCTGAAAAAATATATTCTTACAAATTTTATAATATTTAAGGCATTACTTATTTCTTAAATGCTACACACTTAAATACCTGTTATAAAGCATGTGGTTTTGATTCACATATTTACTAAGTACATTAATTAATAGATATTTAAATTATTGCAAGAAGAAACTAAAAAGTGTTGCTAACCCAGAGCAGACTCCACTATAAATGGCTATTAAAAAAATCATATGTACATGAAATTAAGCAAAACTTGGATCAGATATTTTTACTAAACCTGAATTATCTGTAACAATATGTACTTATCTAAAGTCAACTGGAGTTTTTTCACAAATCAAGTGAAAACTTACTTAAATGTTATTTTATCAGTTACATTTAAATACTCCATCTCTAGTTACTTTTTCTTTTTAAATCAGTAAGTGCCATATAGTGTCCCAAAATCTGAACTGGACATACAAAATAAAATGTTTGAAAAAATGATGAAACAACAGTTGCTGAAAATTAACCAGATCTAACATGTAACTTTCAGAATGAGCATGTAAATTATCTGATATATCTGTATTTGTAGTCAGTGACAAATAAATCTTACTTGATATTAAATTTGTCATCATCCTGCTAACAACATATATCTCAAAAATGAAACAGAGTGGCTATTTGTATCTACAAAGAATACTTCTGTTTTCATTTCAAACAGCGTACAGGGTTGTGTATGTGGACACAGGGATTAGTTAAGACACTTTTCATCTTAAAATAGGATAATTTTCATCTGTGTAAAACTGAAAAAATCTGTTGGAACTAACGAATAGCTTGTTAATGTATTAAGCCTGACAGAGAAAATTTAATTAACCATATATGCTTTTTTATTATGATATTTTTACTTTTCACCCAACATTAACCCCATTTACTATTTTTGTTTTAATGATGAGGAAAAACAGTAAATAATTTATAAACTTGACTTTGTTAACACTTAGAACCCTGCTTAATGTTATCAATACAGTCAGATAGATTTTGTACCAAAATGTTTTTTTATCAGCTGAAAATCTAGTACAAAAAAAAAAGCTAACAAAATGATCAAAAGAATTAAACTTTAGATACACAAGCTTAGTTATATGAGCAGTTAGCTAGATTCATGCTAAGCCATCATTAAGCATAATTTAAATTACAGATCTATCTGACAGTATTATTTGTTTTTCATAGGAACACCAAGCTTTTCATATTTTACTTTGTTTAAATATATTTATTTTTCAAAAATATATTCACATTATAATTTTAAGATAATTTTTATTGCTTTATTAAAGAATTATTTACTTATTTAAAAAACAGTTAATAAATATTAATAATTCCATTATTATTTTTTATTATTATAATTGATCAATATTCAAAAATCATTCTATGCAGATGTTATTTTAATTATTTTGTCTTGATTTTAATTTTATAGATTTAAAATAAATTGTGCCACTGAAATACTTGGTCTCCCATGCTAAAAGTGCACAAAGACAACAGCCAAATGAGGTGAAGCTTATAGTTACATGCGCTAGGTTAGCAGGTCGCACCTGGTTCAGTGCATCCATTCGCTGCTGTAACTCTGCCTCTATGGATGGCAATGCTTCAGCCTTCTTCAGTGACTGCTGCAACTTCTGTTCAGCCAGTTCCAGTTTTTCTTGTAACACTCTACACTTTTCTTCACTCTAGAAACACAAATAAAACAATACTTACTTGTTCTATGACTGATAATAGTTGTAACTGAATAGCTTGGAATCAGAAAGAAGTAAATAAGAAAGCAGTTTCAATTTTTTCTTATTTGCATTTATTACACATTACAGTTAATACAAATATCTGAATTTAACTGAACATTTTAATTCATGATCAAAAACTTTCTTTTACTTAATCCTGATTGAAAAGAATAGCAAAAAGTTAGTTCCTTCATATTTTCACTTAAACTATAGCATGTTCTAAATCTCAAATTCTACCAACCCTGTTCAAATCAGAAATAGTTTCCCACTTCATCTAATATTTGTTACTGTAACTTCGGAGAATGAACATGCTATTTAAATGACAATGATAACTTACACTTTTAAGTTGAGATGCTATGTTGGCAAGTTCAGACTCAAGTTTGTCGTTGAGGTCGTGTAGAGATGTGGATTCACGCTGAGCATTAAGGTAACGTTTTTCTAATGTTGCTATCCTTTCTTCTTGGTCCTCTTTCTGAGCTTGAGACTGATTTGTGAAACAGTGATATAGTGAACATCAGTATAATGAAACACATTTCAAATTGCAAAGTATGATAATGCTAAGATACTGAATAACTGTGACTGATTGTTTTGATGTTGTTTTTGAGTCTTGTAGTAACAGTCATATCTTTTTGTAAATATGTTACCATATATATATTTGTTTGTGTGTGTAATTTTTGATATTATTTATAAAAATTTTTGTTAATACGAATATTAATGTGATACAAAATTCTTAGACATTGTTATTCTACAGATTTGAATTTAAAAATCTATAACATTGTTTAATCTGGTAAATTACTTTTCTTTACCTCTTTTAAGTCTCTCTGAAATTTCACTAATTGTTCTTGTGCTTTAACTAAATCTTTTTGAGTTGTTGTAAGACTCTCTTCAAGTTCAGTACATTTGTTTGTAAGTTCTAACATTCTAGTACGGGCTGAAGTTAATTCAGAATTTTGCTTTTCCACCGTTTCTTGAAGTTCAATAACTCTATTAACATCAGAATCAGGGTCAATGGAACCATTTGATAATCTCTGAAAAACAAAACATATAATATTAGATCTCTGAACATATTAGCAAATTAAGTTAATACTAACTGGCAGCTATTTGTAAGTTTGATCAAATCTGTAAAAACCAGAAGTGACACTTTGTGAATAATTAATACAGATTTAAAACAGAAAGAAAATTAAAATAATCTTGATTTAGTTAAAAGTACACTCTTCATTCTATACAAACGAATCCTGAACATTAAAGTAATAATTAAAAAATAACTGAATGAATAAATACAACAACAAAAAAATACATTATCATTATTTTTTTAAGTTATAAAAGAAGATCAGCAAAAGAATATAGAACAAAATAAATCAGAACCCAAAGACTAATTTACTAAATTAAGAATAAAAAAAAATAAAAATAATAAAAACTACAAACTTCAGTCAAGATCTATGAATGTCATTATAAACATCTTCCAAAATAATAATGATTAATAAAGAACTTTAGAAAAGTACTGAAAGATTCCAGCAAAAAAACAAAATTGCTTTACCAACTGTATGTAATATAATATCAGCAAGCATGTTATCTTAATCAGATTTTGAGGTTTTAAATTTCAGTTAATGTGTAACTGAAGAACAGAGTATTATATTTCCTTCATGTAAAATAAAAGAAAAGTGACTGTAATTAAATAATTAATAGTGTAGTATAATAATGTGAATCAATGAACAGTCTGTAGAGAAAACAAACTTTGGTTCAAAGAAACAGAAAAACTCTAAATGAGACAACAAACTATAAGATAACTTGTAACTAGTGATTTTAGGTGTCAAGAACAAATAAATGTTTCAGTTATTATAACATGTACTGATATAAAAAAGTAAAGATTTTCATCTAACAGTAATAACAAACAATAAAACTCATGAGGCACCCTTTCATTATTCATTGTGGGTTTTTTTTTTGGTCTACTTAGATGACAGATTTCTCTGTAACATATCAGTGATGACTTTATCAGTTTTAAAATAAAGACTGATATGTATTCAGCATTTTAGAAAAAACAGACAGGATGAAAGAAAACCACCATATTTCTGTTTATCCAGTATCAGACCAGGTCCATGTATATTAGAACACTGGCAGACTTAAACAATCGAGTGAATAATGGATGGCCAAAGCCTGTCAGATACAAATATCATATTAACACTAAAAAAAAAATAAAGAACCAAATAAATAAATAAATAAATAAATGAATAAAATAAGAAAAAAGATGTTAAATATTAAAAAAAAAGATAAAAAAAAGAATGTAACAAGAAAAAAGAAATCACTTCTGGTGAATTATACTGTTAGTAAACAGATTGTAACATAATCGTTAGTGACACATTTGGTTGTTTAGATGTGAAAACACATGTAACATTGGTGACATAAGGGCGGAAATGAGAAGTTACAGTGAAGGAAATTGAGATTTACCTTTGGGTGAGCATCCCTTGGTGCTGACTCATCTTCTGTTGATGAAACTTTACGCAGTTTTTCACCATCTTCTGTGCTGCCACTGGAGTGACGAGATTTTATTTGTTGTTCACGAAGAGTGAAAAGCTGAAGAAAACACCAATAAATACAATTATTAAACAACATATTTTAATTTAATGCCCAAATTTGTTTTAATTTTTTTTTAAATAATAACAGGTTTAATAATTTTCATTTTACATTCGTAGATGAAACTAGATTAAACAGTAGCATGTTATATTTGTTTGCTCTTATACCACTGATTTAAACAAATAAATAAATATGAATAAGTAAGCAATTAAATGTCAGTATAACCATAACATTTTTCCTTCTTTACATAAATTTCATTTGACATTTAAGTGATTGTAATTCACATTATATAGAATTAACTGTTAACTCAAATACTGTTTTTGTCTGTAGTGTGTGGTTATAGATCAAAGAAAATAAATCTGTATGTATAACAAAATGGATAAAATTTTGTTATAGTTTAATCAATAAAAGGAAATGATATAAAAGCTTTTCTTCTGTATTTGTAGGAAGTAAATTTTACAGGGAAAACAATAAACTTCAGAGTACAGTTAATGAATATAATTCAAAGCTCTTTACAAAACTATTCACTGTCTTTAAAAAGTCAACATCTACAAACAATGAACATTCTGTCAATCTAATCAAATGCTATAACAGAGATGTGGGTCTACAAATAAACTGGCTAGCATTGAAATGTAACTCCTGGCTTCAACAACAGATTGTTTGATTGGCACACACTGATTGCCCTCAGTGACTGTTAGATAAAGAAACCTGGAGTTTGTACAAATTAGGTGTAAAATTCCAGTTATTATTCCATGTTGTTGTTTTTAAAAACAATTGATACACTGCTTATAAATTTATCAATTTCATTATATGCAGATTTGGTTAGAATATATCTCAGTAAATTAAGTCTCACATGTCATGGCTATAATGTTCAGCTGTATTATATCAAAGATAGACAAGTACATGGATACTTTCAATGTTTAACATCAAAAAGTCTTTTTTCATTATTCATTTCAGCATCAAGGATGACAACTTGTGTACAAAAATGTAGACTGCATTGCAGTTCATAACTGGCAAAACAACTTCAGATCTCTTGAGTTAAATTCTGATTTTTCCAGTTATTCACTGACATGTTTCATCTAATACATATAACACATTAAAATATAGGTTGATAAAATGCACACATGTAAGCTGTGTGTACTTTTTTTTTTATCTTACAATGTGATCCACGAAGGTGTAATTTTGATAGCTGTCAGCTCACCATTAGTCTCTCAATATTACAACATATGGTGGTTTAATTCTGGAATATTATTTACTATAAAGGTCCATTAGGATAATATTTATACTGCTCACTGTTTAACTGGTGCCATGGAAATGAAGCTGCACAGCTTTCTTGCTGTGAAATAATGGGACTTCGCGGGTTAGTGATTACCAGCTACTGGGTCTCTCACCAAAGACCCCAGTTCCTTACTAGACTTTGGAAAATAATGAATCTAATCTATTACTATTAGATATTTATTAAAAAATTAAAGTTATAAAATCTAAGAAACAGCTTTAATTTTCAGGTGTGAGATTAAGAGTTACTTATGACAGTTTGATTGCAGAAAAATAAAAGATCATTAATTTTTTTTTTTACTTTCTAAAATTAATATTTGAAAGACGTAAAAATATATTTTAATTATTTTTATCTAAAATAAAAATGCTTGAAGGGGAGATTAAAAAATAAAAATAGGCAGTCATATAACTAGTACAAATAACAGCTAATTATTTCCTTCTGTTGTTGAAAGCTATCAACACTGACTGGACATGGATATATTTCTGTGGCAAACACTGATAACAGCCTGCAGGCATGATTTCTCTGCTGATATCATTTACACATCTGGTCTTATATTTGAACAGAGTAGCAAGAATCAATCAAAACCCCATTGCCTAAATGACAGTGTTTGACCATGTTACTGTTGTCATCAATATTAGGTGTTGAATGTTCACCAGGCCAAACCTAAACCTAATATGCTTTCTCATATCACGCAAGTTCTTTCACTGTGTAACCAAAGAAAACAGAAGAATACCATCATGCTGTCTTCTTGATTTCAATTGACTGCACATCAGACTCAGTGATTTCAAACTGAGAGTTACTGATTAACTGTGGAGTTTTCTGGAACTGACAAATAGTGTAAAGATATCAAAGGAAGTAAATGTAGAAAAATGTGTTAGGCAAAGTGTACTTGATTAATTATCAGACAAACAAAAGAACGTGGCTACTGACCATGGTTAAACTAAAATAACTGACCAAAAAAGACTGTTCTTATTTTTTGCTAATATCTGCAGAAATTGTTTACATAATTTAATTTTTTTTTTTTTTTTATTAATAATTTAGTGATACTGAACACTTGTAAATGTGAAGGTAAATTTCTTATTATTGATAAGATTGTGATATAAAGATTATATTACATTGCATTGGATATTTAATATATCTGGAAAGTGCTTCCAGTTTCTGATCAGTAATGATAGTCATATATTTTGTCTTCCTCTGTTAATAAAACTGATTCTTCTATATTACAAAGTTTACTTCCTGTTAGAAATACATTATTTGTTCTCTACAATATAAACACATACTTATTAGCCATAAACAAGCTAATGCACGTTAGAAACAAAAAACAAACTACTTAATAAATAATCTGGTTTGTAATTCAGCAGGAGTAAGACATTCCCACAGACTATTTCACAATTAAAAAGTATTTCCTTTCTTCTACTTTATTGATTTTTCTCTCCAGTCTAAGTATTTAGACAGAATCCTGTCACATGAGTTATTTACTATTTTTGCTACCTACCTGTATTAGTGGAAGAATAGAAAACATCAAAATCATGTTGTTTTTAAAATTTTAAAAACTGTATGAAGAAGACACCCCCATCCATACACAGATATTACACTCATCCATTCATGTTTAAAACAATATAAATATATTAGGAACAATTTTAAACTCTGGTTGCACTTAGGTTTCTTTAAAAATAGATTCCACTGAACTAATGAACTTATATTAAATCAGTTTTAGTTAAATAACGAAAAATATATATGGGTTATGTAACTTGACATTACAATTAAAATCTCCTTTATTTATTTGGATAGTTTTCTCTAAATAGATAAATTTATAATTATATAACATACCTTTTACATTCGCTAATTTATATGTGCAAAACTATTATAAGGATATCTCATGTAAAAGAAAATAATATTCATTTGGACGTGTTCTGTCAACTGCAAATAATACAATCATTTAACTGATTTAATTCGCTATTAAATTTTGTTTTTAGAATTTATTTATTTTTTTCATAAAATCTGTATTTCTGTTATCACTTTAGTTCAGTTAACTAAGTAAAAAAAGAAAACAGTTTTTCCATATTTTTAAAATATTTTTTAATACTTACCGTAATAATTTTAATTTTCTTCTCAAATTACTGTAATTTCAACTGTGCATTACTAGGCACAGCTGACTGAATAAATAATTTTTAATTTTATAATTTTAAATATATTTTGACCTTTCTAAAGATTATAATAAAGATATTTAATTATTTTTTCTTTTTTTCTTCAGATTCTATTTAATTTCACAACTAAATAAAAATTGTTTTTACAAATTGGTTTACATTAAAAATTAATATTTTATTTTGTTGTTTTATTTGAAATATATTCATATTGAAACTATGGAAAAGGTCTTAATAACCAAATCCTGTTCTGAGACCTACTTTAACAAAGTATTGTTTAAACAATTATCTAAAAGGATTAATACTTCCACTGGACTAAAAAAAATTAAAACAATTTTATTTTTCAATTTAAAAAAGAAAAAAAAGAAAAAGAAAACAAATCACCCATGCAGCTATTTAAAAATTGTAATCTACAAGATTGTTGCATAGACAGAAGTGACCAAGATAATTATACTAAACAGTTTAGCTAAGCAATTTTAATGTCTAACTGCCTATGAAATAATTTAGTTTTTACTTCTAAATATTTTAAAAGCTGCGAACTGCAGACACTAATCATGACTAATCACATATTAAATGCTGCAACATGAAGAATACCTATTGAACATGAAAAGGAGATTAAATTGGTTATTTTGATAGATGGCTTTGTGGTTGCTGACATAAATAATATAAAAAAGATGAGAGAAAAAAAGAAAAGAAAAACTTTTTCTTATCCATATTCATCCCACATATGATGTGTTTGGTACAAAAGACAGACAGAACAATCTAGATTAATTATCAAACGAAACAAAATATTGTGCTAATTAAGCCAAACAATGATACGTGTGGTATGAAATGGACTTGAATCAAATACTGAATTATCCATAAACACCATTTTGGTTATTCATGTTTCCATAAGCCTAGGATTGATTTATTGGTTATCAATAGTGGGTCATATCGTGTTGAATGTAATAAATGCACTTAATTAACAACTAAACCTGCGTATATTAAACCAAAATTACCAAACATTTCGCTAAACAAGATGCATCTCAGCAATGAAATCAGCTGGTATCAGGGCTGTTGGGTACTTTATAAACCATCGAGTGGCTTTGATCAAATTAACCTTCATAAATATTTGAAAGGTGATTGGTTGGGAGAAATTGCTGTTTGTCTGCAAGCTGTGTAACACAGGTGAATTAGTGATAATCACAATATTGTTTGACCTTTACAAATGAGGTAGAAAAAAATCAACAAAGGTGTCAAATTTAATAAACTTTTGACAATTACATGTGAATGTCATAAAAATGTATCTGAAAATGTTACAATCTAAAAAATGTAATAATGTCGAAGACATCTATATACATGTAGTTATATCCACATTTAATGTGAATTTCACTGAACATTGGTTTAGTAAAATATTACAAAAGCTTTGTGTCAATTTATTAAAATTAAAATGAAATCAAAGCCAAAATACTATCAATATTCATCTGATGTAGTTTTAGCAATGCAATATTTACACTGTTCCATATGCCACACTGATAAAGGTTAAAATGTGCATGACGTTTCATACTTGATATTTTTCTCTCATCCACTGCAATCTTTCTGCAAGATTCTGTAGAAGGACTAGCTAGCAGTGAATGGCTACAACATGCATTAAGCTAAGCAGTTTTCAAACAAAACAACATATCTATTATTGATGGTATACAGCTATACATGACATTTATAGTGTGTTTTGCTTGCCATTACTAATTAATCTAACATCAGAGAAAGACAATTTAGTGTTAGCAGATGATGGTAATCAGAGAAATGAATGATACTCCAAGCCAGTGGTAATTACTATTTAGATGACAGTAATTGTTTTATCACAGCTCTCTAGAACACATATCAAAAACAAAACCTCTGTGGAATGAAAATAAGAAAATGTGATATTTTCCCAGTTTACAAGTGCTTTTGTATTTCTGACTAACATCAGAATAATCAGTGATTTTATGTTTACTTGATTGAAAGACATTTGATATATATTATTTTTTTTTATAAATGACTACTGGAAAAACAACAACAAAAAAAACCCACCACCCCTACTAAAAAACCCATTAGTTTTATTTCAGAGTTGCTATATACTGATGAAGTGATAGTAAAAATGTCCAGTTGTATAGCATTTCTGCTAATTCAATGAACAGTTCATCCATGAAAAAAGAAAAGAGAAAAAGTGATATACTTGATAACGGGCACACTGTGAAGTACAGTACTATTGACCATGGGTCAAAATAAACATTATAGCTTTTGTTAAACTAAAACTGTATCACATCACTACTTTGTACCAACCAATAACAGAATATAACCAAATCAATTACATTTGTCTTTCTTCATCGACCAAGCCAAGCTCATCAACTAAAACCAACGATTCCCACCCATTGACATGAATGATTACTGTCAATATGGCAACAAAACGTTCGATTAGTGAGCCTACTGTCCTCTGAAGAGTCAAATCAATCCATTGGTGATCATTTTCCATGCATGAAGACCCTACATTTATAAATATTTAGATCAATGGTCATCTAATGATTACAATGACTCTGTCTCAATATAAACCATGTGAGGCACATTTATGGTTTAAATAGTACTGGATTTTCTCAATTATAGATTCATTAATTTTTGGGGCTGCAATTTGAATTTTTTTTTCCCACACAAGAGGATAAATATTTCATTTCTACCCATGCATAGAAAAATGATACAGATAAAGATATAATAAAATGGGAACAGAAGTAATTTATAATGAAATTGTTAACCCATAATAAACTATTTGTCAATGAATACTGATCAAATCAAATTAGTTATAAGAAAATCTTACATCTTGATTTGCAGATGCTAATTCTTCTTCCAGCTGGGCAACTCGTTCAAGTGCAACTCGTAATCTTTCTCGTACCTGAAACAATAACAAATGTTAGGTGAATGCTTAACACAAAAACAAACATTTCATTCAGGAAACCTTTCAACACTCATTGCAAAGCAAATAAAATTGAAATTAAAATCAGTAAATATATTTTATGCTGATTTGTTACAGTGCCTATTCTTTAAATAAGCAGACACACAAATCTGTTCTATTTATAATTCTACTGTGTAACACTTTAACACTGAAAAAATATAACATTACAGAAACTACAAAAATTAATGAGAGCATTTATCATTAATTCAACATAACTTATTTAAAAGTGAATATTAATTTTTGTAAATTCAGATTTATAATAAATGTACTTGAATGTGGGCTAGATTCTTCAAAATTCAAACAAGTAAAGATCATATCAAAAAATTAAAAGTATTCTTTAATTCTTCCATCAGCTAACTTTGTCTAAAAAACCCTCAAATTTTCATTTTTGATCAAATAAAATATTGTATTAAATTCTTCTATTAAAGGCAAAATATTGATTTGATAATAATTATTGACTGAAACTATCAATCAAAAGACATCTATGACCACAAAAGACTCCAAGTATACATTTCTAGAGAATACTGGATCAGTAACAAAATATTAATTTTAAAATAATAATATTAAAAAAACAAAATACATCCCTGCAGTGGCCAAATATCAACACAAATTAATTCTGTAAGATCTCTAACTTTACCAATAAAGGCCATAATACAATTATGTTATTCACATAAATTTGATAAATATTTAGTAGGTTGAGACACATTTCAAACATTTGCCAACTTATTACAAATAATTTTCAACTGAATACACCATCTTCTTTTCCTGCAGTATGTCATAAAGGAACAATGAACTAGATGGTGGACACTGACCATAAGGACAATTATGGAATAATAAGAGTGGACACTAAAAATCATTCAGATTAATGAAAAGATAGAAGTTATGGACCATCAGTGAATTGACAAGCGAACCTGTCACTTCAGCTGCCTACAAAAGGGTGCACACAGTCTCTAGATCATTGAACAAAGACACTCAGTGGTCAGATTATCTTGTTGAAGTGACAATCTTTGTTTTGACAATAAGCTGGTATATAACTTAAAGTGAACAGCACTATTTAACTTTACAAAGTTAAAAATAATATTACAACCCAGCATTAGTGAACTGAATGTCAAATAAATTGGTTTCTGCAATGATAATAGAACAAACATAATTCACAGACCATGCAAAACAGAAATGAAGATCAATATTCTTGTATGTTAGATAAAGAAAAGAAAAGAAAAAAGAACACAGCAATCTCTGAATGTTTTCAAATAGCATTTTTCTATGCTAGCTTAGTTATTTGTTGCCTGTTATATACTGACTGAAAAAAAAAAAAAAGCAATTAGTTTACACAGTAATCTGTGATGCAGTAATAACTACACAAAAATTTAAGAATAAGAGTTTTCACAATGTGTTAATACAAAAATTATATTTTTGAATACCTTGAGGTAAAAATGAAAGAAATAAATGGTTTAGAGATATTCAATTTATTTAAAATATTTTTTTTTTTTTTTTTTTATATACCATCATTTATTATTCTGCTTTGGGCATACACTTTTGAAATCGTACACACATACTTTGTTTGTATTAATATTTATTTATTTGTTACATCCTTCAGTCACATATACTGAAGTTCAGTACAATATCATTTAAAAGGAAATAATAATATATTTATTAAAATAGTATTTGCTTTACCATAATACCTTTTTTTCTTGAAGAAACTGCACATTTCTCTTTAAATTAATAATTCTAGTAGCTGTTGGAAAATAAAAACTGTTACAGATAAATGGGATACAAATTTACTTAAAGGTCATTTTTCTATTGTTTATGTAAGTATTACAAGTGTATTAGATTTCAATAAGGTTTTCAGTTTTTGTTTTCTTTCTTACTCCTGATTTAACACAACTCACAACAGAGAATCTACTCATGTAAAACTAGTTGTTCAGGATACAGGAAGTGTCTGAAAATGTGTGAATGTGTGATCAATAATTCATGCTTGGGCCAATATTAAGAAGCAATCATGGGCCTGATACCTTTATCCAAACTCCACAATAAATGTATTTATGACCATTAGTATAGAGAATGTGAATTTCTTTTTTCTTTTTTTTACCCATTTTAAAACAGAAAAACAAGAATAAACCAGAATCAGTATTTGTTTTGGATGATAAAATGTTCATCATCTGTAATGAAGTTTAATGACCTTGATAGCACCTTGGTGTTTTTAAACAACAAACCACAGTGATATAAAAATATCCATACCATTCATAATCAGTTTTGAGTCTTACCTAGTTGTATGTATTACTAACTATTAGTTAATTATTATGAACATATTTTTGAAATAATAAATGATTAAACTGAACTGACACTGATAGGAAACATCATTTATTTAAAATCACTGTGTATAATTAACGTGTAGGCAACAGAAACTGATACACACATGTATGTACATGCAAACAGACACAAATATGCACACACACATACATTTATATAGAGAATGAAAAAAATCTACAAAATGTGGTTTTAAAAAAGTAATACTTCTAAATACAATGTAAGTTGAAACATATTCTGAAATGTAGGCCACATCTCTCACAAATGCAACCAGTAGTTAGAAGAAAGGCAAAAGGTAAATCAATTCTTTTCATCAATAAATTATATTTAAATGTATTCTCAGCACCTATCATGTTTGGTTGGCATTGTTTAATTTTTACTGTGATTGTAGCAATTAACTCAGAACAGAAATCTTGTTCATAATTAAAACAAATGTAACCAAAAACATCAGTGCGAAAAAAAAGTGATATTAATTGGATATTATGATAATAATTATTACTGTTATTATTATTATTATTATTATGAAAGTCAAAATATGAGTAAAAATGCTGATGATCTAAGGCTGTATTTAGGTAGATTTATGTTTATTTATTTGTTGTGGAATTCAGATGAAGAACAAGGTTACTGTAAAGTACACCAAGAAAATGTGTAACTACTAATTTATTAAAAAATCCCCAGTGATTTTCCATTTACAACAATAACTAACTGAAAATAATCACAGTTCTGTCAGGCTGACACAGACACAGACAACATTCTGTCTGTGTTTTTGTGACTCTTTAAAAAAAAAAAACGAATAATGTTAATAGTCAAAATAAAATTAAAAATAACAACAACAACAATTCCCCCCACCAAAAAATCACAAAGAAAAACAGTCCATCTCCTACTCAGTTCAGTGTCTTTTACTTACTTTTTCATCTAAGGCTTTGTGATGTTCAAATAAAGATTTGAGAGCTTTTAAAACTTCGACTTCACTGGATACCCCTGCTGGTGAGGAAGCTTGTCTTTTCACAACTGTCATTCTCAGTGACCGTTCGTGGCGAGATACAAGACACTCCAAGTGTTCTAATAGTAACTGAAAGAAAATACATAATATTGTATTTATTTAAACTTAAACACAAATAAAAGTACATAACATTTTTTAATATAAAAGAAACTTTAAACAAAGTTGGTCTATCACCTGAAATTATAAAGAAATAATGTAATAAAAATGATGAACATACAGAAACAATGCCTAATACATATCAAATCGATTTAGTCACTTTATTTTAAAAATTAAATTAAATTTATCTCTAAAAAAAAAAAAAAAAAAAAAAAAAAAAAGAAATATAGAATTTATTATAAGTATAGAAGACCATGACCTAACAGAATGTGCAACACTGTTTAAACTTTATAATTCAATTTTGTTAGCTGACTTTGCATTTTTATCAAATGCTAATAATGTGATTGAAAATTAGTTTCTTTTAATTATGCATTTTTTTTAAACATAAAACCACAAATCTACACATAGGCACCATATAACGACTCAGAAAAGAAGAAAAAAGATAGAATGAATGCTTTTTAAGATACCTTTTGTGCTTGAAAAAGTAACACCCATAATCATCTATATTTTCTGCAGTTTTTAATGCAGAACTTTTATAAATGCTTTTGACAGCAGAGATAAAAAAAACTGTTTGCACAATAGGCATTTATATGAAAAGTTAATGACTGATTCCTTATAACTATTGACAAAAAATTCAAGATGGTCCAAAACAGGCAGTTTATTACTATATGATTTAACCAGAATACAGCTAACTTTTGAAATTATTTCTTTAAAACAGTCACAGTAAATAGCAAATAGAATGACTGGGTGATTCCATACACAGCTGACCAGTGATGCCTACAGATACAGCAATACAGTAACTGTCTAATAATATCATTTCAAATAAAGGCCATGTTCTTGTCTGGGCTTCTTTTAAGCTAAATAGTAATAATAATAATAACAATAATAATAATAATAACAATGACAACAACAACAACAACAACAACAACAACAACAACAATTTAAATAAGAAACACACACACACACACACACTTACATACATGTATTTTTTTATGTGATAAACCCCACAAACCCCCCCAAATTTTGTTTTTGTTTTATTTTCTGATTTTAATGCTAAACATTAACAATTTAATTTAAAATTAATTATATATTAATTAAAATATTTATTATAAATTAATTCTTTTTACATTTCAAACTGTTTAATTAACTTTTAATATCAATAATCTGTACAACATCTGCTATTTGGAAGTTTTCTTACTTTTTTAAAAATAAATTATTAGATGTAAATTTAGCAAGTTTACTATGATAATTAAATTACAACAAATATTTCATTTCATTTCTCATTTTTCATTTTAAAAACATTACTGTATTATATTAAAATAGCTCCTCCAGGTTATTATTTTGTAATGAGAGTTTAGAGAACATGACGGCTTAAATACACGAAACACATCAGAATATAAATAATCTACAGCTGAAAGAAATCAATAATTAAAATATACAGTTATTTGTCATATTAATACAGACAGACATTGTTTCAGGTATCTTGTTCAGTAAACTAAACTACTATGTTCTGAAGCACTGCTTTAATTATTTATTTTCAAATTTATTACTTATTTCACTGGTGCACCAGAATATGGAACCTGCTATTTACATTATGTTATTTTTATTATTATTGTTTTCTTTACATAAACATTTTATTGTGAAAAATATTTATCTGTCTATAAAAATGTTCAGAAGTATTCAATAGATGATGAATAATTATAATATCTTAACATATTTATTATTATTATTATTATTATTATTTTTTTAAATGATATAAAAATGCATTTATACAATATTATATTGAATTAATCTATAAAATATTTGAGTACTGAATGAGAAAATTCAACTGCATTCACCATTTTGTAATTCATCTGATAAAGCTAGTGCCTTCAGATAATAATCTGTTATTACTGATTTTAAAAATGGATTCTTACAAATCTAATTTAAAAGTAGTGTTTTTCAGTTGATGCAGAAAAGAAATAATTCCAATGAATTAAAAAATCAAATATACATAGACAGGCTTCATTACGGGTTATGGTAAAATACATTAAAAAACATCCAGGAACTTATATATTAGCAAATATATTTTAGATACATGTAACTATACTTTAATTAAATAATTGAATAGATTTTCATACAATAGTTTTCTTTCTATAAAATGTCTTTTTTAAAAAAAAAAGAAAAAAAAAGAAGAAGAAAGTATTAAATGAATAAATAAATGAAAAGAAATAAGAAACTGAAGCCTTAAAAAAAAAAAAAAAAAAAAAAAATGCAAGTTAAATTTTGTCCTCCCAAAAAATCCCATCACCAATAACTGATGGTAGGAATCCTGGATTCTGGTAATCATTTC
The DNA here is from genome assembly GCA_012295275.1 of Chrysomallon squamiferum. Taxonomy (NCBI): domain Eukaryota; kingdom Metazoa; phylum Mollusca; class Gastropoda; order Neomphalida; family Peltospiridae; genus Chrysomallon; species Chrysomallon squamiferum. The sequence continues at coordinate 18,854,720 of CM022673.1, read as the reverse complement.
AATGCATCATGCATTGGCTTCTCTTCTATTCATGAACATAATGTTGATAAAAATTAGGAACATATTAGTCAGTAGTGTTGTAAATTAGTTTCAAAGATCACAGTGGAGCTCCAAAACGTACTGTTTTATTTCACTATCAAGAATTCTGAAAATATTAAATTATGAAGTTATCTTTAAGTTTATTATATAATGTCAAAGAGCAATTTCTTCAGGTTTGATATATTTATTTATTATTATTATTTTTTTTATTATTAATAATTTTTATTTATCTTTTCTTTCTTTATTATTTATAAATTCTTTATTTAATAGGTAGTTTTATGCAGCTGTTCAGATATTCTCTTTCTTTTGGTTGGTGTTGTAATACCATAACCATTATTCATAATTGGTTGTGTTCATGTAAAAATCTGCTGATTCATGAACCATAAATGTATAATTTTGCATTCTTAGAGACACAATTAGGGATGATGACAATAACAGGTATTACAAAGTGAAAGATCATTTATTATAACTAGAAATGTCATTGGACATGAAAGGATGCAGTTTGTTTGAGTATAAAGCAATAAATTAAAAAATCTATGACTTGCCTGGCTCATGAAAGAAGTGACTATAAAATTAATGTTTTTAAATGTACATGTTAACAGGATTAATACATGTAATAGTCAATTATTTCACATATGTACAAAAAAATTACAAAAAAACGCTCATCTTAATCACTATAAAATATTGCTAATGTTATAGAAATGTGACTAAATACATTTGAGCTAAATCTGAAACAGTGGCCAAGCTATTTTCATGGAGTTATAGGAATCTGAGCTGAATTAGTCACAGTTACTAAGACATCTTTTCTCCTAGTGCAGGTTCTGCTATACATTTATACCTATAAAAATATACATCAAATGAACAGATTCAAATTTCAAATAGAATAGAGAATTTTTGTTTTATAGATAGAACAGCTCATGAATTATCTTTTAGCAAATCAACCATAATGTACAACAATGTTAATAATACAAATGCATAATGGCATTGTTTTTCAGAGACCTGACTGTTCATAAAAAAGTCACGCTCCTTGGAGACTTGTGCTGGCAAATTCCCACCAAGTGATGCATAAATGCTGGCTTCATCACAGAACAGAAATATAGGGTGTTCTAGCATAACAATCAATAAAATATGACCAACAAATTGTATGCATTTTGTAATCAGAGACAAATTACATTGATGTCAGTAGATACAACTGGTATCCAACACCTAGACATATGCCATGGTCATTGGCATCAGCCAAGCTGGTAAAAACTCTTAGAGTAAATTACACCAGAAGTGGGATATCCTGATGGGATTTGACTACAAGCTCAGGGACACCAAAACAACAAAACCATTACTGTGGTCTAAAGTATCTCTGTAAATGATAGAAGTGAAGAGATATTTCAACAAATGTAGGAAAAAAAGAACACATGGCAGTTTTTGTCCACATATTAATGTCAAACCACTTGACAAAGCTTGAATTGCAATATAGCCAGTATTTTCAAATAAAAACAACAACAAACAAACAAACAAAAACAACTACAAATTAGTGCTTTGTCTATGCTTTCTTGAAGTTTGAAAATTAATGTTAACACAACTAAATTGCTTTGAAATTTGTTATCTTTGTGATTTAAAAAAAATGATTTCTATATTAATTAAATACCCAAGTTAAAATTATTGATAATTATGAAGATAATTATTAATAAACTCTCCAAATAAATAAAACAAAATGTAATAACATATTTTTTTGAAACTTACCCTAGTATTATTTCTTTCAGCTTTTAATTCTGCGATTTCTTCTTCTCTCTCTAGAAGCTGTTCTCTCACTTGATTTAATTCTTTGTTTACAGTAGCTAATTCCTGAAAAATCAATGACAATCAACAGTCAAAATACAAAATCAATTTTTTAAAATTTTAAACGAATTTAATGTGTTTTAACAAGGTCTATGCTTAAATATCTGAATAATGTAACTTCACTATAAATTATTATTATAACTATGTTTTTAACAAAAGTAAATAAAATAACAAATGATCTATCTATTATGATGTAACTATGGTATTAATCCATTTAAAAAAAAAAGGAATAAAAGAATAAAACTAATAGATACAAATTAGTGTGGCCCATGTAGTATAAATATATTTAACTTGTGATAGAATAACGAATAAAGTATTATGGGATGTAAAAATGATTAAAATCATGTAATAATTTCCAGATACTTTTTCATAAAAATTTCATTTTATAACCCAAATTAATTATTGATATATAATTGTACAATCTTCACATAAACATAGATACATACAGATGAACAATTAGTAACATTAATAAAGCACCAGTACTGATCGTCTAATTATTACTTACATAATTACTAATTACTGTAATTCCTTACATTAATCACAATAACTAACACAAATTATATAATAACCATAAAAATGCCTCTGGTATCATCAAATTCAGAGAGAAAACTCAATAAAAAAAAACACACCCGAAAATAAACCTTCCAAAAAGAATAAACATGATTTTCAAAACATCTATTTGTTTAATTTCAGATGAATGATTTGATTATTTATCTGAAATGTTGAAATCATGATCAGCTAATAATAAAACATCAGTTCCAAATCACCAAAACATGATTATCATTTTTAAATATTTATCCAAATCTTGTTTAAATATATACAAACTGTCATGTCATTCTCTAAGGATAAAATGTCTGTTATTTTTATTCACAATTGTAGGTAAACCATAAAATATTTATAAAGGTGACTGAACTACTGAATGTACTAAAGTTTCATAAAAATACATCAAAGTCCATCAGAGAGTCCAAAAAAGAATTATTTAACAGGTTTACCTGATGGCTTTAATAAAGGGTTGCGTGACAAACTATTCATTGTACATGTATGACACACAACTGTAGATAACATCTCGATACTTACAACTAAATTATTCATGATGTACGTAATATTAAACTTGATGCATGTCATATATTAACACAAAGTGTGGAAGGAAATAAGTGCATCACACCTAGGACTTCACTTCAACACAAACTAGTTTTATTTTTAGAATGCTGAAAACTTTCAGTATAATCTTGTTTTATCTCCTTTCGTTTATTTAATGTTAATCTAATTAATAAAAAAATAATGTTTGGTAATTTAAAGCACTATGATGTGGTTTAAGATGTGACTACAATGTTAAAAAAATCCACTTTTTTAGTTCAGATACAATTTCTGAAAAAAAAAAGAATAATTATAAAAAAATTATGGTAGAAAGAAATGTTATTTTGAATTATTGTATGATTGTTTGTGTGTGTGTGTGTGTGTGTGTGTGTGTGTGATCAATTGTTTGTCACAGGAGGAATACATTTTGCAAAATAGCTTCTCTGAAATATCTATATTAGCATTCGTAAATTTAATTACTAGCTTTTTATTATTAATATAAACAAAACTATAATAAAATGTAATCCTTAGATAAAAATGTTTTTGAATAAAAAACTTGTTTTTTTTAAATTTTATTTCACTTTAAATTTCAACTTACTTTCAATAAAATAATTTAGTTCATGTCAAAATATTGATACCAAATATTAGAATATAAAAACTAAACTGACATATCATTTAATAAATGCCAAAACTTGTTTATATAAACAATTTTTAACAACATCTGAATGAACCTAAAAATATTTTGAGACAAACAAAACAATATTTGAGGTTAACTTTCAAAGTCAAACTCACAATAACAGCTTGTCTCAGATGCTTCCCGTCTCCCCTTTTCAAGTAACCAACAACGTAATCCAATCCACGAAGCCGATAATCCAAACACACATTAAAACCGTTAGCCATTGAGGAAAATTCAAACACAGTCCTCCAACACTGGAGTCAAATGACACAATGTCTTTAGAAATAATTCCATTAAAACAACAGTTTTATTGTTTGATTCCATATTTAAAAATCATTTTAGTTTGCCTTAAAAACATATAAATATATATAAATATTTTCATCCAAATGTATTCTGAATCTAAAATTGTATCAAATTTCCTATCACATTATAGCCATTGACAATTTTTCCTTCTTTTCAAAACACTGATGTCAACAAAAGCACATAGTCAATTTTCCAATTAAAAAAACACGTAGATTTTCATTGTTTAATAAAGCATCAGTTTCAGTGTTTACATAACGATGTGTTAAAATCATCTCAGTGTTGCCCACTAGTACAGTAAATATAGGAAGCTGTCTGATGCGAGCAACATGTGTACGTCAATATCACAAAATCATGGATTAATAGCATGTAATTGACTGAAATGAGCTGCAATGCAGGTATAATGACGACCATTACAAGAATAAGGCAAACACCAATATGATAAAATCCATAAAGTTTCCTCGGTAACACTCCCGCTTTCCATGCAGTTAGAAAACACCCTATTACCTGCTGTTGGTGCTGTATCCTTTAGTTATTGTGAGAATCAGGTTTTCAGTTAATTGTATACTGTGTTCTTTTTTCATCAGCATGGATTCTGGAGAGTGGGATTCTGGAGAGTGGGATAACTCAATTGTGGATATCTTCCACGGAACCTATTTTATTTGTGCACACCTTCAGAAAGAGTAAATGTTAATTGATCAAGTCAGCTGTTTTGATGCAGCTTTATTATTCAGATGTCAACACGTTTTAATTATTCTTTCTCAGATTGATGAGCTTTTTATATACACAAACCTATTTTACAGACATCACAGAAGGCACAATCAATACTGGGAATCTTTGTTAAACTATACCCTATCATGAAATATTAACTCTCTTTCACAGGTCTTACTGTAGCAGGCTGCCCTGGACACTATGGAAACAGTACACAGAATTAGCCAACTGCAACCACTTTCAGTACATACTGACATAATATTTCAACATCTGTGTTGTTTTCACAGAGGTGTGAAGAGGTGCTGAAATGTTTTAACACAAACACAGAAAAAACAAACAAACAAAAAAAACACACACATTGTATCCCATCCATATCTTGAATTTTAGTTTCTAAACTGCTCTCTTCATGTTAGTGATAATGGGTTTAAAAATAAAACAAAACAAAAATTGCTCTGTGATAAAAAGATAAGAAAACATAAGGTCTAGAAATAGATCCATTATCAAACTGAATCAATAACACTGATCATATTCAATGCTGTGAAGAACTCAAGTCATTTATCATTACTTCAATTAAATACTATTATGACAGTCCATGATGCTGCTAATGTTGTTAATAGATCCTTGTGCTGGTAAGGGTTTCAAAGAATGAAACTGATGCAAGAATAAGTTGCTAATTATGAAACAACTGACCGTGTTAGTACAGTGAATGAATAAACATTTATTTGGTTCACTCAGGTAATAGCAAAAAATAGAAATGTCCTGATAATAATTCACCTCCTTTGTCTTCATCATTAACTATTGTCATTAGTAAACAAAAACAACAAAATATATATATAAAAAGTAAAATAAAATAAAATATAATAATTATTATTAGAATAAAAGAAGAAAAGAAAACACAAATAAAAAATAAACAATTGATCAATTTATAATTTTTTTTGTATTTTATAAGCAATTTTTTAATTTTTTTTTTGTAGGTTACTGTCTGTACTCAGTAATGTACCATTACAATTTTAAAATAGTCATGTCAGAATAAATATCAAATACCAACAGATATTACTAATGTGAAAAAAATATTTAATGGAAACTTTCCTGAAAAAAAGAGAGGTTAAAATGAAGTAAAATAAATACCATAACAATTTAAATAAATAGATAGATAGATAGATAAATAAATAAATAAATAAATAAACAAACAAACAAAAAGAATAGAAAGGAAGAAAGAAAAAACTGTATAAAAACATGTCCTTCTACCTTCACTTTCAATTTATCATTATGTATGATCTACTTAATACAAATTCACAAAAACTAAAAAAATAACTACATCTGTATGACACATTCAAATGTAACTGACATTAATAGAAAAGAAATTATTTCTTTTTAACTGATAGGCTAATCAAGAATGAAAACATTATTCAAAGTGAGTATAATTATAATTTAAACATTACAGTTTGAAAAAGATGTTACAAAATTATTCAAATGAAAAACTGACAAGAATCTATTTTACAAAATATAATCTGCTGCTGTTTTATTTGTATAAACAAAGATGTTATCATGAAAGACATTTGTAAATGATGATAAAAATTTTAAAATTACGTGAGTTAATTTACAGACCTACTTTTTCAAAAATATTTCATTTTGTATTCTTGATTTTGTGTGAATAATTATGACTGTCAGGTTGAAAAATAAAAATTAAATGTATACTCACATACCATAAATACATACATACATACAAACACACACAGAAACTTACTTACATACATACATACATACATACATACAAATGCATAGATAACACATGTATACATATAAAATTGCCAACCATATCTTCTCTTCCTTCTAGAATGACATGAACATAAAAAATAACAATAGAACTTCAAATTTTATTATTTTATTTCAGTTCCAAAGAAAACATGAATATTATATTATCTATAATAATATATGCAGAACAGCAATCAAGTGAAGGAAGATATCTAGTATATGTAACAATCTGCTACATGAGATAATTCAATTTACTTTAGTCTTCTGTCAAACCGCTCATTTTCATTGGTGCTCACAGTCAATTCTCTAAAAAATCTAATCTATGGAATAATTTATCAGTGTAAATCAAATTATCTTTGATATATGACTGCAGATGGTTATAATGCAAGATTTTCAAGCTAATGTCAGTGGTTCAAATCTCCTGAGAGACTGCCTTTGACTAGCTTGTCATTTTCAACTAACATCTTCTAGGCGTCACAAACAGATCAAATTTAAAATATGGATCTCTCTAGATCAAATATTTTTTAAAATTTTCAATATTTTTCAGTTTTACAATAAGTTTTTAACTCATGTTAAATATATGCTTGTTTATATGATTGAGCCATTTGCTTTGTGACATGGTAATAGTTTTCATCTAACTCAATCGAATGTAGTAAACATGTTCCGTATGAATGTAAAAAGTGGGCAAAATATCTGATATAGTAATAGTAATAATAATAGTAGTAAATAAATAAATAAATAAATAAATAAAAACCTATTAATATATATGTAAACACTGAATAAAAAGAAATCATTTATGGTCATTCTGTGTCTAATCACGCAATGGGTTAAACCTGACTGTCTCAGATTTTTACGAAACTTGGTATACTTGTTGACTGGTATCCTACAGCACCAAATCTGAAATATTAGGCTAATCGGACCAGTGGCGTGGGAGATATGGCCAGAAAATTTTTGAAAATTTTGGCAAAAATGGGCATGACCACCAACCTTTGAACCCTCTTAACTTGGGAACTATGGGGCCAATCTTCATAAAATTGGTATTGTTGAACAGGCAACACAACAAGGATTCCAAATCTGCCATTATTGTTCAGTTTGGAAAATTCTGGGGTACACTGACCTTCTGACTTTTGCTAAGACCTCGAAATTGACCCTGTGGATCATGTGACCTTGAAATGACCTTTATTGAAATTTAATCTCCCACATGTTGACTAAAACATGTAAAAGTTTCCTGGGTGTAATATTTTTTGTTTAGCCATAATACAGACATCTGTAACTGTATATGCTTTTTGGAGTGTTGTTATTCCATATCTTCAGACTGAGTTTCCTCATGTGAAAAAGATTCATTATTTCACTGATGGCTGTCCTGGAACATATAAAAATAAGAACAATTGTATTAACCTGTGCCATCATGAAGAGGACTTTGGGTTTGGAAGGTGAATGGAACTTTTTTGTAACAAGCAACAGCAAAAGTGCCTATGATGGAATTGGGGGGATGGTGAAGAGTTTGCTGACCCAATCCTGACCAGTGAGGCTATCACAGTTTTCTGCATCAAGAATATTCCAGGCATTCACTTCTTCAACATCACACCAGACCACATAGCAAAGCATGAGTTGTAACTACAAGGGAGGTTTCAAGAGGCCAAAACAGTCAAGGGAACCCAGCAGTTTCACAGGTTAGTTCCATTATCTAAATCAAAGATGCATGCCTACAAGCTGAGCCTGCAGAGTGACCCACCAGAACTAGTAACTGTCCAGGATTCTGAGGATGATATGAGGATGAGTTACCATAGGAGCCTTCCATTTAAGCCAAGAAGCAAAACTATGTTTGTTGTCTGAATGACCATGAGGCATGGGTTGGGCTAGTTGAGGAAATTTCAGAAGAGCATGCACCCTCACAGACGTTCTAAGTTATTTTACTGGCCAAACAAAGAAGACCCTTGTTGGATTAGTGAAAGGAACATATTCTGTGTCATTGATACACCTGTTATTGCATCTTCCTGATAGATGTACTCTCTGAGTAAAAAGGATGCTAGAATTGCAAGACTATGGGGGAAGTGGGTTACTGAATGATTCTGTGACTGCTAAACTAGTGAGAAGGCAATGAGGTAAGTAGTTTGATATCATATGATCATACATGTAGGCCTACAATGTCTAACTTGGTGATCAAGAGAGATGGTAATTCCTAGCATCCAGAATTGATCATTCAGGTTTTGGTTAATCAGATGTTAATGGCAGAAAAAGGTGTTTTCATGGACGTGCATTTTTTAAATCTATATTGTGGGTAAACAAAAAATATTACACCCAGGAAACTTTTATATGTTTTAGTTAACATAAGGGAAAGGTCATCTCAAGGTCACATGATCCACAAATGTGGGATCCCAGTCAACAAGTATAAGAAGTTTTATAAAAATCTGAGACGGTCAGGTTTAAATTTTGTTTTTTGGGAGTTGAATTGACATGGAATGACCCTTTAACAAAATAATTATAATAATTACATTTGTGACAAATTGCAAATTTATGTTTTTATTAACTGAAAGGTTATTTGCAGATTATAAAAAGCTGTACTGCATATGAGATGCACACATACACACAGAGAGTTCTGATGTTATGATAAATGTACAAAAGTTTATTAACAATAATGAAATCACTGCTGTAACATATTCAGACAATCAGTATATACACATATACACACCCACACACATATGAAATATGGTAATATCTAAAATCACTATCAGTTATAAATAAATTTTTGCAAGACATTTTAAAAACAACTTTTTATGGGGTTTTCTTTTTTTTAATCTAATATTTAGATAGATAGATAATTTAATATTCAACAAATTTAGGTTTATCTGAAAAGGTCTCAAGCAAATTTTTAATAATTATCACCATTTCTAAATAGATTAATTTTGATAATAAATTCTAGAACATTTAAAAAAAATATACTGGTAATACAGGAGCAACGTTTTTTTTTTTAACTGATACAATGAAACAAAATTAATGTTTTAAATACTTACTGTTAAAATAGCACATAATAATGAATGAGTTTTTTTTTTTTTTTTTTTTTAAATGTAACAGCATACACATTTATTTCAGCTCTTATTATACCAATACAATTGTTTAGCCATTATTGTGAGAAATGTGTGAAGGCTCAGTCTACAAGGATGATTTATACTTTCACTATTTGTCCTCCACTTACAGAAAACTATTTAAATAAATTAGTATAGTTATTAACTAACCAGCAGGAAAATTGAATGCATATTATTATATAAAAGCAGGTTTAAATACAGAAGACATTAGTGAATAAGTATTTTTTTGTTTTGTTTAATTATTAATGTTTTTGAAAAATGTATTATTTTAACTACCCTAGCTATTTACCTTTTTCTAAATGCATACATGTATACAAACACTTTCAAATATATGCACATGCACACATACACATACTATACCAAACTCACTGTTTTGACTGAAAACTATTTAAAGAAGTTAAATAAATAATATTTATAACAAACCTCAGTTTACTCTGAATTAAATACTGTAAGTACACATGTACACACACACACAAATAAAAATGATACATAAGCAACCTTTCTGAGTAAGAAATATGCTTAACATTGGCCATGTACTGGTACATAAAAAAAAAAAAAAATTAATTCCAAAGCAGCAAGCTGAACTTAACAGGTGCAAAAATCTTGAAATAACCTTTCTGCTAGAAACTGAAATGTATTTTTAAACTGGGTTCAGAAAATTTGCCTTTTTTTAAAATATTATTATTATTATTTTTTTTTAAGAAAAAGAATAAAATCAAAGCTTTTAGATGTATATATATTTTAAATATTAGCATGGTAAACAAATTGAATTTTTTTTGAAAATTCTGTCTTATTTAAATCTTTTCACTGGTTTGAGTTAGATAAAAATATAATTACAATATTATTTTAATGTCTACAAGCCACTTATGTTATGTAAATATCTGCATCAGTATAGTAAAAACAAAACCCCACCTGAAAGGTATGTTTAATTAAAAAGAACTATATTTCAGTTCTTCAAAATTAATAATAACAGTAACGTATGATAAAGTGTCCATATGAGATTTCCAGTTGCTCTCCATATGAGATTTCCAGTTGCTCAGTCTCTATAGCCTTTTGTAATTACTTCCTTATAGTTGTAGGATAAATTTAATTTATTCATAACTTTTATTCTCAATTTACTTTTTTTTTTTTTTTTTTTTTTTTACTTATTTTTGTTTCACCTAAATATATTTAAATATATTAAAATCTCTCTCTCTCTCTCTCTCTCTCGCTCTCTTTTTCTCTAAACCTAGTTGCTTATATTTTAATCATTTGATTTAATCAGTCACATTTTTGAAATGGTAACCCATTCAGAACTGAATGAAAACTATGAAAATAATTTTTATTAAACTTACTATTGCTTCATCAAGAATTAATCTGATATTTAAACAAACAAAAAATGTAATTAACTTGTTTGGCAAGTTGCCTACGAAACTGTTAGTTATTTCTTTATTAAATTATATAAAAAAAATTATATAATAAAATTTAAAAACAATTTCTCATCATTTCTTTTCTTTCTTTTTTTTTTTTTTTTTTTTTTTTTTACTGGGTCTTTGATAGAATATGTTTTATGCATATCAAAGAGTTAAGAAAGCTCAAAAGGAAAGTGGATAACACTAAATGTAACTTGATATGAAGAAATGTTTGAAACAGCTGAGGAAGGAAAAAGATTAATGAACTTATAGTAAGTATATTTGTGTGGGAAGAAGGAAATGTTGGTCACTAAGATTAAAAAAGAAGCTGGTATATATATTTTATATACCACTTATGTTACTTGTATTTCAGGCAGTAATCAGTACGTTTTTACTTACAAGTGTTAAAACATCTCAACTTACAATACGCAGATTCTGGGACAAATCTTTCAAATAAATATTAATATATTGTTAAAATTGATAATTAAATAATAAATAAAAAAACTACTATAATAAAATAATAATTAAATTAAAAAATCAAAAATTAAATATAATAAAGTTGCAGGTCATGGAAATAGAAGTTAGACAATAAAAATAAATAAAACGACTTACATTATCAGTTTTAAATGTTTTAATCTAAACATGTATTTCCTAATTTTATTTTAATCATGTATGTGTGTGTGTGTGTGAACTTGAGCATTAGGTTTTTTCAGTTTAATGTCTACTGAGATAACAATTAAAAGTTGAAATTTCACAATTTTGTTTTTGAAATATAACTGTATAACTTTGACTGCTACCTTCTGCTTTTAACAATTCAAGTGACACAATTTCAAATGTGAGCAGTACAGCAACAAGTAATACAAGTTAAATCAGTGAATGTTAACAACATGCACAACCTGATCACCTTACTTCCAACTGAAACAAAAAGCTGGTTTGAATTTTCCCTCAATTCCACTGAGCATATAATAGATACTGACATATTCCAACTAAATGGAAAATCACAAATAGCATCATGTTGCATGGTCAAATATCTATTTAGTTAAAATATTTAGATTTTTTAAAATGATTATCCAGTGACTCTAAAGGTAAAATAAAATCATTAATCTAATATTTACAATGTTCACTTTACAGACATTATTATACTGCAGAAATATTGAGAATATTGTTTTTAATTAAATATTTCTTCATTATATAATTTGGAAAAGTATTTAAATAGAAGGCTTGTTCTTTTTAGTTAAAAATTTCTTTGCGATACAATACTAATTTTTTTAAAGTCATATTAGATAAGTAACATTTATATACACATATCCTCTAAGTGTGTGTGTGTGTTGTCTTAATTCAGTAACAAAAAAAGTGTTCTCACATTTCAGTTGTAATAAAATCTGTGTGCGTATGGTGATTTAACTGGCTGTAATTTCAGGTCTGGTATTAACTTCCACTATGTTAATTTTATTAGGACATCTTCAAATATAAAACAAAATTTTACTCATCCAACTAGGATATAAAAACACATATTTGTCTGATACATTGAAGGTATGCACTAAACATATGTGCTATGTTTTTCACCTGAACAAAAAAACAAAAACAAAAAAATGTCAGCCTTTTCATGTAAAGCATTTCTTGTTGTATCACAACCACAAGGTGAACTTTATCCTTTAATTAATTGACTACACAACATGTCCAGGGTTGAGTTTAGTGCTCACTAGTGAATTTGTCCATCAGAGATGCTTTGTTGCTGAGTGTTGATAAGGCACACTTGCTTCCATTTGCCATCAATCAAATGAAAAGAAAAAAACCTTCCACCTTTCTTCAGATGGCCTGATACCATCACTCAACAGAATTGTCTTGGGCTTTCAAAGCAATAACTTACTGCAAGGACTTGAAAACTGAGATTTGAAGAATGAATAAAGAAAAATGAAAGAAATTAAAAAGAATTGCTAATTTTCTTTATTTTGTACATGTCTTTTATTATTTATTTTATTGTTTTTCTTGGTTTCCTTGCCTTGGGCCACTTTTAATTTGTTTATCTGATGTCAATTTGTATTTTGAAGACGTTTTTAAATGGAATACTGAAAATTTATTGTATAACTTTAATTAGAAGACATTATTCAATTTAACAAACTACTAAAATCAGAATGGAAAGTTCAAATTAATGAAAATTAGTGAAAATAATTATTTTAATTAAGTCATTTTTTGTAGCTAAATGAACCAATGGATGATGTCTGAAATTAAGAAAGACTGAAATTTACAAGGATTTTATCAATTTAACAACATTCATAGTCTATCTTTCTCACTTCACAAATGACAGTGTGTTTAGTTAATGTTGAAAATCTGGTCCATGACTAACAAACATATTTACACAACCAGCAGAAACAATCTATCTTATTAATATTTTTAATGATGAAAGTTAAAATTGTATAAATGACGAGACAACTGTTGTTCTTTTCATTCAAGGTTAGGCATGATATCTAAATTACAAGACTTGTTGAATTAAATCTGACAAAATGTGACTTAAGAAATTACTGAGAACTATTTCTAATTAATCCACCAGAGATAAAAAAGATGAAAATCAGAATTATAATTTTCATTTTTTGACAACAGATTTAAAACAAAACAAACAAAACACAAATTGTTATATATCTTAATTAGATAGAATGGTATCTGCATTAATGTTACAAGAATCTCTATAACCTTCTGGAATCTGTTGTTTAGCCCAATCTCATATCTTCAGTTTATCCAGATAACTGTTTTATGTTTTAATTAATATGTTCAGTCAGTGACCGATATTTCATTTTACAAAGAAAACACCATTGTCTGCAAAATCTCAACAATGTCAGTAGTAGCAATTAACCACTAGGTATAAACCGACCAATACACATACACAAAAAATAAATGTATATCTACAGTATATACAGTCTGGCACATATATATATAACTGTTTTATATATATATATATATATACACACACAGGTAAAGAGCTGTAACAGATGAAAACTGTATTCCTTATCAATAAAATGCTATGTGAAAAAAAAAAAAAAGAAAAAAGTATATATAAATACACACACACACACACAATAATTTCGTAAGTTACATATTCCTTATGTTCAGAGCATACTGAAATAAATACACTATTCTTATGAAAGCAGTTATAAAAACGATATGAGATAAGTTTCTATCAAATCTACAGGGTTCCTCCCATCTGTGCCAAGCAGTAGATAACTTCTACATTATACCTCCTTCTGGAGTATCCTGATTATTTCATATATATATATATATGCTTTATTAGATACTGAAAATCTGCGTGCCAAACATGTGGTACTTCCAGCTTCTGACCTTTTTGAGATAAATACACGTTAACATTAATGAATATGAATCAGATCATGTAAAATTTGATTTCCTTGCATTTTTATATTAAAAAAATTCTTGTCATATTTAAATTTAATAATTAATTATATAACTGTTTTACTTTGAATGGTTTTATCAAAACATTTTCCTCTGGAGTTATAGTTTATTTACAATTTACTTAATTTCTGCTGGATGATAATGGTAATTAATATATAAACTGACTCATTAACATGTTTATGGTTTGTGCACATATTTCATCTGCTGAGCAGGCCATTCAGTTATGTTAAGAATCTTAGTAGTTTTTATTTTTGTTGTTCTTTTTAAACATATATCTGTTGAAATTACTGAAACAAAAACAAGTAACTGTTTTAATAAATATGTATGATAGACCAGAGTAAGAAATCAATAGAGGACTAGACAAACAAGGGAAAAAAAGAAGAAAAAAGCTGTAATGGAAAGCAGAATAATACTAAAGACATAATTAATTGTCTGAAACACTTTCTGATGATATTTTATACTGTGGAATGATATAATTACTTCATGAAAATGAAAATTTAGATAAATAAATAAAAAAAAAAAATAAATTATAAAATTTAATTGAATATACAAATGTATTTGGTTAATAATGGAGTTGTTTAATAATTTATCAATAAAAATATTCACAAACAAATCATAAACAAATCTTGTGTGATGTATTGATTTCAGTGTATTAGAATATTTTGACTGTGTTAATATTATTCATGTAGTATAATCATTTGAATAAAATTAATGAAAATATAAAATACTATTCATTTACATCAATTCATCTCAGAAACATTATTTATATTTCTTATTTTTGCTAGATTTGAAGACTTTATTTATCAAAGAATATGTGCTGTGTAGTTAAGAGAAATGTAGCTAGAATCATACTCACACCTCAGTTTAAAAAAAAAATCCTATCAATTAACTGAAAGGCTATAATTTATATGGGCTTTTCAAAAATACAGGGAGCAACACTTATTAATACTATCAGGATATATTAACAATATATAACATGCTTAACATTAGTCTGCTGTTTAATGTTTATTTTCATTTCACACTAATGCAATTATTTCATTATTTATTCTCATTGTTTTGACTCTATTTATTTTAGTGGATAGAGACACCCATTATGTTGTGATTTCATTGATAATAATTAATAATTTTGTCAAATTTGACTGCCAGAGATGTTTTACTGATTAATATGTTTTAACAAAGAAATTTCACTGATATTCTTACTGATTAACATAGCTGTTTTATTATTAATCTTACTGAATAACAGTTGTTTTATTGATTAATATTTTATTTACTTTCCTTATTAGCATAGATGTTTTACTGACAGTAGTTGTTTTATTGTTGTCTTTTATTAATAATTATACTGGCTGATATATATATATATATATATATATATGGGTCATTCCGTGTCAAATCACCCAATGGGTTAAACCCGACCATCTCAGATTTTTATGAAACTTGGTATACTTGTTGACTGGGATCCCACAGCACCAAATCTGAAATATTAGCCCAATCGGATCAGTGGTGTGGGAGATAAGGCCCATCGAATTTTGAGATTTTTTGCAAAAATGGGTATGACCACCAACCTTTGAACCCTCATATCTCAGGAACTACTGGGCCAATCTTCATAAAATTGGTACTGTTGAAAAGGCAATATGACAAGGCTTCCAAATATTGGGGGTACATTTACCTTTTGACCTTTGCTATGACCTTGAAATTGACCGTGTGGATCACGTGACCTTGAGATGACCTTTATTTAAATTTAATCTCCCACATGTTATCTAAAACATATAAAAGTTTCCTGGGTGTAATAGTTTTTGTTTAGCCACAATATAGATTTTAAAAATGCACATACATGAAAATAACACCTTTTCAGACATTAACATCTGATTAACTAAAACCTGAATGATCAATTCTGGATGCTAGGAATCACCATCTTTCTTGATCATCGAGTAAGACACTGTAGATTATTATTAGCATGTTGTATGCAAAAAGAAACTGGTGGATACCTCTAAATGAATGTAGCTTATAAAGGTTACTGATAAGCAATATCACTAAGTAAAAGCAGATGTTTTTTACAGTGTAAAAGACAAAACAGTACTTGTTTCAAAAGAAACTTTCCACTGGCTTTCTGTGAAACAAAACTAATCTAACTGACTGAATGAAACATCACAGATCAAGTCAAATGGTTGTTGATCAAATTCATTAGATTTCATACAGAACTTCCCAACTTCCATATATTTTTCAATCCTTTCATTTTTCTCCCGTTTAGTTATACCAATCTAAGTAAAGTAACAGAAGTTACTAATCTTTAAATTAAAATAAATTTTAGAAATATGTAAACACTATCCTTATTATTATAACAATCCTGTGTATTATTACTTCATCTAGCATTGGGAACATACACTTGTATTAAGCAATTTATAATAAATAAAACTTATTAAAAATTAAATAAATAATTTATATGATATTAAAAAAAAAAAAAAAATAACATTATTTACCTTTGTAAAATTCAGAAGTATATGGGGCATTTAACCAAAAATACCAACAATACACAAATATTAAACTCTAAATATGTATGCGAATATAAGTATATTGAATGAGTTTCAAACATTTTGATTTATTTTTAAAAAGTATTTTAAGCACACTGACAAATAAAGTTTATGAATGTTGCTTATATCATGGAGTAAGTATTTCTCCAAGTGAGAAACCAAAAAAAAAATTTAAAAAAAAAAATTAATTATAAATTTGGATCTTTTGGCTTGTAGTTTATTAGATAAAATATTTTATTATTATGCATAATGGAATTACCTCACCCAGAACAAGGCATCAGTCTACTGATGACTGGTATGTAAAAACAACAAGTCAAATTGAAAACAATGAATTGCATTTTACATAAATAAACAATAACAGATCAGTAACTTATAATACATACTTAAATTTATACAAATACATTTTATGGGGACACAAATAATCTACAAAGCCAGTATTTCAATTTCATAAGCTTAAACAAAACCATTTTATATAATCATATACAAATAAAAAAATATTCAGCTTGTTTGCTTACTGCTAAGAAAAGTGGAAACTGTAGCTATTCTGACATAGAGGAAATGATCAAGTGTTCTCAAGAGATGGGAATTAATATCCTGTTTATGATCAGAGTTCTTTTTGTTTTTTTTTTTATCCCCTCTACACACAGCTGTGAACAGTATTTTACATACATCAACGTATGAGAACAGGGGACATATGTTAAGTTTAACTGCATGTTATTTTGAGAGAAAAAGTGTAGTGAGTCACAAAAGTTACAAAAATTATATAAACAAGAACTTTAATCATGCATAACTAAAAATGTATCATAACCTCTCTGCAAGATGTGCATTTAGAAGAAGTAAGAAATATTATCTTGTGTTTATAAATATATGTATATATAAAAAATAATTTAATAAATACTTTACTTGTTTTAATATAAAATTATTTTAATTAAAATATAGATGATAGATTTGTTTTTGTTATTAGATATAATTAATAACTAAGGTACTGACTTTCAAACAAATATACTTAAAATCACAGAATATACATATACCCCCACATACTTTATTACAGTTGACTATAATACTGACACTTAGATCACTGTCACAACCACAAAAGTACACTGAGATCAAGTGAATAACTACATTTGGTCCAAGTAGTATTGCCACTGTTTTGTAATAAAAAGAGAGAAGTTAACTGAAATGTATTGCACAGTACACAAAGTAACAGGTGGTGAGAACTAAGAGGTGACCTGTAATAGTTGAGTACCTGATGTTAATATGTTAGATCACTTTACTTCAGTAGTGGTTTTTACAGAGGAAAGATACCAAGGATATTTGATATTACTAGATACATTTGTTTTAATTTTAATGAATCACAGCATACTGTGTGCCAACAAAAAAAAAAATAATAATAAAAATAAAAATAATAATAATTATTAGTATTTAGACAACTAATATATTTTTTCAAACAATTTAAATAAGATTAATTTAAATAACTGTTTGGAAAGTTAATCATTTTCCATTCCACAGAAATATATAATTAACTGCAGTGATGGTACCACAAACATTTTTATATTCATAATGAATATAATTGTAAAGATACATATATATTTCTTCTAAATATGATATTTTTGTGTTATTAAAATATAGTTTAATATTCTTAAAATTTTACTTTTTGAGTATTAATAAAACAAAACTGAAATTTATCAATAAATTAATAAATATTAACAATAATTTTTTTTTATTTAAAATCTTTTTGATAGCTATCATTGTATTAATTTCTATTTTCTAAATTTTAATCTATTTGTCCATTATATTTAAAGCATTGTATTACAAACATAAACAAATTTTATCCAATTATTTTATAAATTATTTAAAAAAAAAAAAATTCTTAATTCATAAACATAAAGTTATCAGGAATTAAGAAGATTCGTTTTTAAATGATGCTAATTTACAAAACTGAAAACCAAAATATAAAAAAAAATATATATAAAAATAAAAATAAAATAAAAAATAAAAAATAAAAAATAAAAAATAAAATAATAATAATAATATATATATATATTTTTTAAATAATTCAATCAATAATGCCAGCATATATTTAGGAAGTAATGAACCCTTAGTCATAAAGGTGATTCAGTATGAAAATGAGTTGGAAGTAATGAATTTATTTCAGTGAAAGAGGAAAAAGACTAGATATATTGACAGCTCTGTCTTCAGAACGAGGTAGAAAATGACATCATTCCAAGGGACGTAGTCAAGAGTTTCCTTTACAAGGAACTAAGCTGACACACTTCTGATGCCGTTGTCTCTTAGATAAAAAATTTACACCTCAGCGATTTTAGAAATGAATCAACTTTCTGATAGAAACAACTTTCTGATATTTTTAATTTCTAAGAAACGTAGAGATCTTAATTTATACAAAATGGCGTCTTAGGGACAAAGTAATCAGCGTAGGTGCGTTGAACATAAATAAGTTAGAACCGGCACATTGCGTGCACTAGCGGCAAAGATCAAAAGTACAGACTTACCTGAGGTTGGGTTTGCAGCACCTGTTTCATAAGAGCATCCCTCTCCTTTTCTACCTCAACTACTTTAGCCTGGGCTAGCGATAACTGATCTTGGGCATCTCTCAAACTCTCCATCAATTTATCCCTTTCATCCAACATGTTAACCATCAGTTGTTCAAAATTTGAGTCGTCCCCGGACCCTTGCGACTCTCTATCGTTCGAGCCATCTTCAGAAATCGTTGGCATAACGTCGCACATCATTTTGGATTTTTATTTTAAAACTTCTACCGTTACCCCAGTATTAACCAAAATCAGTCGAAAGGGGGTAGTACACAGACTTCATCAAAACGGGGATGGTTCCGAAACGTTTATCGTCATATTTCATGCAAGATCAACAACTTATATTTCATTCTGACGGCATCGATCATCACATGCTTACAATATTACAACCTTCCCTGAATATCAAAACGTCTCCGCTTCATCAGTAGTACATATTCCACCCAGAACCAACTACATTTGTCCTGTCAATTCATCCTTCACTCAATCTCGCCTTTCAATAGGAGCCATTTTATCTACGGAAAGTGTGTCATACCCATAATTCCACTGAAGAAGGGAAACAATTCTTCGGCCAGCACCAGAGGGCACAACGAAAATTTATAGGTCTCGATTATATTTACATAATGCTTGTATTTAATAACTTCTGTAGGGATAGTTTCAAAATATTTGTTTTATTACAAATGAAATGAATTGTAATTCACATTATTCCGTAGAAAATGGAATGAATTAATAATAATAATAATAATAATAATAAATAAATAAATTGATATATATATATATATATATATTTTGTATGTTTATGTGCATAAATGTTATTTAAACATTACTTTACAAACACTTTTGAAGAAATATTAATTACTAATAATTATAATGATGCACTTAACAAAATTACTATCTTGTCCTGAGATATCTAATGAAGACCTATACACATTACTGTATTATTATGACATGAACACGTGCAAAATATAGTATGATAAACATATTGAAAATAATATTAATTAAAGCTTTTTTTAACATTGTGTAATTTTGTCTGTATCTACAATTTAAAATTCATTCCATTCTACACTGTTTACGTTATATACATTTTATAGCAAAAATAGTTGTTTTATTGAAGAAAAAAAGCTACATTATTATTATTTTTAGTTTCGAACTTTAAATTTAATATTTGTATTTTATTTTTTGTTTCTTACTTTTATATTGTTGTTGTTATTGTTGTTGTTGTTATTATTATTATTATTATTATTATTTGCTTTTAATTTTCATTTGAGAAAACCCCGATCTGTGGACAAATACAGCAATTCAGAAATTCGAGACTATCGACGTTGGTAAAGATGATCGACGTTCTGTATTTTTCTCTCGTATTGCATTTTTGTATTTTCATTTACATTTTTTGAAAATGTATATTAATTGTTATATCGCAAGGAGAGAGCCATGCCGAAGGGGGGTAGGAGGGGGAAAGGTCAAAAGAAGGCTGCTGCATGTTCATCAGGAGGTAAGATACTGTTAATGTACAACGTAACAAGTTACGAAACATCAAACGAACGATGGTTGTCGTAAAACAGATTCCAGGTTTTCTTTTTAGAACACGGTTGCAAACCTAATTCGTTTCATATATAAACAAAGACAACATGAACATGATATAAATTGTTATCATCATTTCACTTTGTAAATGTCTATGTTGGATTTCAAATGACTGATGTTTATTATTAGATCGATAATTAATACGATATAATAATTATACGATATTATATCAATATATGGAAAGTAAGAAGAAAAAACAATCGATATGACTGAGACATCGATGATTAAAACAGGTTGGTTAAGAACAGACAGCATAAACGAATTATATGTAGTTGGTTAAGAATAAGTACTTATAAGCATGTATCATACCTTCATCTGTATAACCATGTATCATACCTTCATCTGTATAACCATTACAATGCAAATGATATTTTTTTATTTTACACAGAATATTTTAACAAGGTGAATCATTATACATATTAAAATAATTAGCATATTTATGATATTAATAATTCGTGTTGTGATTAAAAATTAATTTGTTCATGGTATACGAATACAGACATTGTGGGGTATTAACATGGTGTCTCTTTACTGCATTCCCCTATTTGATACCAGTACAGTAGTAGTAATTCATAACTTTATATATTGGTAGTTAGTTTTAAAAAATAATTTCAGAAAAGCTACTCCTATTATTATTATTATTATTATTACTATATTATTAGAGCTAGTGAGCAACTTGTAAAATTTAGTAGTTCAGTTATAGTTTCTCAGTAGCATATGAAACTTTAAATTAATTTCTTTTTTTTCAGATGTGAGTTTGAATGATTATGCCAATGCTCCATGTTGTCTATCATCATCATTACGAGTTAAAAAGGGAAGTGCTAATGCAATTCATGCTGAAGGTGATTGTAATAATTTTCTTTAGAGTATACTTATTTATGTCATACCATTTTATTTATTTGTCATGCTGCAGTTCATCAGTTTTATCATAAGATTTTTGAATTTGTTTTAAAATATTTTTTTAATATTTTGCAAAACCAGATGGCAAGAATTTGACAGAAGATTTGAATTGGTTTGAGAAAGATCTTGATGACTTTGACATTGAAAACTCCAGAAACAGTGAGCAAGAGGAGGAGGAAGAAGTGCTAGTTTTTCCTCAAAATGCTGGTTTGTAGTCCATCACTTTGTATGAAGCAGATTCATTATGGTTTAGAGTGTTGACACATGCATATGTACGCTCACACACACACACACACACAAACATCTAATTCTATTTCTGTGCTTTTCCCGTATATCCTGTTGATTTACTGAGCATGTTGAAACCCCCCAAAATCCCATTTTAATGATACAAATTAAATTGCCTTGGTGCCTCTACTCTGAAGAAAGTGTTTGCCATAACATTTCTGATTAAACCTTAGGCAACACTAGACATGCCCTAAAAATATTAAAACTTGAGGTACTATTATAGCAAAACCCTGATCAAATATCATTTCATATACAGTGTTTCAAAGCAACAAAAGTGCCATACTGCTTTGTAGTTTTTTTTTTTTTATCAAGTAAAACCAGAGACATGATCACAGTTTTAATTATTGTTATCTGAACGTAATCAACATATAAATATTTAATAATGTTATTTATTACTGTCAGAATGCCTGGTCATATTTCTTGTAATATTAATTATTTGTATTGGAATATCACTCAAATATACATACATAATTATGATAGTAATGTAATATTTACAATTCCATTGAATGATACATGTTTGTTAAAATATTAATTGTTGGTATCATAATACCATCTACACATATCTATATTATACTGATTCTTGCAACAGAAGGTAATACCACCAGTTGCCCTGCACGACGAAGACATCATCGGAAGAAACACACATCATCAGGAGAGCAGGAAAAGAAAGGTGTGGTGTATCCTATAGACCTGTGGTATGTGCTGTCTGGTTACATCTATCCAGAAGATGTTGGTCGTTTTGCTGCCCTGTGTCATGACACATACATTGTGGTGGGGTCATGTGCCTTCTGGCGACAACTCTATTTGAGGTAAGAGTTTGATTAATTAAAAGCAGGAATAATTTACAACATGTATATTTATCCTTTCACTTCAAGAATTAAGATACAGCACACATTCACATGTATTTATTTTAATTTATTTATTTACTTTCTTATTTCTTACCTCATAAAAGGTCTACAGTCAGTAATTGAGAGTATTTATGCATCATATTTTTTTCTCAGAAAAGTGTTAAAGTATTTATAATATGTTTGTCTGAGCAAATCTATTTACGTATGTTAATATTATTATCCTTTTATTTTGCTTTGGGAATAATAACAATAACAAAACCAATAACAATATTTTACCAGAATTCTTTTTACTGTTGTGGTTATTAATTTGACTACTGTATGAAAAAGTAAGATACTGAGTTCACTTATTTTTAGATACTATGACAAAAGTATCAAACTCCCTGATGAGATCAAACCACAGAGCATTGAAAGAATTCGTGGACTAAGAGCCAGGGTGATCCGTTCCATGTTTTACCTGTATTCTCCACTGTCACGCTCCATTTCAACAGTCCCTTTTGAAAACGAACCCCACAGCCTACAGGGACAGCGCTGTTTACTAGCATGGCATCAACCAGTTAAAAACATGTGGACATTCTGTTTCAAATTCCTAAAGCTACAATCAACAACATTCCGACCAGGACCTGTTGAGTCATCTGGACAAGACATGCTTCCTGGTTACAGTGATCTCTTTCACAATCCTGAGGAAGGATGTCGCATCCTGGAGATCCAGTGTCAGAACTTTTCCTCCATCCCCATGGTGATGGGGATGGTGTTGAACCATGTGTACCTGACAGTGAGTGCTCGCATGCGACACTATCGACTGCGGTTGCTCTTTGACAGCATTCTGCAGGATGCCAACTCCAGCTCTGCAGAGAGAGTTGTTGACCTAGACCCAGTGGTTAATATCAGGATTGTGCCCTGGTGGGATACAAAGTATCCATTTACATTTTAATATTTTATTTTTTGGGTTTGTCTCTTCTTTTTAAAGATTTGTAAATAGGTGATTATTTATTTATTTTTTTCCTAGATGTGGGTAAAAACATAGATTTGCAAATGTGTGATTTTGAAATCAGTCAAACATATTATTCATAAGTTGTCAAATGTTGTTAAACAAAAAGCTAATGCATAATTTGTTTAGTTAACCTTATATACATATCTTTGCAACCACTGATTATTTAATTTAGTTTTTTTAAACATATCTTATGTTATTTTTTAACATTTTGGTTTTTTAGAACCTTTTGTAAGCATTTGTCAGCAGTTTATTAACTGATAATCTACAGTTTTTGTAGGTACTGTTTAGGTTTTAAAAACTGCAGTTGACAAAATTATCAGATAATAAGACTGATGTTTTGCTACAAAATGATTCGTAGTTTTAAAGAAACATTATTTTGGGACCAACAGACTGCAATGTTAGCAGTTAAAAATAGAGAATACATTTGTCTATGCTGGCTGATAATTTTATATTAAATATTTGTTAACAGTAATTTATATTCATCTTGAAGAAATTTGAAAATTAAGATACCTGTTGATAATATTTAAAAATAAACTGTAAAAGTATTATGTCCATAGATACCATTAATATTTTTCGTTTTAATTTAAGTTTATAATCTTTTTCCATGAACTATTTGAAAACATGGATTGTCAAAACTATATAAATTCATTTTTGTGAAGTATAATGTTACTTACATTTGGAAATTTGTGATCCACTCATCATATGGTTAAATTTAAAAACAGAAAAGTTTCTCAAATCATGTGAGCATGTTATCGGAATTCAAATACCATAAGTAGTTAATCTATTTAAAAAAATTTTTTAGCAGCTTTAGTATAAAGAAAATTTCTTATAAGAAGATTGTGTTAAATCTAGGTAATTTTTATTAAAGATTATATAGATAAATAGATAAACAAGAAGCCAAAATCTCACAAGTAATTGTAAAGGAAATTTCTGTTGGAATTGTCCAAAGTTAGCAACATATTAATCATAAAATTTTCTAAATATTATGATGTTATTTCTGTTAATGTAAGTGGCTTGAATCTTTTGTTGTCACAGGTATGAATGTTAGCAAATAAAAGAGAAGACATTAATATTTGATTGAAGATGATAGACAGTTAATCCAAATTACAAAACTACAATTCTGCCAGACATTTTTAATTGTATGTTTTGGTTATTTTAACAGTTATATTGTTGTTGACACAAGGAAGTGATTATATTTTATTTTCTGTGTTCTACAAAGTTAAATACTGTGGTTTGTTACTGAAAAATGGCTTAGTATAATTTGTTAAATTTGGCAGAGAAATAAATTATTTATATAAAATAATAATTGTGATTTTTAAGTGTTCATTCCCAGTTAAGGTAAAACATCCATCCTCCATTTTCCTTTGTTTTACAAACTTTTGATACAAGTAAAAAGTGATTAAATAATATTGTCACAATTTGATGTTGAAACAGCATTTATATTTGACTACATTTTAATAATGTCAGAGACATCATTTCATTACATAATGAAAACCACTTCTACAATTATTGTTTTTATCAGTTACAGAGCACTAGCTTGAATTGGAATGAATAGAGTGAAGAGAAGTCCCGTTACTCTTCTTACATTGAGCTTATTTCTCACATTAAAATAAAATAAAGTTAAGTGACAGATTAAAACCAGTTGACTAGAAGTTAAACACTGAATGGAATATATGTTTATTTCATCAAAGGAATGTATGATGACAATTACTAAAATACAGTTTATTCAGATTTTTATCTAGTAGCGAGTTAAAATCTTTTGAAGAGAGGTGTTTTGGAAAAGGAAGGCAATAAATCTCAAAATAAAAAAAAATATTTTATTGTTCTGAAATGCACAATTTACTCTGCATACTTTTTTTAAGGAATGTGTTTTGCTTTTCAGTCCTAAATGAGATTAAAAAAATAAATAAAAAAGTAGTATAGACAATGATACCATTTACTCATTTATTTTATACATGCACTCCTGATTTTCAAAAATGAGCCTCATTAATTTTTGTATGAAATCTAAATCTGAACATGTAAACTGAGATAAATTCACATATGGAGGCATTTAATGTGAAAGATCATGTCATAATGACAGATACAATTTACTTAATAATGAAAAACTGAAGTTTACAGAGTGACCGAGTATTTAAAAGCAATTTGTACAAGCACAAATAGACATAGCATCTGCAGAAACATCAAAACATTAACCTATTTTAACATTCTTGGTTGGGTCCATTTCTAATTATATATAATGAAAGTAATAATATTGTACAAACATTATATATCTGAAATAAGCTTAAAAGAGATGTTTGTCCCACCTATGCATTAATATTTTTTCTCAGGAAGAATGCCATTTTAAGATTGTAAAAAAACAAACAAAATATCACACAAGTTTGTTCAAGTAATCTCCCTTGAAATAAAACAATCTCAATATGCAAAGTATTATTACAATATGTAAAATGGTTTCCAACTTAGATGATTTATACAGAATCTCAGAAATAAATTTAAAAAAATATCAATCTCAAAATTCAATAAAGTAACAGAATTTTAAAATTTTGTCTGCTAACAAATATTTTGATTAAAATCAAAACCAGCAGTTAATATTATCTAATTAAGTAAATTAACATAATAATTAGATATACCCAATCAAGAATTATGTTTGATATTATCAATAAAAAAAATCATGTTATAAAATTATGCAAAACAAATATATGAGTAAGACAAAAACACTTCAAAATAAACTAACATGATTTACCAAAACATAATTAAGGAAACTAAACAAAACAACCCTACCCCCCACATTTTTAAAATATATGTTCTATTAAAATAATTCATAATTACTGAAGTTTGCTTTGAACTGAGAAAAACAAAATTTATTTACAAATTACTGTCAAAAGGTTTGAATAATAAAATAGCAATTAAAGTGACAAGCACTAATGACACAGTCTTAAATACTGTGACTTAGTCCTCATAAAATCACCAATAAAACATTTTCTACATCTGTCTGTATATAATATACATATACATATACATATACATATACATATACATATACATATATACATACATATACATATACATACATATATATATATACACATACATATACATATAAAATCTTTTATCAAATTCATTGAAATTTAATTTCAAAAACGAGATTCAAATGATATAAAATTCAATCTTAAAAAGAAATCAATGTTTATTAGTTACAATACAATTTAAAAATATATACCAATTTAAAAGAAAAGCAAGACCATAAAAATATTCTACAAACTTTTAAAAATTGCTGACATCAAACCAACCATTTTACTGATTTAATTTATGATTTAAAATGTGATAAAATTTATTTATTCATAATTCAATAAATATAAAATATAAAATTTTAAAATTATAAAATGTATGTAATGAATCTGGAATGAAGTGCAAGATCATTATTAGAATTTTATAACTACAGCCAAAATTTAAATATGATATGAATTAATAATAATTATTATCTTTTTTCTTGAATGAGACCAATAAAAAAAAAAAAAAAAAAAAAAAAAAAATATATATATATGAGCAACATTGCCCACCCGATACTAAGTTGTATGTTTCTAATACTTCTAGCACTATTATGTCTATATAATGAATATGTATATATTTATATATACACACAATAAATATATACAACATAAACAAATGATAAGAATCTGAAAACATCAGACATTTCAATATAAAGCTTCCAAAAAAGATATGTGAGTAATGCAATATTTCAACCAGCTGACAAAACATTCATGTATGTCAAATTGTGAGCCAAGTCAAACCAATTGAAAATGTTTCTTTAGCAAGGACTAAAATATAAATTTATATATAAATAATACACATTTAACATTTCTATGTATTAATCTGGGTTTTAAAAGGCTCAATAACAACATTATTGACTGTTTACCCAGTGAAAAACTAAGCTATTTGTGACCATGAGTGGGCAAAAATGGAAGAGAATAAAATTAAAATAAAGCATCAAGTAACAAAAAATTAAAATTCAAAACAAAAACAAATTACATACAAATTACATTGATACAAGTTCTTAGGAAGAAGACTACATAAAACATCTCTGTATTTAATTTTTGTATTTTTATTGTATTAAGATACATGGAAACTGATCCCCAATAACAGTTAATACTTGAAGCAGTTAACAGTTAACAAAATGCATATTCAAAGTCATCACCTAGACTTTAGAAAAGTGATTAAAATAATATTAAGATTTTAAAATTCTAAATTCAACAATTTCACCTTAATAAGTATTTATGAATAATGATCAAAATGAATTAATAATTAGAAAAAAATTAACAAAAATAAATGAAGTAAATGTAATGGTGACTTAAATATTACAAAACAAAAACATTTCTAGTACTGAACAAAAATAACCAAATATGATTCATAATAAAACAAACAAAACAAAATTATTCACATCACAAACAAAAGTAACACTACTGCTTCTCACCATTTTTAAACTTTTATACTTCAGAGCAGTCATGAAAGTAAATCTTTATATTTTGTTCCACATATCAGTATGTGTTTAAAGTGCTCTTGTTTACAGCAGTGTATGCCTAGTTTCATCCTTAATTATTTCATTTTCTTAACGATTGTTTTGAAAAACAATAAAAACTTGCAGCTCCAAACTTCTCCTCATAACAGGGCTGTTTAGTTGATTTGAGTTTATTTTTCTTTTTCTGTGTTCCACCTGTTTGAAGTCTTTCAAGAATATAATTTTCAGTTCTTGTGAGAATTTAATCAGTTGTGCTTACATCAGAGGTATTAAAAGTTTATTTTTCTTCACAGGTTCGCTGAAATTGTAGATTGTACTCATAAATGTTCTCTGTCAGTACATGACTGCACACATTTCCATCAATGTTCTGAAAGAAAGAAAATAATAATAATTAGAGAATTTATATATTTAATTGTCATTTATAAATCTTCACTTAAAGAAATTAAAGAAGAAAGTAATATATTATTCAGTATTTATATTCATGAATTGGATTGTAATTAATATGTTCTACTTTATAGACGTATATCTATAGTAATAAGACACATACATTCATACACAAATGTACAAACACGCAGTCATATGCACACCCATATGCAAACACACAAATACACACATAAATACTGAAACATACACACACACATATGCACACACAAACAAATGCACACAGTCACATGCACAAACACAAACATACACACATACAATACATAAGTGTTTCTCCTTATGCAAGAAATAGGAGGAAAAGCTGCCTGCTCCTTTTTACACACAAAATTCAGAAAACGTCCATCATCATTTGTCTAAATTCTCAACAAAATGTTCTGATAATTACTGACTCAAAATCCATCTGTAATTGATGTCCTCCGAAGGAATCAGTCTGTCAAACAAATGACACTTTATAGTGCAAATAAACAAACACAAACAACATTTTGTAGTTCCAGTATACAAATACACATTGTTTTAGAATACTTACCACTGTTGTGATTCTGAACTTGTATGACGTTTTATAGTAAAGACCAATGTTAACTTGAAACTCGGCTTTGTTAGTCTGAAAAGCATTAAAATGAAATCTATAACTTAGATCAATAAGTCATGACATTCAAGTCTCATTAATTAATCTAAGTGGCTGATTTTAAATGAAACATGGAAATGGACAAGATATTGTTTTATCTGTGCTGGTTTGTTTTAAATGAAATTTTTTTTTTTTTCAAGTTTACTGGTGAATGAGAATGATTTTGTCTTACAGTTTATGAATAATAACTGAGATAAAGAAAGAGTGAAAAAGAGTATTAATATCAGTGAAAGTGGAGAAGAATAAAAATACAAAATGTAGATACCAATCCTGAGGAAGGGCGTGGTGTTGGGTTTTCTATGGTCTCATCAGGACACTGCTGATTAAATGGGTGATAGGTTCCACAGTATGTCACTTCAGCAGCATCTGTCAATCTGAAAATAACAAAATAATACACACTCAAACATATTCATCTTTTAAACCGAAATTTATTACCAAGTCACTAAAACATCTATACAAATTTGCTTATAGTCTTGATTATCAAAAGTAGTTGTAAGAAATAAAACAAATATACATTACTTATTTAGAGTAATTATACATTTGTCACTTAAATTGAGACTTATTAGTTTGGGATGTAAGTGGAGAAATGTTTTTTGTTACAAACCTGAACTGCAGTGTTACAGGCTGAGTGTAACCAAAGTCAGGATGAAGTTCTGCAAAGTATGTCTTGTTGTGTGGGGAACATTCTCCTGTACAGTACTCAGGTCCAAATGTGAAGTTCACTTCTTTTATTACAATGTGAGTCACCAGCTCAGCTGTAA
Source organism: Chrysomallon squamiferum (assembly GCA_012295275.1). Lineage (NCBI taxonomy): Eukaryota > Metazoa > Mollusca > Gastropoda > Neomphalida > Peltospiridae > Chrysomallon > Chrysomallon squamiferum. Next base: position 18,824,431 of record CM022673.1, on the reverse strand, counting down.
CACAGATCATTAAACAATTAATACAATTTCTACAAATATTTTAAAGTAAAAGTAAATGTTAAGACAAAATCATACAATTGTGAGAAAATACACAAAAGAGGAATATTGGACAATTTACTTGTATTTTCATTTAAATTGTTCATTTTTACCTATTAAAGGTCACTGGTCCTGATGATGTAATAATTAAATAATATGAATATTTAAATAAAATGAAAAATAACCTTGTCTCTTTGTTCTGTAATGGATAATGTTGTATGAATTGTAGCCATCATTGTTGTTGTTGTTGTTGATGATGTTGTAGCTGCCATCAATGACATTGTATTCATTGTTGATAACCTGTGGATCATTGCTTTGAGTTGGGATGTCGACAATGACAGTATTTAGGTGAGGTCTCTTTGTTGTCTGTAGAAAGAAAAATATTAACTGAAACTTTTGTGAAAAATTATAACCAGTTTAAAAGTTGCCATTTGTTTGCTATCAGCAGGCTTTAGTTAGATGCATTCTTTTCCATGTGCCCAGTGGGCTATTTCATGTCCCAGCCACTGCTAATTTACGCTGCATTATGTAAAATGTGCTGATCTGTTTATAACATTTTTTCCAACAATAGATTCCCTTTCTCTATCATCATTATACAATAAAACAAGAAACAATAATGTTTCCTGACATCAACTGATTCATTCTACAAGTTTGTAGTCAATAATGTTTTGCTGGATCACCCATTTTGCACAAAAACACAAAAATTTAAGGAAACTGAAACAACTGGGCCAGTTATCTTGTAGAAATAACAGTCTGACTGAGATAGCAATACTACTGGTTCTCTATGGCCTGAATGTTTCCATTACATATTTAAACAATTAAAATAAAACAATTATTAATTACTGAGTTAAAACAACTTCTCTGAAGAATTTCAATTTCATACACAGAAGTAGTTTAATAAAATTATTTAAGGCATTCTACAAACATCATACACAATCATCTATTTTTATAATCCATAAAAAATTTACAACAAAGAAACTACATACAATTATTTATAAACTAGTAAAATGGAAAACCTAATATCTAGCTGTAACTTAAATTTTATAAAAATCTTTTTTCCATCATAGTACAATTTACTTACCTCACCAGGAACTACATTTGTATCAACCACATTCCTTTGTCCTGTAAAACAGAAAAACAAATATTCAACTTAATGTCAGCAAATATATGTATTGTCTATTTCAGGATAACTGAATTGTACTATTTGGACTACGCTTGCAGGATTTATTGACTTGCATTTAATATAGAATGAGGGTTGTGATAGATAAACAATGAATAAAATCATTTTAATACTTTCTTCCAGTTTGGATTAATAATTTTCAGTGTGGATTAAAAATAAATACATTATTTGTTTCATTTTCAGTTTCTGAACTCTGCAATGAATCCTACTGGAATAAATATTATTTTCTTTAGCTAAACCTAATTTTCCCCAGTATTATGCCGACTACAACAACTGCAAGACAATGTCAAATATGAGCTACATTTACCTTGGTCGTGGTGGATTCTGTTGGTGTTATCAGGCTGGTCTTCAGATGGGGCACGACAGCAGTGGACTTCACACCGATCAAAACAGGGGGGATAAGCAGGAACCTTTTGTGGCAAGGTCTGTGGATGTTTTGTTGTGGCAGTAGTAACCACAGGCAGAACTAGCAAAGTCAATGATTAAAATGAAATGTTTTATATCAGAATATTTTCTGTCAATATACAAAAATAAAATTACAAATAAAGTGTTAATGGGGGCAAATAACACATTTGAAAAGGGCATTTTATAATGCTGTTTATGGTAATTTTATTAGTGGAAAATAAAATATTAAATCTGTCTATCAGTCAGAAGTTGTTTCAAAACAAAGAGCTAGGTTATGAACAGTTATTTGGTTCTTTTTCTATAGCTAATGAACAGTGGATGTCTGTGTCACTGAAGTGCACAAGCTGAAGGAAAACCATTAACTGTTTGAGTTCTTTATGAAATACAAAAGACAATTTGTTAAACAATTACTGTTCAGTGTAAAACTTACTTGTCATCGGCTTTTGTTTTGTTAACAGAACTGTTGATTTTGAAGTTGATACATCCAGTCTGGTTATGTTACCTTCCTCTGTGACATTGCTGTGCATTCTGAAAGTCGGTAAATTAAATAACATTAGGCAAATCTCTTTTTTCTTTCTTTTTATGACTGTTTATGCTTGTTATGTGAAATCTTTGTGTGTATATATATATATGTGTTGTCTCTTTCTGTGTGTGTATGTGCGTGTGTGTGTCCTCACAGTTTAATTATAGTTGTATATACTTGGACATACATAGCCCTAACTTAATGTAAAGAAAGTTATTGTTTTTAATTGTGTGACTGTATATTTATCACTATGTAGTAATCAGTTAAGACAGTAGACTAACCTCACTCTCAGTGATGAGTACTTACATGTGGAGGTGAGGTGATAGTGTTGGTGGTGTGTTTGTATAATGATGTAAATAATACAGTAGACTAACCTCCTTCTCATTAATGTACTTACATGTGGTGGCGAGGTGACAGTGTTGGTGGTGTGTTCTGTATAATGATTTGATGTGTCGGGGCTTTATGCCGCTCCAAAATATACAGTGTTGTTATAGCAACGAGACTGAAAAAATATAATTAACAGATATGTATAGTATCAAAAAACAAAAACACACAAAACAAAACAAAAGCTATTGTAAGTATAATGTGTTTGGTTAAATACAATATGTATGGTGATAATGATATTAATAAGGAATTTTATTTAACTAAAAGCCATTATAAATATAAATATCATAAACATATAACTATCAAATATGCCATTATGAGTATATATATGATAATGATAATAGTAAAGAAAGCTATCTACCAAAAATTCATTATGAATATAAATATGATAACAGTTAAGAATTGTATTTATCAAAATGCCATTGTTAATGTTAACAATTAAGACTGCTGTTTACCCAGAAAGCATTATAAAATTAGAATAATGATAAACTTGAGAATTCTATTCACCAAATAAACACTATCAGTATATGATAATGATAACAGTAAAGAATGCTGTTCACCAAATAAACAATATCAGTATATGATAATGATAACAGTAAAAAATGCTGTTTACCAAATAAACAATATCAGTGTATGATAATGATAACAGTAAAAAATGCTGTTCACCAAATAAACAATATCAGTATATGATAATGATAACAGTAAAAAATGCTGTTTACCAAAAAGCCATTATGAGTATGAGTATGATAATTGTAGCCTGGATGAACTTGTTGCTACAGAGAACAGGAAACTGAGGAAATCTGCTGCTGCTGCTGCTGCTGTGTCTGCCTGATTTGTGTGCAGATTTTCTGTGGCTGTTTCCATGGCTTGATGGCTTCTTTGGCGATGTTACTGAGCTGCTGAAAATTAAATATTTTTTTGGTTTTATTTTTTTATGGTTAAAAGGCATAGAAATTATAAAAAAGAGAAAACAATGTATTTTTGAAATGTAAAATATTAAAACTCTTTAAATACATTTAATCAAATTTGTTTCTTAAATTCTGGTAATGTCAGAATTCATTCTAAAAATATAAGTGAAACATGAAATAATTGCGAGTCCTTGTTTGAACAAGTTCACACCAATTACTCTTTATAAGCAAGTTTGTTCACTGTAGTTAACTAAAATAATTCACTGACAAAAAAGCATCAATGATAAAATATTCTAAAACTGACTTCAATGGTTTTAATGAATATATTCATGTATGTAAATTACAGTACTGTAATAATAAGACAAGCTGTAATGTGGATAACACACACACAAAAAAAGAAGAAAATCAGACTTATTTCTACTGTTATAAATTGTTTTCTAAAGGTATGTTTCAGGAGAAAAATGTTTGAGATTTAAAACTGCCAGTTTGTTTTTTACCTCACAGTACTGACACTGATGCCAGATTTTGAGCTGACATTGGACTTGAGGCTATCAAATCGTTTCAGCTTTGTTAATCTCTTGTTCATCTTTTCCAGTTCATCAATTCTGTTTTCCAGGTTATCTGTCAACTTACACAGTTCTTTTACTGCTCCAACATTTTCCATAAATATACGATCCTAAAAGCAGACAAAAACATTCAGGTACAGAACATAAAATAATAAATAATGAAGGAAGAATGCAGCCAGTGAATAGATTAAAAAAAAAAAGAAGTATTATATTGATCAATAGGTAAAAAACAAAACTTTTTTTCATATAATTTTAGAATGAATCAAAATAAAATATCAATTACGTTATTTTAATCTAGGACCAACAATTATTTCACAATTATTATTTATCAGGTAAATTAAGTCAGTATCAAAGTCCTTAAATATTTAATAATATGACATTGTTTGTGATATTATAAAAAGCAAACATCTGAACCTTTTTGACAACAAGGAAGTTCTCTATGCACTGTCCATTTCTCAACATGACGTCTCCTGTTTCCTGCACAGCATCAGGCAACACTTCCATCATCTCCTGTGCAATAACACCTGTGTCTGTTCTACTGTCCTCCGGAATTCCAGCTGACTCAGCATAGTCCTGACAGTAATTGTACTTATACAGGCGCAGCTGTGATACCTTCTGAAGTGATTCTTTAGTATTCACCTGTACAGAGAATTAGTTTCACAATTTAATTTAAACACACACACACACACACAAACAAACACACATGTATGTATGTATATATGTATATATGTATATTTAATGGAAGTGATTGAAGAATTATAACCAAGTCATTTTATAGAAAAAGATATCTTAATTATTATAATAACAAAGAAACATATAAACATACCTACACAGAAACACACATAAACTCATTCGGTAAACACTATAAATATTTGTAGATGTTTTCAGTTTCATACTATACTCACCTCTTCTAGGTTTTCTTTTGCACGGATGTCAGAAGGCTGCATTAAATGACCTGTCAGTTTGATGTTGCCATGGATGGTGAGGGCCTCCTCTGGGTGGTCAGTATTAATACCTACTCTGCCAATATGGAATACTGAGTCTTGAGTGTGACCTTTAGCCCAGGGGATGTCAACATCACTATCAAACTGACCAGGATTTGAAGCCTAAAAAAGCATGAAAAATATAGCATAAAATAAACTTTAAAAAAATTTTAACTCTAAAAAATGAATTAAGAAAACAGATTTTACTGCATGGTTAAAGAAAACATCTGTATTATGATTAGTGCCAAATAAATTAAATATGATAAAAGAGAAACATAAAAGACAATGTATAATACTCAAGAAGTTGTGATTCAAAAATGTTTAAACTTACTCTGACAATGATTTTCTCTGAGGAACTTCCAGCAACCATGTAAGTGTTTTCACCACAGTGAGCCTGCAGCATGACAACGAGGAGAAAATACCTCTGATCTGGATTTGGTTTTCCTTTCTTCCTCATGTTGTTAGACGTTGTCTCACTGAAGTGTAGTCTGCCTACTGTCACCTTATTCACCTGTTCAGGTGACAACTCCGTTCTGTAGGTATCATAAAACTATTTCATTTATCTGTTCATCTAAATAATTATATATGAAACAACAAAGAGTTGGAAAAGAAATACACTTCACGTGATCTTGAAGAAAATTTAAACTGTGTCAGATATTAGTTTAAAATTTATTTGAATATTCTTGAATCTGTAGTTTCTTATTAGTGTAACTCTGGCAGTAGGTGTAAATTTATTTTGTATAGTTATCTTTTATTTTGTTTGACAACTAATCTATGATGATGATAATAAATTTTGCCAAGAAGATAAAGATATACTGAATTCAAACATTAGCACAGTGCTGTGTCATTTGAACTGTGATTTATTCAGTCTGTTCAGTTTGTTGTTTTTGTGAGGTTTTAACATAATTTTTCATAATGAAATGAAATGAATTAGTAAATGACAAACAACTTACTTAACCGGGTGAAATGCCTTCTTGCTGCGGTCAGACTGTGATTGTTCAATTTTAACAACCTGAGTGGGTGATTCCATCTTAAAAAACAAACACAAACTAGTTTTTCTACTTGTAATTAGTGTAAATAGCAAATGAATAAAATAAATCCACTGATGTGTTTATATTGTTTCATTAAGACATTTAACTCATATACAGGTTTGTTTTACACAAGTTGTCACAGAAAAACAAATTAAACTGTTTTTGTTAATTTCTACAGACTGTAAACCATTAGAACAACCAACATGATTCACAAACCGGTGTTTACAAATTAAAATTTTTACTTTAAACTATTCAAAGCTTTTCTGTGAGAAATTATCATTAACAAAATAAGCAAAAACACCACTCACCTTAATACCATGGAAATGCAGATAAAAACTGTCAATTTTCTTAACACCATCAGGTGTGCGGACATACTTGGGCACTCCATCAATTCCCATGTGAACAGTAACTTGAAAGTGATTCTTCTTCTGACAGACAAATGAATCATCAGGAACTGAGAAGTTGAAGCCCTTGTCAGCATCCACACGATATCGTACTGTTGGTCTGAAAGTGTCAAATTGTGTTTGTTTTTTATTTTTAATATAATATTGTATCAAACCATTTATATTTTAATTCAGCACATATGTCATTAAAGCCCACAACATGGTTAATGACAGACTATACAAAAATGTTTTTATTAAAACCACAACAAAAACCCAAATCATTTTAAAACTACACAATAAACACATAATATTAATAAGAAACTTTCCAAATGAGAACAAAAATGAAATGTAAAACAAATTAGAAATGAGATAAAACATCAGTGGAGAGTACTAACAGATCTTTGAGGTCAGTGTCTGTGAGTGGACACCACTTGCTGGGGTTGTAGGACTGCCACTTGATCACCTGGTATGAGCTGTCCATGAAACCGCTGCCATCGAGGTCGTATGAGTAGTCATCATCACCAAGGTCAGGCATACCATAAGGTTGAAAATTTACACCTTGTACCATACAGAGAGATTACCATTATGGGGGATAAATATAGATTTATATACACTCATGCACACACAAACACACATATAATTCACTAATAGCAAATTCACCAATCACTAATAGTAAATTCAGTATTCACCAACAGTAAATTAACAATTCATTATAACAGTAAATTCAGTATTCACTAACAATGAATTAACAATTCATTATAACAGTAAATTCAGTATTCACTAACAATAAGTTAACAATTCACTAACAGTAAATTCATGGTTCTCTAGCAAAATGATATAGATCCTTTGATGGTAACTTACCCGGTGGTTCTTGTTTTATGTTGAGTATGTTGTTCATGCCATTTAAACCATTCAGAATATTTCCATTAATTGTGTTGTTTGGAGAGTCTGATATTTTTCTCTTCTTTGTTTGATGGTTTGTTAGATTGCTAATGTTGCTTAAACTGAAGCAAAACAAAGCAAAATAAATAAATTAATGTATACATACACGCACACATTCCAAAACAACCATATGTCAAATCAGTAAGATGGTTTTTAAAGCATGAAATAAGTAAATAAATAATTTTTAAAAGTTATTTTCATATTAAAACTAAAGTAATATTTAAATATATCGGTGGATAAAAAAGAAAAACATTCCAAAATTTAAGACAAACATGTTGTACAAACCTTCCAAAGTGTGGAGGCAAAACTGGATGAGTCATTGGAGGTGAGATCTGATTAATGGGGTGTTGACTTGGCAGATTGTTGGGTGGGGCACGAGTGGCTGGGAGGTGGTTCAATTTCGGTGGTTCTGCCATGTAGCCATTCTGTGGTTGTCCCTTGCTGGATACACACACAGAGGAGACCTGGTGTGGGTACATGGAACCAGGGAGGGTTGTTGCACTTGTCACTAGGTTTCTACTCTTTTCTGAAAAAGTAAAGATATATTTTTTTAAATAGCTATCAATAATACACAACTCTTATAAATTAGAAAAATTGTTGTTACAATACAATTTATCAACATAAAATGCAACAGCTGATTCCAGTTACAATACTATTTACCAACATAAACTATAACAGCTGATTCTTGTGACATCACAATTTACCAACCTAAAATTTGACAGATGATTCCATTACAACACAATTTACCAACATAAACTGTAACATCTGATTCCATTTACAACACAATTTACCAACATAAACTGCAACAGCTGATTCTTGTTACATCACAATTTATCAACACAAATTATATCAGCTGATGCTTGTTACATCACAATTTACCAACGTAAAATTTGTAACAGCTGATTCCAGTTACAACACAATTTACCAACATAAACTGTAACAGCTGATTTGAGTTACAACACGATTTACCAACATAAACTGTAACAGCTGATTTGAGTTACAACACGATTTACCAACATAAACTGTAACAGCTGATCCCATTTACAACACAATTTACCAACATAAACTGCAACAGCTGATTCTTGTTACATCACAATTTATCAACATAAACTGTAAGAACTGATATGGCTGAGATAATGCTCTTCTAATCAGTTAACACAGATTTCCTTTACTACAATTAAAACTGTGATATTAGTAATAAAAAACACCAAGTGAAAAATTGATCAATGACAAAACACCCTGATACTTTTTCCAAAGTAAAATACTTCTAAAACCTAAGTGATTCATCTAATTCAGTTACAAGCTGTCAATCTGTTGTTGAGTATCAGCTAAATTTGTTTCTAATAAAAAAAACTTTTTTTTTAAACTAAAAAAAATAAAACCAAGTCAGATGTGTTTTACATATAATTACACCCCCCCACACACACACAAAGAAAAAAAACGTCAGGTGAAATATACATAAGCCACATTTTATACATTTTCCACACACATTTACATTATTAGTTCTTTTTATTAGTGAAATATGGATATCAATTTTAAGTAATGTAAAAAAGTGGAGGATAAAATAACAACAACAATGATAATAAAAAAAATATTTATTAAAAAAAAAAAAAATAAGAACAAAATAATCATTAAGGAAGTAAAAAGGAAATATTCACATACCAATTTAAATTTCGACAAATGTTGACATTTTAGTGAAACTCTGCCTGTGTCAATAAGGACAGGCCACCTGTAGAAAGGTTTGTAAAGTGAAGTCGACAAATGACTGTACTGTACCTGGCACTGATGTGTAGTGCCACAGGTTACTGGTGGAGAGAGATACGACATAAAGAAACTACTGCGACGTCACAATAACATAATATCACAGTCTTAGTAGGTAAACAGAACATCACAAAATTAAACAAAAAACTGTATTAAAAGACTGGTATATGTATTTCCAGTGACAGGCACTGTTTAATATATATTCAAGTGGACTATTTGTTAAATCTTTTTTATTTGTTTTGTTGTTGTTGTTTGTGTTTATAAAAAGAGCATTTGGCACTGAATCTGTTTTCATAATACTTGTAAATGAAAGTTGAAAACATATTAATTTGAAAACTATATGTAACATACAGAACACAAAATAAACTGTATTTCAGATTCACACCTGGCTGTAACACACAGGCAAACATAATATAAAATTTCTGTGAAAAACAACTTTAGAAAAAAATAAATTATATGAAACCATGGGCTTACATGAAAGTATAAACACATAAATAAACAAAATACAGATTCCCAAACAATATAATAATCAATGAAAAAAAAAAAAAAAAAAAAAAAAAGAGAGAAAAGAAAAAGGAAGAAAAGAAATTCAACCACAAACAACACAAAACATTCTCTGAAATAAGAAAAATATATATGAAAATTAGAATGGATTTTATACATATATATATCATAAAATGTATCATCCTAGCAGGCAATGTGTAAATATTTACAGCTGTGCACATATCAAACTTAAATAACATCATATGTGATCAAAAGCACTGATATGAATGTAAGGCAAAACCAAGTAGAAAAACATTTAAAAAATGGCAGCCATGAATGCAGAACATACCAGTCCAATATTTTATCCCTACTGACATTAAAAGTTTGGTTGTTTCATAGTCAAACAGCATCACTGTCAATATTAAGACAAAAATAGGTAAATCATCATTTGTTAACAAATAAATATGACCTTCTGTTTAATGTAACTTGCTATGACTGTTTACAGGAGAGTTTTGTTATTACCACTTTCTGTATCAATCATTTCAGTAACAATAACCTGATATTCTTTTAGTGAACTCCTACAGTATGTACTAGATGTTTTGTTATTACTAAATAACACAGCAAACTTGTTCTGACTTACCTGGTTTTCTGTTAGGCATGATCTCAATATATAGTTTTATTAATCTCCATTACAACCCTTTGAAATCCAGGATAGTATTTGCACAATTCATCAGTCTATTACTGCACATAATCAGATATTGTTTTCTTTGCTTAGCCTCTTGTTTGGGATATTTTATATATTTTGGTTAGAAGAATACAACATTTCTAATTATTTTTCTGTCACTTGTTTTACCCACTTTTTGTTAGAATTCAGAAAAAACCAGAACTAAAACAAAAATGTTTCTGCAATATATTTAAATAAAAGGGAAATTTATTCAACACAAATTCAAGTTCATTCCTAGATATGAGAGAATAAGTCTGTCATGAACATAAAGAGGTAACTATTAGACTAACTGCTGTTTAAACTAAGCAAACAAATAAACATTGTAGATAAAACTGCTACATCCTAACAGAAAGTCTTTTTCAAGTCGCAACAAGCATAATGCAAATGAACAAAGTTATTACAGATAAAGTGACTCCTGAGAAAATAATAAAAATAAATATAGATGATAATTAAAGATCCAGACTGGAGAGAGCATGAAGGTACGGTTACTGCTGCACTGTACAACATTCAAAAATCCAAAGAAAAACCATCATCATATCCAGTTTTATTTCCTCTATAAAAGGTCGCGACAACAATGACAACACAAATAAAGATGCAGTTTTTTTAAACAGAGACTTGAGTGTTCCTATATTGAAAGACATCAATGTCAGTGCAGTCATTTCAGTGTAGATGAGATTATTTATCGGGCAGGGAAGTACCAAGCACTACCTGCGTAACATAATTCACTGTGTTAAAACCCTGAAGCATGCATACAGCAAGCGAATAATTAAAAATCTGTACATCCCGCTTTCTTACACAAACAAAACCCAGAGTCAACATACCACACAAAGTACTCTGCTTCAAGATGTATATTCTAGTAAAACTGCATAGAATTTTTTTTATAAAAAAGAAGGTTTAAGCTAGTTCTTTTAACATTTTTATTTTTTAAGCTATTATAAAATAAAAATATAAAATAATAATAAAATAATGATAATTTTTTTTTATTAATGACCTTTAAAAAAAAGAAAGCATATATCAGCATGCAAACATTATATTTTTAAATTTATATCTGTATTTCTTATGTTTACTTTTTTCTAATTTTAATGTTATAAAAAAAAAAAAAAAAAAAAAAAAAAAAATCTGTGATATAAATAAAGAAAGCAAAACTAGTTGAACAACTCAGTTTTACAGTTAAAAAAAATACATATCCCCAAGTCATATTCTGTATCTTACAAATTAATTCAACATGTTAAAATCCTCCTACTACCCAGAGTGTTCATGACTAAACGTGTGATGACGGTTGCTGTGTTTGTCACAGATAAAACACATTACGTTTTCTCACTGCTCAACAACCACTGTCAGTAAGTCTCCAAATGCTGAATTCTACTTCAAAAACTTATAAAACTATCAAAGCAATATCCGATGGCTGGTACTATGTCACATTCACAGTTAAATAAAACTGGTTATGTCCCTATGTACACTTTCAGAAAGTATTAAATAATTTTCAACAGCACTTAGGTAACTGTTAATTTATTTCATATTCTTGATTTTGTCTAGCATTATTTACAAAATAACACTGTCAACAAATAAAGAACTGTAAAAACAGTGTATCATTAGGAAGTGGGAACACAACAAATCTGTAATGTGCAATGAGTTAAACAGATTTAGTTTTAATGTCTTTACTTTCTTCTCATAGGACAGATATGCAGTTTGTTTTGGAAATCTAAAATAAAATAAATAAAATACAACAAAGGAAATGGCATGAAGAAAAAAATAATAATTAAAAAGAAAAAAAGAAAAAAAGAAAACATAAGAAAACAAACTAAAAAAAAGTCTTTCCTGAAAACCCTCAAAGCCCCCAAAAGTCAGAGAAAGGCCAGAAAATAAAATTAAAAATAGACCTGAACAACAGCCCCAGTTAACAGAAGACAGACAAAATGTCTGGACATAACAGAGACACAATGATATTGTCAGATTGCAGCCATGGTGGTGTTAATAAGAAATTAAATAATGGAATGAGAACTGAATAAAAATAAAATTATTATTACTGTTTAAACTGACATTTGAGATACTAGGATAGAAATTTTATTTTTGACTAAAGAAAATTTGGTTTTTGTATCAGAGAGTATTGGTAGAAGTGTGGGTAATTTAAACCAGTAAATCCAATACCTATGTTTACCTGGTACCAGGTACTAACAAGACTCTGGGTATCACTTGTCATGTACAGGTGAGTTTGCCTGTATAAACAGTGTGTTTGATAAATCCAGATCATGTGGTGATAATCTCACAGAGAAGAAAAGTTCTGAGGAAGGCAACAGGTTCTTGTATTTAACACTAAACATCAATCTCCATAACACAAACACAAAAATAAATAAATAAATAAATAAAGAATAAAATAAAATAAAATAAAATAAAATAAAATAAATACTAACACAATTTTTAAACTGTGTAGATTTAGATGTATCAAAATAAATGTCTTACCTTGAAAATTCTGCTGGTTTCCATGTGGTGGTGAAAAATTTAGTTGATCTAAATATAATAAAAATAATATTTAATCATATAAAAATATAAATAAATAAATAAATAAATAAATAAATAAATGAACAAATAAATAAATAAATAAATATATATTATGCATTTTGTTTGAGAATGATATTAAAAAGATGTACTTTAAGAATGAGAAAGAATGAACATTGTTTAATAAGCCGGATTAATACATTGTAAAGTTGTCACCTATCAGACATTTGGTAACAGCTCTTTTTTAATACAACAAGATACCACTAAGTGAAATAACAGTAAGTGATGATGGTGTTAGCAAACAAAGTGAAGTTATTTGTCTGAGGTGAATGTGTTCTGGAAATCTCACCTTGATAAGTCTGAGGATTGGCATGTGGTGGAGAGAAGTTCATATGTTCTGAAAAAATATAAATATATGAAAGAATTTAATAAAATGAAATAAAGACAGTAATCTATATAAAAACAGACACTGATTATCACATCACATGAGAATATTTTAAAAACTTACCATGATAACTTAATGGGTTGCCATGAGAAAGGTGTTCTGAAAAACAAAGATATTGCCAAACATTAACATATTATTCAACAAATTTAAAAGAAAAATTAGAAAAAAGTGTTTGTTAAGATTAATTATCTGATTTGAGCAGTGAAGCTTTACCAACACAGCGATGATGTTGTAAAATAGAAAAATATATTTTCATGAATTGTAATATATATATATATATATAGAAGCAAAAATAGTTATCCCCCTCAAAAAAAAATTACAACAAAAAGGAAAATAAATAAATATATAAAAACTAATAAAGTAAAAAAATAAAACAGTATAATATACATTTATAATAAACGATTCCTTATTTAACTACAAAGAATGATTCTGTAAAATTTCTTCAAACAACTAAAGCAGCAGTACAGTGTTTGTGTTTACTACCTTGAATGTTGTGATGGTTTCCATCTGGGGGTGAGTAAGGTTCTGAACCAGAGTCCGGTGGGCTGTCAGGCAGTGGTCTGTAATAACAAAATATCAATAAACAATATTACCACTATCATATGTAAATAAACAGAAATATAAAATTAACATAATCATTATTTCTTTGTCAACTCTGGTTAGTAGGGATTTTTCAAACATTTATTAACATTGTTATTTTCATAATTAAATACAATATTAAAATGTGCTTTTAGATAAATTAATGTAAGAAATGACTGAATTTTTTCTTCTCTGGTTAACAAAAAGAAGAATGAGAAGTGTGCATTTTGAAGAAGTAAATAACTTAACCAGTCTATTAATTTATGTAAAAAGAAATTGGAGTAGTGTATTTTAATGATGATAACAATGTTAAAAAATGTTAAAAATAATCCCTGCTAATCAGAGTTTCATAAAGAAAAACTTTTAATGCCAGTAGAAAAAATATTCAAATGAACAAATAATGACATTCTTGCTTGCCACAAGTGATAAATAACCACTCAAGTCATGTAATACAGTGTATATGATACAGTGATACGGATGTATCGTCACTGCTATTTCAACTCTGCTGTATGCACAGTGAGATCACGGTTTGGCTTAGTTCAGACTGGTGATGACACCAGGTATGTGTGTGTACCATTCTGAACCAGTCTCATTCTCACAGGGAACCTTTCAATCTAATACAGTCTTATTTTAATCTCTGTGCTGCTTTCTTTGTAATATTTAATTTTAACGCATACTTCATATTAAACTTGTTGCGTAAGTCTTCATTATTTGGAATCAGGTTAATAATATTTTTTAATCTTTGATGTGTTGAGATTTCTTTAATAAGAATAAGAACAGATTAATAAGATTAAAAACAGTATTAAATAATGTGCTACATTAACAAAAACAAACTAAATGAAACAAAATAACAAAAAAAAGAAACAAAAAACAAAAATCAAACAAACACACACACACACACACACACACACACACACACACACACACACACTTATATATATAATTATAATAATAATTAAACAATTAAAAAAAGAAATAATAAACAACTAAATATTCAGAATGAATTTGTTTTTTTGTAGCTGAAACATTGATCATTATCACACTGTGGAACTGGAAACTGAGTGAAAATACCTGTACTGTAACCACTGAATTAGAGTGACGTTATTTTTAACCAAAATTATACTGAAAATGACCATGATGTTATCTGTAATGGATATACTTTCACTGGTCAGTACACAATATGACATGTACAAGACCAGCAGTTAAATCTGTGAACAACATTAATCCAGTCAGCTGCAGTATTCTTGTAATTACTGTTATTTTTCTAATAAGTAATTAAGAGAAACAAGTATTGAAAAGACATTTTTTGTATATATAGAATATATTTGATCTGTCATTACACACTAATAATAATAATAATAATAATAATAGTAATAATAATAATAATAATAATAATAATAATTATATGGAATAAATGTGTAATTTGGTCTAATGCATCTCTTCATCATACTTATGCATTTTTAATTTCACTGATTTTAGCCTAAAGCTGTTTTATTATCAGAAATTTTTATGATTATGGAAGATGACAAGATTGAATTTTATTTAATGATCTCATAAACTAGAAGAGGTTGAAATTATCAATAAATAATAAAATAATTTAAAAAACAAACCTTCCCAAAGAAAGAAATAGTAATAATAGTAATAATAATAAATAATAACAACAGCATATCCAAAAAGTACCTGATTTTGGTGAAAACACAATATATGGTCAGTATAAATTGATACAATAATTATATGAGTACAATGTATCATATCACTTAGTTAAAAGTTTCATTTTTCTGCCCCAAGAAAAAAATGAAATCAGATAAGAAATAAGAAATAAATTAATCTGTAAATTTCACTTTTAGTTATTTGAATAGTGAAATTTTGTTGCTAATTCATAAAAGGTTTTATTTTAAAAATTCAAATGGTTGAATTTGGAAAAATAATTATAATCAATGGAAAGAGCAAATGATACATTATGGTATGCATTTGTGAAAATGTGGTTATATTTATATTTTTATAACATGACTGTTTTTGGATGCTGCCAACAACACAACTGCAACAATTAAAGATTTTTGTTTGTAAATAAACAAATACCCACCCTGAATGAAAATGATGTATCTTGCTGCCAAAATAACTAAAATGTATCATCATAATTAAAAAACGTTATTGTGTTGGCTATAATTAGCAGAAGAGTGAAGTAAGCGACTGTGTAGCAATGAAGTGTTATTTCTGTGTTTTCTTGGTACCAGCCAGTGTCTGATTACAAAACTTCCTTATGAGACAGGCAGCCAGGCATGTCATGTTTCAACTACTGTAATGTATTCACATTCACTTTCTTCTTGCTGACATTTATGTCAGCTTTTTGTAATGTTTGGAAAAAGGAGAAAAGTAAAATAAAAAAAAAAAAAAAATAAAAAATAAAGAAAATAAATTATATAAATATAAAATATATATAAAATCTTCACACTTAATGTATAAATAATTAATAAGAAGATTTTTCTTACATAGACACAATTTTTAATTACTTTTTAAAATATAATTTTTTGATAATAGTAAAATACGTGATAGCTGGCAGTGCTATTGTAGTATAGTAATAGTAGCAATATTAGCAGTAATAGTAGTAGTAGTGGTAGTAATAGTAGTAGTAGCAGTAGTTGTAGTAGTAGTAGTAGTGGTAGTAATAGTAGTAGAAGTGGAAATAGTAGTAGCATAATTGTTATTATTAGACATAGTAAAAGGAGAAGTGAAGAAGAAAACTCAAAAGTAAAGAAAGCAACAAAAAAATGTTTTAAAAATTCAATTTCATTGGCCTTTTTATATCCAACAGGAATTCAATGTAACATGAAAATAAATTGGGTTTAAATGCCCAAAAACATTTCGTGTTTGACCTGTGGCAAAAACAAAATCTATAATTTATATAGAAGTGAATAAAAGGTGAAATTACAGACAAATATTGTGATTTTCTGATGTCTGACTGTGAAGTCATTTTACAAAAATACAGATTATGAGAATAATAAATTAATTTAGTAAATAAAGCAGTTGTTTTGATGTAGATCGCTGGCATTAAAAAAAAAAAAAAAAAAAAAAAAAAAAAAAAAAAAAAAATTATGAGTAAATAAAGGAATTAAAATTTAAATAAAGTAAGATAAACTGTAAACTCTGTGAAGTAGCTAAACATTTATGGAGGCAATGTGTTTCTTGTAGTTAAAACAATTAGTAAAGAAGTTTTCCCTTAATCAATCATGTTAGAAACAAAGGTTCATAAAAACATAAATAAACCAAGACGTCAATGTGTTTTTAACTGATCAATATGAACAACAGCTGATTAAATAAAGTATGTAAAAATCACAGAAAAACCATGATTCAGCTATTTCATATCACTGACTGAACAGCTTTCTTTTATGTTCACATTCATACAGCTAATCTGGTTTACATACACAGAGCTAACATGGTTCTCAATGATTTTATTAATTTGGCTCACAACAGTACTGCATCTGCTGTTATTGATCAAAATGTCATTCTGTAAAGACATCTGTATCATGGCTTCAACAGTTTAAAAGTTACCTCTGTCAGGTTGTTTCAGTTATCCGATGTAAAGACTTATAGTGATTTGACTGCTTTAAAAAATAATTCATTATTAAAAAATTAGCAAAACAAAAATATACCAATTTATTATCTGAATTTTATATATGTTTGTAATGTGGTAATGAAGATGGCACCATGTCAACTATATCTTAAAGTGTTTATATTATTATAAATCAAAATATTAAAATATTCAAACTTACGTGTGTTTATAATGTGGTAGAGGTTCATAGGTCATTCTAGGCTGGGCCACACTGCAGTACATGTCATGTGGGTGGAGTGGAACTGACTGGGTGTGGGGGGTGTTTTGGAGTCGGACATTCAGTTTGAGATCTTCCTGAATCAGTGTGTCTGGAGGGCGACCATATGCTACAGCAGATATAGCTTCTTCTGGCAGACACCTGAAAATAACAAACAATTTACTGATTAAGAGAATAATGTCACAGACAGGTTAATCACGAACACATTAATTAACTGACAGATGTTTAATGACCACTGGACTGCGGCTGATTGATTAGTAAAAAGATAGACAGTCTGGATTCAAAGTGACTAACAAACATACTTACTATTTCCAACCTGTTTTGAGCTATGCCACACACTGAGCCCTCAAATATTTTGATGTTCTGTTTGACATAAAAGCCAACCAAGGCCTTGCAAATATACTCATAAAATAGTAATACTAGTACAGAGCAGATACACTTCTTAGATTAAAACATTAAGAACATTTACAGCAGGACAGTTTGGCCATTGACAGTAATTGATTTTGTCCATCCATCCACACACACATACACACACAAACATGGTTGGGGCAATTTCAGTATGATGCATTAAGGACAAATCTGTGTATGTATAATGACATGTACAGTAGGCTAACAGATTAACTGAATGATTCACAAAGTGAGAGATGGGTTTGAAAGTAGAACTGGCGATGTATATTAAATTATTTCTCAATAAGATCAGTAATAATTCTGACACACTGACCAAATGAAACAAAGGCAGTTACTAACAAATGGTTTAGAGTGGTTAATATTTAATTATAACTGGTTTCTTCTGATGTTCTATCTTACATTATGTGAGAAAACAAAAACACTTCTTTAACAGGTGTATTTAAATAACTGGATAAAATAACCAGCAATAACCTATACAAATATAAAAGTGTTTAATGTATGGAAATATGAAGTCAAATATAAAGACCTAGAAATCAGTAATTAAATGGGATCTACTTAATTTCTTGTATTTAATAACCATACTCAGACTAAGATAAAGACTTAGATGTAATAATATTCATATGTTAATGGTACATAATACATCCAGCATTAACATCTAAAGCTCCCAAAGACAACGTGAATTACAAAAAATCCAATTTCTGTTATCTTGAAATCATTACAAACTACTTTTCACGGTCAGCAGATCTTATTGTCAGTCATTCCTAAGTCATCCATGCATTTTCACTTAAACACAGGACTACCTGTTGTTGGTGGACAATGGGTGAAAGTTGGAGATATCCCGAATAAATCATGATATTATCACAGAGTTTGGGTTGAGTGCTGTCACTTTTGTTAATTCTACAGCCACAGCCCCAGGCCACACATTGTCAACACAAAAAAGTATTTTATTTGTACACATCTCCATTTCACTGCTATACATTTACACTGTTTGATTTACTGAAAGCTTTTGTTAAAAGTATTCCTCCCAGTTTGATTTTTCTGGTTTCCATGGAGATAGACTGTAATTAGGAAGAAAGAGTCTCATTGTACAAGTGATTTGTACTTGGTGTGTGCTGTCTAGACACTTACATATGAAAAAAATTGAACAATGTCTTTAGCTTAAAAAAAATTACTAATACATTTACCAATACTTTCCATATTATAAATAAATAAAAACATAAATAAATAAATATTAGTTAAAGAGTTTTAAAGTATGTGAACATTTTGCAAACAGCTGATTTCAACAAAAAGCTCTGCTTATGTTGTTTCTAATTAATTAAATTTATTTTCAGGGATTTCTTGTTTATATTGTTCTTCTGACATTACAATAATATGATCATGAAATTTTACTTTAATCAGTTTAGATATAACTAAAATTAAATATTGAAATTAGATTTTTATTTGATAACCTATGGAGTTCCATAACTTCATAAAGCTCTCTCTCTCTCTCTCTCTCTCTCTCTCTCTCTCTCTCTCTCTCTCTCTCTCTCTCTCTCTCTCTCACATAAAGATAGAGAAAAAAAAAATTGTAATTAAAAACAAAAATAAAATATCATTACAAAGTGTGAACTTTTCAAATAACTTTAATATTGCTATAGAAATACTACACCCAAGACAAAATATTAATAATAAAAATGATTCAGAAAAAGATAAGATATGACGAAACAAAGGATAATTGGTATTGAGTATAAATCGTTATATATAACTTCTTCTAGTGCACAGTATCTAAAATAATTCCTGGAAAAACAGGCTGAACAAAGACTTCACTGAACTTATATCTGAAGATTGTGACGAATTAAATGATATCACTAAAGAATAAAGAATATAAAAACATTTTGATGAATATTTTAAAAATAACATGATAAAGGTATTCCTCCCAGTTTGATTTTTCTGGTTTCCATGGAGCTAGACTGTAATTAGGAAGAAAGAGTCTCACTGTACAAGTGATTTATACTTGGTATGTGGTATAAATTAGATGAAAAACAGGACAGAGTTGGGACTTAGAATAAGATTAACCAAAAAAAAGTTAACAATAAAAACAAGTGAAATTCATCTTGAACTGTTCCACTTCTTGGAATGTACAGAGTCTCCAAGGTGAGAGTTAAGTGGTGGTTAACGACAGGAACACAACACTTAGAAAACAATCGTTAATTAACACGTAGATCACTTTTCTCATCCAGTACCAGTCTAGTTCAGTGTTAGTTCCTTTGTGTTAAATCAAATGCACTGTTCTCAAACTTCAATTACAAATAATCACGTGGTAGTAGTAGTAGTGATAATAACAATAATTATAATGTAATAATGATAATAATAATGATAATATTAGTACTAGTAGGTATTAGCAGCTGTAGTAGTAGTAGTAGCAGAAGTAATATAATAGTAATAGTTGTAGTAATAATAAAAATAGTAATAATGCATTTTCAAATCTCTAGATTATACCAGTGTCATAGTAATTATATATTATACAAGAAGGCAGTATAGGAGTGAAAGTATTTCTGATTGACCAGTCTTCTGAATTTATGTATCAAAAACCAATAACCTATCTCAAGTAAATACACATAATAATTAGTAACACAAATCTTATATATGTAATCTACAAATGTGTGTGTGTGTGTGTGTGTGTGTGTGTTCTATATGTGTGTGTATATAAATATATATAAAACAACTGTGAATTTAATTTCAGTATTAGTAAGTAAATAAACAGAATAACAAATATATTAAACCCAGTAAGAACTATCAAAATAAACTTATAGGAAAATACAAATGTTTCTTACCTTAACATACTTTACATTGAAATATTCCAAGGTATATTGTCCACATATCTGACAAAATGTGTCACTAACTCGCACTTTCTGATGATCAAACACAAATCCTCTTACTGTAAATTTTGTTGGAACAATATTAGAGATTCACAAAGTAAATGAAAACATTAACTTGCCTATTTTCCATTGTTTAAGTGTGCTTCTGTTCCACCATTAGAAAAAGCCAACAATAACTGGGTGGTGCAAATAAACATTTGAACTCTCCTTCCAGTAGAGTGAGAAAAGAGAGGAAAACCCGGAGGGGTCCAGGGGACAGTTGTGACAAAGTTGTTATACAAACTGTATGTGTAATACTGTAAAAACAAACTGAAAGGAGGGACAAAGTTGTAAAAGGGGGAATGACTTTGTGATGGAAAATCGCTGGAGCGACACGTACAGAGCATTAGTGTTCAGTATACGACTCAAGTAGCCATGGGCAAAAAGACTTATTTGTGATCAGTGCTGTGCCGAGACTAGCACTGAGTGGTACACGCTAACGTCAAGTTACTACACCAGCCCAGGCCACCAAGAACTTGCTATTTGTTTTAGCTTTCTCATGATGAACTCTTTCCCTCTATTTAAGTATATAAAGAATTTCAAACAAACCTGAAGAGTGCAGATCAAAAAAGATATTTTAAATAAAACAAAAAACAAAAAATACAATAGTTCTATTATAAATTTAGTTAAATATTTTTGAAACATTTGTATCAAAATTCCACTTAAAATTCTTTTTTTTTTAAATTAATCAAATATTTTATATAAAATGAGAAATTTGTTGTTTGGTTAAGATTAATAGAGATGTTCCTGGTAACAGTAACAATGTTAAATAAAAATAAATTGGCTCATAAAACATGAAAAATACATAATAAAATTGAAAATAAAAAACAAGTTACACCTACCTAATTGATTATTTATATTGATAAACTTCCCTTCCTTATTAAAACTGATATATATACAAAAACTTTCATAAAAATCAATTACTTCATTTTTTTATTATTTTCTTCTTTTTTTTTTAAATTTTACTTTTCATTTGTTTGAAACCGGTATCTGGCTAACGTGTTAAATGCAGTTACTTTAAAATATTTTTTTATATGAAAATTGTTGGAAAGAAAATACTGTATCTTTTTTCATTTCTCCTCCCCATATTTAGAATGGAAGAGTCCTAACTTGAGACATTAGCATGTATAAAGCTATCAAGATGAGAACAAATATTTATTTGCTCCAGAAAGAGTTAATACAGGTGAATAATTGTACAGGCAGAAATGAAAGGTGTGGACTCAGTGACTGTCAATATTGGCTTTTCCAGCAAAACCATCACAGAAACACCCTGTCAGCTGCAATCAACTGTTAATTAGTTAGCCATTTTTATCACAACATTACTGTGAAAAGCAACATCAGAAAAAAAAGAAAACAGAAAAAAAGAAAGGCAGCAGACAACACAAACAAAAAGCATGCACACATCAGAAACCCACACAGCCATGTACGCATATAACCAAATAAATATCTAAAAAGTATTACCAATATTTAATTATTTTTCAAAACTGGTGAATAAAAGACAATTAAATATTTTTTAACAAGGTTGATAAAATGAGCAACACTGCAGCCATTTACACAATAGAATAACTGTTCACATGTGTTAAAAACAATCTTCAGAAACTGTTTACATCACAGAACTTTCATTAGGTTAAGGGTAAAAAAAATAAAACTAAAAGAAATAAAAAGTAAAAATGCAAGGATGAAAAAATAAAAGTAAAAGGAAAGTCATACACAGTACAAATGAGAACCCAAATATCCAAATCAGTATGGAAATGTATAAGATTGTTATTAATAACATACATATATTTTTGTTGTTATGTGATGTTTCATTTACAGGTATTTCCTAATAATAAACATATAATGATAATGTAACAAGACTGGATATCTATAGATATTAACTTTAAAAAATCCAAATCTGTACATTTGAGTTTTATTTTTTATTTTTGTTCTTCATTGTAAGTTAAGGCTGCTTTTATATATATATAAAGAACATAACATAAATATTGGACTATTTATTTACAATACCTGAAATACATGTATATTTAATTCTTTGGTACTTAAACAAGAATTACAAAGGTTACGTTTTGCAAAGTCTCAGCCTTGTAAGATATTTTTGAAGTGAAAACCATTTCTTAGTTTTATAATAAACTAATAATTAGAAAAGTAAGTTTTGATGTTCAGTCTGCTCTTAATATTTACATATGCTTATTTATTTTTTAGCTGCCAGTAAAGATACTGTTGTCAAGTGTTAGGCTTGGGAAGCAGTTAATCCATCTTTCTTGAGGATGGGATGTTATAGAAACTGCTGCATAAAGAAATATAACATTCAAATATTGATATGAAAGTGACCTGACAGATCTGTTCAGTCAATCAAATAATTCAAACAGAAATTTTTATGGTGCCAGCTGAAACAGGTTAATGAGAGAGGAGAAGAAGCCAGAAAAATACAACAACATTTGTGCAGATATGCATCATGGCAATGTTTGATAATTTAGCAAATGTTCATGTCACTCATATGGTTTTTTTAAATTATTCCAAGTGGCACCAAATTTGGCACAACTGTAAAAGTTAAAACACTGTTTAACACTTTAACAAAATATCTCATAAATTACTTTATTTATGTGAAAGAAGCACATAGTAATTATAAACATAAACATAATAATCATTAACAATATTAAAAGAAACATTATGAGCAAAAATGTGTATTTTATACTTACTCTTATTTTTTTTCTTTCTAAGCTTAATATTACATAAAGTTTTAACTGTTCTTAAGGAAGTTTGGTTACTAGATTATACTATTTTAATTGGTAATAAAACTGAATTACATAAAATTAATGTTTATACATTTCCTGCTGTTAAATTTGAAAGATTTAGTGGTGACTCAGTCTTATAACGACTTTATGCTTTACAGAATTCACTTAATCCATACAGATTTATTGTGTATTTTCAAATAGTTGGTAAAAGAAGCTATGTATAAATTTGAAAAATACTGTAGACAAAAATAAATTTAAGAACAACAAAGCAAACCCAAACAAAAACAACAACCATAAAACCTAACTGACTGTGTATTTTGCCTTTAGGAACTATTTTGCCTTTAAAAACTTTTAATAATTCTGATGTAGCATAATCTCATTAATCTTTTAATAGACTTTAAATTACTATGTATATTCTGCAATAATATTTTGTTTTTAATCAGTTCTTTACAATGCCTGAGTGTTAATATCTCACACAGTTGATACTAGATGTGATGATACTCACCTTGTAACTTTCTAGTGAAACCTGTCAGAGGTCACATGTTGTGTTAATTGGTGATAGTCTCAAACAGCAATGTGGTAAATAAATATCTCACAAAACCACTTAATCATAGTATCAACGGAATAGGTAAAAACAGAAAATAAAAAAAAATTAAAAAAATTAAAATTTAGAAAAAAAAAGAAGAAAGAAACAAAGAAAAAAGAAAAAGGGAAAAAGAAATCCATTATACACAATTTTTTCTGATTCCATTTAATGATATAACATTCAAGTACTCTTAACATGGAGAGTGGCTCTTCACTTTAATGGTTTGGTGGGAAAAGTTATGTAATCTTTTTATATAACAATACCAATTTGAACCCAACTTATTTTAGTAATGGTGTCCTTATTTAACTTTACATCAATCATGAAACAACTTGGAAGAATGTTTGTATTTTAAATTTTAGTTTTAAGTCCATCTGTAAATAAATTTGGCAGATGATTCACAGTTTGTATTTAAACATCAGCTATTACTTCAAAATACTGCACTTTGTTTTATTAAATTAATATGTGTGTGTGTGTGTGTGTTTTACTCCATTCAGAAACATGTGGAATATTGTCTTGGTAACTACGGAAGTAAATGTTACTACGGTACAATGAGATGTTATTTACCAATAAGAAGTGTGATATTATTTCATTTGGTAAGCATGTGAGATAATAATCTGGGATTAAAATTCTGTCAGTGGTTTTGTTATTTGTCAACAGTGACAGTGACAAAATGACCTGCAGAAGACATCTAGCAGACTTCTGAGAGAGATCACACTCTACAAACAGTGTCACCTGGTGATTTCAGCACACTGTTTACCAGTTTACCTGTTTACTCACTTCATGTGATATCCTCACTTGTTTACTTTCAACAGATGATGATTACAATAAAAATAGATCTTTAAACAAGCAGAGAATATGGAAATAAGGTGACATCAAATTATTAAGAATACTTTATTTTAGAATTCATTAAAAAAGAGCTACCTTATTTTTGAATTTATCACATCAATACTAATATCATATTTTATGAGCCACAAAAATCTTATACAACATTTTACTGTACAAAGTAATAATGTTTAAACCATTCAGAGTATAGCTGACCTTTGTTTAATCATTTTTACAAGATTTGTTTCCTTCTGAAAGGCACTTGTGAAGTTTCATAATGTTTTATGCAATGTTTAGGACACTGTTGACAAACCATGAACAATACAGAAAACAATATTTGTTAGTGGCTAACAGGGATAAAATTATAAAAATAATGTCAAGAATTATGACTGCTTTGACACAGAAAATATCAAGCCCTGTAATTAAAATATTTGATTTCTGTTATACTGAAAGAAAACAATCTAAAGAAAATAAGTGAATTAAATTCACTCTCTAATTTTTTAAAAGTTTTTTGTTAATATTTTTTATTTTTATTGTAAAATAAAACCTCTGTATTTGTTTGTAAAAGTGACTTCATCTAAAATTTATTATTTGTTATCTGTATTAGTTTAGTGGTGATTAATAAACTATATATCAACTACTGAAGTGACTAATATAAAATAAATATCTATCACACAAAGTTACTTATCTGGAGAGTTTTATGACCAGTAAAGGGTTTTTCAGATCTTCTGATCTTGTATCAGAGATAGGCTGATTTATAACTGATCACATGTGAAATATACTACTTGTTAATGGCTGGCAATGCAAAACAGTTTTCTGTATGTGCATTTATGTGTGTGTGTGTGTGTGTGTGTGTGTGTGTGAAAGTATGTATATGTATATGAGTGAACGTGTGTGATTGTGTGTGTATGCCTGTGTGAGTGAGAGTGTGTGTATGTGTGTGTGTGTGTGTGTGTGTGTGTTTTTGAAATGGTATGTCATTTTGATGATGGATTAGAAATAAAAATAAATACTAAAAATAAAATATACCATCTAGTCTCTGGATATAAATACTTTTATTTTCTTCTTCTAATGCTGTTTAATGGTTTTAGACATTTGATTTTATTATTTAATTTTTAGTCTAATTTATAGCTTTAAGCTGACAATGTATATGAGTATAGGTGACATGAAAGTGAGATAACACACAGAGTGACACGTGGTCAGAGTGTTACTGAGTGTCTGTTCTACTGATTAATCTGAGTTTATTTCACTTTATTTACTGATGATAGGAACAAATGTGTAAATACCATTAACATCATACTAATTCAAATAAAATATTATTAATTTTAAACAGTTAGGCTATGTATAACTTGAACAAAACGAAAATATAAATTGTAAAGGTAATAAATATTTATTTTAGATGATCATCTGATACTTACCTTTTTCTTTCTTCCTTTTTTAAATTTTTTAAAAATTATTTACATCTTTTAATATAATACATGTATCAGTTTATGTATCATTTAAGGAAGATACTGCCTGTGTTTATTTTATTTCTCACTCTTTTCTCTAATCCACTTATGGTTTTAAACTAAGCTGATATTTAAATACTGATATTTTTATTTGCTGTGGAAAATAAGAGAAAGGAAATAACAAAAATTCTGAATATTAACAAAAAGTCTAATTTACTGAATTTACTAAACAATACTTAAAATTAAGGGCAGGTTAATAATGCAAGCTGAAGTAAAAAAAAAAAAAAAAATATATATATATATAGAAAGGGAAAAATATATAAGAAATAATTAAATATTTTGATGGTTACAAGTTAATTATATTATAATTATGTTCAATTCTACAATCTCAGATTACTTTGCAAAGAAGTATTTATACTTTTAATAAAAAGTCTGCTCTTGCGAATATTGAGATTACTGTTAATGGTATGAATGTTTCAAGTCTGTGCTAGTTAAAAGGAACATCCTGGAAGTGTAACTTCAATTAATCTGCAGGAAGCTTTGCCTCTCACTCCAGTCCATTGTGTCTTGCACAAAAACACACAAAAAAACTTCTTCCTTTCTTTTGGAACACACCACCCACTTTTCACTGTCATCCTTAACACATTATATACTTTCTAAAATATTTATATAGCATCTTCCACAACGTGTTTAAATATGTAGAAAGTGTCTAGATTTATGTCTATAACATGTTTATATGTGTATCCCCTAAAACCCGTTTAAAACTGTTGTAGTTTGCACAAGATGTTTAAATTTGTGATAAAATGTTTAGATTTGTATCACATATAACACATTTAGTATTTGGGTCATTCCATGTCAAATCACCCCCCAAAAAAAGAAATTTAAACCCGACTGTCTCAGATTTTTATAAAACTTGGTATACTTGTTGACTGGGATCCCACAGCACCAAATCTTTAGGCTAATCGGACCAGTGGTTTCGGAGATATGGCCCCCAAAATTGATCAGAATTGATCATTCCGGTTTTTGTTAATCCGATGATAATGGCTGAAAAGGTGTTATTTTCATGTATGTGCATTTTTTAAATCTATATTGTGGCTAAACAAAAAACATTACACCCAGGAAACTTTTATATGTTTTAGTTAACATGTGTGAGATTAAATTTAAATAAAGGTCATCTCAAGGTCACGTGATCCACATGGTCAGTTTCAAGGTCATAGCAAAGGTTAAAAGGTAAATGTACCCCAATATTTTCCAAACTGAACAATAATGGCAGATTTGGAAATCTTGTGATATTGCCTTTTCAACAATACCAATTTTATGAAGATTGGCCCAGTAGTTCCAGAGATATGAGGGTTCAAAGGTTGGTGGTCATGCCCATTTTTGCCAAAAATCTCAAAATTCGATGGGTCTTATCTCCACACCACTGATCCGATTGGGCTAATATTTCAGATTTGGTGCTGTGTGATCCCAGTCAACAAGTATACCAAGTTTCATAAAAATCTGAGATGGTCGGGTTTAACCCATTGGGTGATTTGACACGGAATGAGCCATTTATATCATCTAAAACAGTGTTTCCCAACCAGGGCTCCTCGGAGCCCTTGTGCACTGATCTAAAACATGAGATAAGCTCACATGTTTATAATATATTTTTTCTATACTGTATAATTTGAGATGATGTGTTTTAATATATGATTATGTTTTATAGTATGTTCATCTATATTACATTAAGTTCTGATGATGTGAATATCTTCTTGAATAATATTATTTCTGTACAACTGTCAAAACATCCATTTAGAAGTAACTCATCGGAAGTAAAAACAGTACATTCACGTCACAGTTCAAACTGTCAACTGAGTAATTTTATTTTTTATTTATTAAAGTGATTTATTTTTATTTTGAAACTTTATTTTACTAAAACTGGACATAAGTGCATCACTTTTATGTGATTATTTATCTTATTCTTTTCTTTTTGTTGTTCTTTCTAAAATGGCCTTTTCAATTTATATAAATTAACAACTAATTTCTCTATTTAAAAACACATCAGTAAATAAAAGATTTTATTCTGAAAAAGACCAAATAAACAAACAAAAGCCTCCAACAAAACAACCAAAAACAACAACAACACAATACAAAACAAAAATAGTTCAGTAGAAAAAAAATAACTCTCACAGTGATATCAAATAATAAAATATAACTTGTTAAAGATGCTCAACATAAATATTATTACTCTTTTGATCAGTTCATGATAATGATGGATCTATAAGAGTGAAAAATGGAGAAGGAAAAACAATCTATGTGCATTTCTAAGTTGAACTTTAAAACCTATCAGATAAAAGTATGCTGTTCACAAGCACACACAAAAGTATTTTTTTTAAAAATCAGGGAAAAAACTTTCACACTTTATCTTTGCTTTTGCTTCCTTCATGCTTCACTGAGCCGTTACTAAATATATACAACTTCCACTGCCAAGAGGGACACACGAAACAGAACTGTTTATTCTCAGTAAAATTAGATTAACAGAATCAACTCTACCCACTGTCCTTGTAGCTTCCTGGTCACTGTGACAATACCAAGGTAACTATGTTATTAACATAGTCAAATAAATGTTTTTTGTAGGATAGGAAATTTTATTTTACTGACCTCACATATGAGAAAAAAAAAAAAAACATTCTGACAGAAATTCACATAAATTTGGACTATGTATAACGATTAAACATGCATTTTCTTCTTCTTCTGTTTCTATCACTACTACTACTACTACCACCACATCACCATCACTACTAGTTATTACTGTCATTGTTATAATTATTTCATTACTTATTATTGTTATAATTATTTCATATAAACTATTTTTTTTTGTATAAACTACTATTCCATTTATTTACAATCACAGTTTGAATGACTATTCTATATAAAATTTTCAGAACGCATGTTTTATCACTTTTCTATTTATAAGTAAAAATTAATAATTTCCTCTAAACCTCGTAAAGTTACAGTTACGTAAGTGCTCATTTTCTCATTATGAGCTCCTTTCATAATGGTATCCGCTAATCAAATTGTAGCAGTCAAGTCAAATCTGCATTGTGACTAGTCACATTTTCCTCTGTTACATAAATTAATGACAAGAATTTACTGTGTGCAGTTTACTTGTACACTTAGCATTATATTAAAGACAAAAGCACTCATAAAATTATTGTAATATCTAATTCTGAAACTAATTTTTAAAAAAGATTTAATTTAAAATAATACTTTTTTAATTTGTTTTTTAAATCTCTAGCATTAGTTTTAATTGGCAGTTTTCAAAAGTTGTCAATATGTAGTAACAATTCTTTGATATCCATTCAACAGTCTATCCTTAACCAAATACGATACTTCTATAATCCAGGGTGGGGAAGAAGATGTAAGGATGAAGAAGTAAGATGAAAGAAAGCCAAAATATGCATTAGCCACAGATATCACAGTTACTGTTATTCCTATAGTACATCATCCTGTCAGGATAAGAATAAAAAATGTATTTAATAAATTAACCTTTATGATAACCATAGCAACAATGATGTCATAAACACTGTTGTTCCTAGCAGGTGAACATAAAAAAGGTTGCCTAGATGACAACACGAGGCTGGTGACCCCTGTGCCTGTCTCTCACCAGGCAGAGTCACAAACTGTTCTGTCTTCCCAAGATGTTTCACATGCTGCCATTTTTCTCATGTCCAGTCTGAATGTCAACACACAAGTAGTTTGCTTTGATTTACAAAAAAAAAAAAAAAAAAATTGTCACATTTATAACACCTCTGGAGGAAAGTGTATAGAACCTTACAGCTGTGAATTCTTTAAATACTTCTGAATAAAACTACCAGTAAAAGATGCACAGATAGCTCTGTCTTTTGAAATGGAGTACAGATAAAACAACAGTCATACACAAACCAAATAATATTTTTTTAAATATTTTATTATTCTTTATTGTGATATAAATTATCAGCAGAGAGTAAACTATTATCAGATTTCATTTCACATTTGTGTAAATAAAATTATTAAATTTTATATTTCTTTATCAGCAATATTTCTTTTAAAAGCCTTAGTAATATTGCTCAGTTGGACATGAGATCATCTAGTCAAGTAAATAAGTATTATAATTTTAACTTATTCTTCTAAAAACAATCACTATGAAGCTCTTCTTTCACATAATTAGTTATATACATTATAATAGTTAAGTTCATCAAGTTCTCATCATTTTTCTGTTTGTAAGAAGGTGACATGAGATGAAAGAACTGCATGGACAATGAGACAGTCAGAAGGTATTGTTCAGTAGTCAGTGAAAACACAGAGTACTGGGTGACACAGAAATACTCCTACCCAATCAATCAAAACAGACACAAGTGTGAAATGTGGGACACAAGGGTAATATGCTGCATAACATTATTACATGTTACAGTCCATGTTTTATACAACACATATCTAACTAAATCAATCACAGACTCACCCCCCCCCTGACTCACTCATACTCACACTAACACAAACAAGAGATTCTGGTCAAAGAAACAGATACTAATGAAATGAAGGCCAAAGCCATTTCAGTATTACAACTAATCAAATCATTTTTTTTTAAATAAATTGTTTTTCTGGCAACAATGAGCAGCTGCTCCTGGCCATGCAAGAAAACATCTAAGTATTAAATTATAAAATAGTTATTTGGTTTTACAAAACAATATTTTGTTTATAATTAAAAAGCAAATAAAACAAATAATCATAGTTGTATATTTATCTTTTGTTTTTAAATAAGAATGTTATCTTCCCTACATTTACTTACATTCTTTGTATGGAATACATTTAAAAATGAAGATGAATTTAACTGAAAACATTTTGAAATGACGCCATTTTAAGAGAGACTGTAAAGAGGTATGACTTTAACTGTTGTGAATTTAAAAACAAGTAGTACAGGAAAAAATGTGACAGGAAATCATAGGAGAATCTGAACAATATTTAACTGTGAATAAGAAGTAAGACTGAGGGTGCATTTAACAATGGTTGTGTAGTGGAGGGTGACAATGTTTTACTAACATACTTGTTTAAACCTTTTCAAAACTGTTGTGTTTCGCTGCTGATTCATGATGGTGAGGGAGTGTTATTGATTATATCTGTGTGAGCTTGTGTGTGTGTGTGTGTGTGTGTGTATGTGTGTGTGTGTGCGTAAAAGAGAGAGAAAAAGAAATGTAGTGGGTTTAGTCAACAGCATTGGATAAAAAAAATCAAATAAAAAAGAAGCCAAATAAATAAATAATAATAAAAAAGAAAAGAAAAAGAAACAAACAAAACAAACAAAACCCCATATAATGAAATAAAAAAAAAAATAAAAAAATTAGATATAGCTTATTTAAGGAAGCATTAATGTACCGTTGCAATATTTATAATTTTTACTTTTCTTTTTTCTTTTTTATAATATAAAATGTTTAATACTATAATTATTTGCTTACTTTCTCTTTTTTATTTTTGTTTATTTTATAGTTACAGTAAGATTTATACCTATAGGCATGAAATGATAAATGAAAAAGAAATGTTTATAACATTACAAGAGACTGATGAACAGAACCTGTAAATGTGTCAGGTATTTCCACCTGGAGTGTCACCGATCAAAGCAGTATGTTGTAAAGAGCAGAATAAAGTAAGGGATAATTGGCTCTAATTTTATTGATGCTTAAGGATCAAGTACACCAAGTGTAATATTCATGAATTTTAAAAAAATCTCATAACTCCTCGACAAATTTAAGTATATCCTCACAGACTTCAATGTTACATGGGCAATATGGGCAAGTAATTTAATCTATGTAGGGTATATGATACAATTAATATTATTCATACATGATGTTTTGAAAATTTAAATAGTGTTAATTAAAATTAAAAACACTTTTAACGACATCTGCTGGGGAATACAATCCAGCTTTTCGTCACTGTCACAAGAAAAAAACACCAACAGGGAATACAAGATTAATCAGTAAAGCCTTCAAAAATTATCCAATGTTTCACAATTTCAAAAATAAATAGCATGGTCAACATTATGGCTCACAGTATTTATCTTGAGTAGTGCAAAAAACTAAATATTTTTTTTAATAAAAATACATTTATATTTCAAACATTAGCACATTATTATTCATTATTAGTGCTTTAACTTAAATCAGAACTGTACTGTCATAAAATCTTCTTTTAATCAATTAAGAAATATATACATATAATTATACACATTTTTTTAAATAAATGGATTAAAAGTTAAAAAAAATAAATGAAATTATTTTAACTTATAAAACATTATTTATTCATAATAAAGGCAAAAATGATACTTGTTCACTTAAAATTACCAAACTGTGACCTATATGTTAGAGAGTTGATGCAGTAATTAGATACAGGTTACTTGTTAATTGTGATGTACTTTATTAACAAACTGCTACATGTGAAACTGACCTTAGAATATACTGTATGCTGTACATTTAAGTAAACTGTACTTATTTAACAAAATATATATATATATATATATATATAAAAAAAATAATAATAATAATTAATGTAATTTTGTACATATAATTTTACTTTAAATAAAAAATTATATATTTCACTTAATCTGTTGGCATTAAAAAGTTTACATTTTTTACATTGAACATCTATCACTAATGGTCCTTTTTGGGGAAGAATGACAAAAAGTTGTCAAACATCTAAAATCACAAACATTTGCAGCCACTTTAAGTTGCTAATTATAATAATCAGGTCAAAGTAGACACAGAGACACAACTGGTGTCTTTCAGTTTTTAATTTCTAGGGGAAACAATCCATAGATAACATTTTGTATACTGTTTGCACCAGATGACTTACACTCCACTTCAAAAATCAGCTGACAATTAAATATGATTCCCCTCCCTATCATATTTATTAAAACACTTAAGAGGAAACTGGAAACAAGACATTTGAATAAACATGATGTTTTTGTGATTTATAAGAGAGGATAGGCACAGGTACTCACATATCATCCCTGGTAATATACTCCTCCAGATCAAAGTCATCCATGCCTTGGTTATCTAAGCCAACATCTCGACCTTAAAAGAGAAAGATGACATTAAAACAATGTAGATTTATTACATTAAATCATAAATCAACAGCTGTCACACTCAGCCATAAAGCTACAACGTATAACACAGCCTTCTTGGAAAACAAAGTAAAGTCATATTATAAAAATGGGTGGACATTAAAACAAATTTTAAATTTAACTTGAATTTCAAATGTCCATCTTCAGGTTGAATTCCAGCAAACAGTTTACATTTATTTAATGAGTTTTTTGTTTTATTGTTTAAAATTCAGTTTACTATCTAGACTATTCAGCTATGATAAAGATAATATTAAAAAAATAAAAATTAAAAAAAAATTAAAACATACAACTTCAAATCATTCGTGTATTATGTTTTCTTGCAAAATTTAAATTCTGATCATTCTGTTTGTATGTGTATTTGAATTTAGCTGACAAGTTGTGCTAAATAAATAGTGTCAGAGAATTATTCTAGTAGTTGGAGAGAATGTTTTATTTAAGTTATAGAACAGTTTCTGTGAACTCTTGTTTATACCTTTGAAGTCAGTATCAGGATTTGTTCCCAGGACCTACTGTTCTGTCCCACTTATAAATGATGACAATACTTTGATAACAATGTGTTTGTTTTATTTCACAATAGACATGCTACATTACACAATCAGAAATGGATAATGTCTGAAAGCAGCAACTGTGTGTGTCACTTTTTTTAATTATGATGTAATAGTTTTGTTACAAGACCTGTTTGCTCTGTTTCTCTAAAACAAGCTACATTTTCTTCCTTTAAACATTAAGACTATGCCAACTTAGTCATAAAATGATAAGTCAGGTTGGCATTTTGTTAGAATGTCTTATTTGTCACAACAAACCATCAGTCAAAATTTGTATCCTTTGTATTTATCTCAAACATGACAAATAATTGTATAAAACCTTTTTCTTATTTTTTTGTACACATGAAACTTGTTAGAATGTGTTGCTCAAGGTCCTGGATTTGTAAGCTGATGTAGGTACTAACCTGACAAGGTTCATTGTTCGTTTTTAGCTAACAACATACAGATAAAACTCAACAGAGTTAAAACATTTGAACTGTAATGTGTAAATTAAGTCACATCATATTAAAGAGATATTCATGAATGTAATAAAACATTTGTTTCAATACAGCTTGTATCTTTAATAAGAAAAGCTGTGATACCCAAAATGTGTTAATAAATTAGGGCAATAAATAATCCATGGTTATAACTTATGTATAAACATGCATGGCAACTACACATCACATGTTATGGCTGCATTTGGTATCTTGCTTTTACGTCTTAAATGAAACCATATACTACTTAGCAAACAGAACTAGAGTTGTAATCTGCTTGTTTCCACAATGTCACTGTCACATGATACAGATGTAAAATTAGTGCCTAGTCAGATATACGTCAGTATTTACATCATATAAAAATTGAAAATAATTTTTGAAAAAAACAAAACAAAAAAACTTAAATAAAAATTTTTTAAAGTAAGTAAAATGGTTCAACAACAACAAAAAAAACAAAAAACATAATAAATAAATAAATAAATAATTAAATAAATTAAAAACTAATAATAATTATAATAATAATTATGTCAATTTATAAAGAAATTATATGATGTCAAAATGTGCTGTTTAAATTTGAAATGGGTTTAATCCCCGAAGGAATAGTGAAGTGAGATTTTTATATTTGTTCACCAATTAAAATCTAATAATATTTTTTGAGTACTAACAGCACTTCAGTAAACTGACAGATATGTAGATTGCTGGAGGTCTGCAAGGAAGACATCCCCTACAGAGATACCATATAATGCAATAACTTTGAAAGTGGAAAGGAGCTGGCAGGAAACTGTATTGAAAAAGTGGCCAAGGTTTTCTAACGCTCTAGTTGAATATATCAGCAGTTTTCACTTGCAAAAACCGACATGATATTCTGAAAATAATGGTTAGATGAAGAAAACATAATGTAATATATGGTTTTGTGTTTTTGAGTTCAGGCATTTTTGCTGACAATATTAAAGAAGATTTGTTTTGTCAACTTTTGTGTTTTGTTTTTATAAATTCATGAAATTGGTAGTCTGTATTTTTCTGGTCAATAAAACATGAAAAACACTTTCTAATAATTAACTTTTTTTTTTTTTAACATGACTTTTAACAGTAATACAATAATTAAAATCAACTGTCAATGGTTTTCTCTATGAAATTCTACTCTGCTTGTTCCTTTGTTAAAAGCCAGATCAATTGAGAAGACAAACATTGCTCTGGACTACATCAGAGCTCAGTGTGTTTTACAGATGTGTTACTATGCTTACACACAGC
Source organism: Chrysomallon squamiferum (assembly GCA_012295275.1). Taxonomy (NCBI): domain Eukaryota; kingdom Metazoa; phylum Mollusca; class Gastropoda; order Neomphalida; family Peltospiridae; genus Chrysomallon; species Chrysomallon squamiferum. The sequence goes on along the minus strand of CM022673.1, from coordinate 18,788,484 downwards.
AATGACACACACAGGTGAAGGAAATCAGTGCTATCCAGGTATGATCATCAATATAATCCTCATAGCCAGTTTCTCAGATTCTGAAATGTCACATATTTAACAAATAGCATATTGATCGTAAATGACTTATTGTTGATTTGCCATGTGGGTTAAACCAGCTGATTCCGAGGCAAAGTCCCAAGCAAACAAAACCTGGGAACTTCAGCAAGTTACCGAGCCAGGCTCGCCATGAAAACATTACGACTTTTCAACTTTTCAGTTACTGAGCAAAGAACGCTGATGTCCTGTGCCGTCCTAGCTGCAGGAGCATGTACAGCGGAAGGAAGGCAGGAAGTGTAGAGTACTTAAACACTGCAAAACCAAACTCAAGATTTCTCTTACAGTCAGAGTTAAATTTAATCTTTAATTCTTTTGATAAAATTTTTTGCCATAACCTTCCTTCAGATATTACAAAAAATACTTTCTGAGTCTCAAAGTATAGTTCACTGCATGAGATGTGATTAAAAAAATGACTGAACTGATAGTGAAAAAGATGTTCTGGCAATAATTTATACTGAGGAAAGTGAATAATTTACATCAATATGCTTATATGCATGCATATACAACCAAAAACATATTTAAATTAACACCACCTTTCTAATAAACACACACATATTCATAATAAATAATAGACAAATTAATCCTCGAATATGAATAACCAACATTTCATGGTGGAAAAAAAATGAAGTGAAAAAAACAACAAAAGAAAATAACAATATATATATATATATAGCAAATAATATATCCTCTCCAACAAATTATCAGCATTTCATTAAAAAACAAAAAAGTAAATAAAATATAAATAAATGAAAAAAAAATGGAGAAAGAAAAAATGAAATGATTATTAGTAATAAATAACACAAACATGTCACAAGGACTAACAGCTGAGATAATGAATGCAGGTGATTGACTTGTTAATTATATATTTATAGATGTATTGATAAGCTATCAGCTGTATTAAAACAGGGTCATTAGTACAACCAATTGGTTATTAAAGTAGGTAACAAACACAAAAAGTAATCTAATAAAGATTATCCAGCGCTATACCTTCTCTTAAGTAGTAGAAATGGTGATGTCAATTTTATGTAGCTAAACCATTTTCAATGTTAAGTTATATTTGTTTGAAAAAAAGGTACCTGATACGCTTTCTAATCAAATAATTGTGTTGTAAAAATAAAGTCTATAATAAATATCAACTCATAAAGAAATAATCTAAATAAATAAGGAAAAAAAAAAAAATAAAAGTATCCAAAAGTGTTTTGTTATTTCCTTCTAATTATTTTATGTTAAAAGTAGAGCAAAAGGGAGAAAAAAAAATTCAGTTTGTTAACTCAGTTCCACAGTTAGAAACTGAAGTATATTTTAAAATCCACTATTGCTGAATTTATTTTCTTATTTTTGAAGTATTAAAGTTACTTCAAAGGTCAAGACATATGTACTATAAAATGGAAGATGTGGTCATTGTTTCTATACGAGTTGGTGGCCTTTATTTGCTTTCTTATTACAATAATGATAATAATCATTTATAATTATAATAATAATAATAATAATAATAATAATAATAATAATAAAATAAATAAATACAAAATAAATAAATAAATAAAAATTAATACATTTTAAAAAGTATCCACCAAACATATTACATAATTAAATGGAGTTTAATATATGTATCTATGCAGAAATGTGATTAATAAATGATTAATAATAATAATAAATTGAATTAACTGAATAAGTAAAAAGAAAAATGGACTTCAAAAAAAATAAACATCTATTAACATTTTTTAAATATACATTTGTTAAATACTGAATCTTTATAAAGAAAATTAAATAATGATGAAATAAACAGATAACCAGAAATTCAAGTCGCGAACTGAAGAAAACATGACAGGAAAACACTGGTTCTTATTATACAGAGGCCATGTTACTCCAATACACAAACTTTAGGAAGTCTGCCTTCCAAACTGTGAAGTTTTTGAAACTAAAATTACCAATGAAATATCTTACCAAGAACCGCCTGTAGGGTTTGGTCTTCGCTTAGAACTTCCATTGTGTTGGTGAAAAACGTATCCTAAGTGTCACTTGTAAGTAAAATCCATTAGCGAAACTACATTACGATCCTGATTTACACATACAAACAAGTGTGTACACCTTCGGTCATGACGTCTGGTCACGTGATGTCATTCTGTTCGCCTCCCGCAAATATGATTGTCATCTTGTTTAAGGATGTAGAGTTAAGGCGAAGAAACCTTAGTTCGTAGCCCAAAGGAAATCGTTTATTACTTAATCTGGAAATTCTTCTATCTACAGATCTAATTCCGCGATATCAGTATGTAGTAAAATTAAAGGCATATGTATTGGTTATCGTAAGATACATTCTATTTGCAATTTAATTAGTTTATTATTAAAAATTAAATGTTTGATCATATGTTCTATATCCATTTATTATTATAATGTATAAAAAATAATTTATTATCAATGATAAAAATTTATGTGATTTCTCTTAACTGTTATTATTATTATTATTATATTTTTAACTTTAATTTAAAAAAGGAACTCATCGATAAATGTAATATCAAATAAATAAATAAATAATTAGTTAAGTAAGTAATGAACAAAAAACATCTATCCATAAAATAAATGAGGTTCAGTGTTTGTAAAAAAACAAATCAAAAGAAAAGAAAGAACAAAAAACAAAAAACACAACAAAAAACAAAACAAAACAACAACAACAGGAAACAAACAATGAAAACGAACCATCCAACGAAACAACTAAACAAACAAACATAAAAAATAAATCACACACCCTCCGTCCCCCCTAAAAAAAGACTTAAACACATCAGTAAATTTCAGAACTAAATTCGAATTTAGACTGAAATAGAATTACTTTTGTAAATATTGGTAGTTTGTCATGGAAAATCTCGATAAAAGTTAATATTAAGAAGGAATGAATGCAGTACAACAAACAAAATATTTCTAAAACGAATCGTGAATAAACATGGCTGCCATTATCATGTTGTACGTGTCACATACAGAATTATTTATAATGAGAGGGGAAACATATTTCGCCAAACATTACCATCAGGAATACAAAATAATTAATTTAGAAAGATTTATTAGTTGTATGCTATTATAGAATTTTTATCTGCCACTGAATATCCCAGATAACGAGAGATACAGAGAGAGAGAGAGAGAGAGAGAGAGAGAGAGAGAGAGAGAGAGAGTGTGTGTGTGTGTGTGTTAAAATATAGTGTAATACAGATTTTATCATACTGATCTTTTAAAATAAAACAAACTCAGATTCTGACTTGTTAATGTAACTTCAAAGAAAAACAACATCAACAGCAGCAGCAGCAGAAGCATCAACAACAACAACAGTAATAACACTGATGACATATCACTAAGATGTTACTTTTGAAACGTTGAGGAATTTTCCCTTTCTTGAACAGAATTTTCAGTATGAATATTGTATTACATAATAATGATGACCACATTTAGTGTTTGCAAATAAAGAATTTTATTACAAGTTTGGAAATGAAAAAAGAAGATAAAAAAGTCACGTACACACACGCATTAAAAGAAGTTGGGGCTGGTGGAAAGAAATGAAATAAATTTGCCAAAAAAAAGAGAAGAGTTTTACGCCTGCGGTAAGTATCCTTCTCAAGTGTCTACTGGTTAGGATTTCTATTTCCCGCTTGTGAAAAAGTTTGTTTTATTATTCATTTCTTCTTTTATTCTTCAGCTTAGTATATTCTTTAGATCTGCGTCGATTTTGTTTCTAAATATAATTCTTTTTCGGATATTTGAGTTTTCTTCTGTTGTTTAAATGTTTGTGTTGCTGAAACGGATAAAAGTAGTGAAGCTGAGCAACGTAAACGGAATGAATAAATAAATAAAAATAATTTCTATCAAATGAAATAAAATTTTTGAAACTTTAAAAATAATAAAAAGATAAAAACAACAAAATAATTTAAATTTTTTTAAAAATTAAACCACAGGTGGCATTTTTGTGACACAGTTTTATAATTAAAATTACTTTTCGTACAGCAAAACCACATGGAGATTACTACCTAAACAGACACAATTGTGTGAAATATTTATTAATAATTTGCTTAAATTACAACTAATAGGCTGGAAATAATTTTCAAAACGCAGAATAATGAACTTTACATCTGTTTTTTTTTTTTCCATTAGCAAATAGAAGCAAAGATTATTCAAGACAATGACTTTTGAGACGTTGGAAACAGCTGTTAAATTTTTATAAAATGTAATGCTACACAGTTCTCCTACCTATCATTCTAACCTTGCACACATCTTCTTATTAATACTATGCAGAATTGTTTTTGAAAGTTCTGTTTGTTTTGTTATTTAACAAGTTAGGATCGAGTAATGAAAGTGTGTTATGTGTTACCGACGAGAAACGCGGTGATGTGTAGGGGGGGGTGATTTTATTAAGATCTGGAATATTCCCAGACACGATAAGGAGAGCATGACTACCAATTCTATACTGATATATATGTATCTTTAGATAGATAGATGGATAGATGGATAGAGATACACACACACACACACACACACACACACACACACACACACACACACACACACACACACACACACACACACACACACACACAGCCACAACATTTCAATGTTACTAATAGCCAAATTTAAATATAATGAGTTCATACAACTCAGTTTAGATTATATACGTTGATCGGTTCATTCCGAGTTTTTAACTTTCCCTAAAACCTAAGGTAAGATACGTTTTCTTCTTCAACTTCATTAACATTATTAAGAAAAAAAGAAAAAGAAAATGAAAAATTATATATTCTTATCATACACATATGCATGCACACAAATCCACATTTTAGTTAATGAAAATTTTATTTCTAACGGCTGCTAATAATCGAGATAATCTAACATCAAATATATAGACCAAAAAAACATGGATTCTACCGTTTAACCTGAATTTTATAAAATCATAATTAGTATTAATAATAAGGAAAATGAAAACTGTAAATAATAATAATAATAATAATAATAATAATAATAATAATGATGATGATGATGATGATAAACAAATAAATTTAAATGAAATAAATAAATAAATATATTTGTGACAAAGGGTCATGTGTTTCGTTTTAGATACTGTACATAATTTGTAAATGAAATTATCCGAATCAGTGAATTAAAGAAATATATTTATAGTTTATGTAATTTAAAAATAATTTAATTTTATGTGCAGTTTTAAATTATGTTATAGCTGCATATAATTTAAAAAAGAAAAAGAAAAAGATAAAAAGAACCCCAGACTATTTCTCTATTTACAGCAATCGAAAATTAATGTACAGTGTAAAATTTATATAAACGGTTTCAATCCATTGTATGACGTCGTTCGTTTGGAATACCTTTATACAACAACAACAATGTTCATTTGAATTTCAAACTCTGAAGAGCAAACATGTTTATCACCAGCAGCTTCATTTGATGTTCAAAAGCACGTTTACCGTGTTTCAGATTAACAGTTATCGAGACAACACTGTGTACTGAACTATTTCAGAAATCAGCATATTGTTGCTTCTTGAATGAACTTTTTTTCAAATTGTAAAAATTCAATAAGCTAGAAAATCGTAACCGAAATGAAATGCGAATCAACATATGTCGATGGAATATCGATTCTCAAAACGCGTGTCCAGTGAGAAAAAAGACAGCCGAGAGGCTAGACTGAAACTACTCACTCACATGTACGACTACCTGGAATGTGAAAAAAGGAAAGAAATGGGAAGCATGATAGGTCTCGCCATACATAACATACATACGTTTTATGTGCAGACACATTCAAAAAAATAATAATAATAAAAATAAATAAATAAATAAATAATAATAATAAAACATCACAAAAGAAAAACCAATAACTAAACCAAAAAAAAAAAAAAAAACCCTAAAAGAAAACTGCACAAAGAAATCCCAAAACAATCGAAAGAAAAACAGAAAACAAACCATACAGACATACATTCAAGTGACTCACAAATGTATATGTACCTACATACACACAAACACACATAGGTGCGCGCCGGCACTGTCAGACACATCATACACGTACATTCGTGCATAGACATAGATACGAATCCACAAACGTACATACAAACAAACAGGTAAACAATTGCACAGACACATATACGTAAACAAGAAGTGAAGAAAAGAAGAAAGAAAAGAAAAAATGAACAAAAACACACATTGTTGTACACACACATAGACATTGTACCACAAATACACAGCTACACAAGCACAAATAAACATAACACACACACAGACACACACTCATTCATCCTCAAAATATGCACGCTCTACATAGAGAAATACACACACACCTACACATAATTAGATTCATAAAATGTAAAAACGTACTTAAAAAACAAATACATACATACATACATACATACATGCATGCATACACATACGTACACACAAACATACACATATACACTGGTTAATACAACTGGCTCTCTTCATTTTAACTGAGAGAGATATATATAATAAAATTAAATGGAAAAGACCAAATAAGAAAGCTTGAAGCAGCGTAACTGTTACTGTTAATATCATTGTTTGATCAGCTTCCATAAGAGCTGAGTATCAAACCAAAATGACACCAAATATAAGTAATATATTAATATTTTGTCATGCTATTTATCCAAGTAAATAAAAGCTAGTTTATGTAAATCGTTATGTTCAAGAAATTAAAAAAATTAGTCACGTTCTCTTTTAAGTGTTCTGATGAATTTTCAAAAATATTTTATTGGGTGATATTTTCTGGACAATAAAAACTTAGCTGTTTATGTCTGAACAAAATAAGAATGTTAATACACTATAAATATGTGAATAAATTTTATTAGAATTTAATATGAACATGATAGAATTTAAATGTTTTCTTCTTCAGAGTAATAACAATGCATAATTCCCTGTGAAAATACATTTAAAATAATTATAGAAATAGCCATGCACTCACGAAAAACATTTTAAATGTTTTTAAAAAAAAAAAAAAACAATAACAAAAATACAACAACAAAAAAGAAACATTTCTGAACAGATGTAGCTGTTGACTCAGTCTTTTTAAAAAATTGATATTAAAGTATAGAACGAAAATATCTTTTGGTATAAAACATATTTATATGTCGACTTACGAATTAAATAATATCTTAATATCTAGTGAGTTTGTGAATTATGATGAATTCGGTACCCAAATAATTGATTGTTTCAGTGGACACTGTTTAAACCAGATTCGTTTCTTACTGATGACTTGTAGCGATAACGATAGATTTCATCTTGAGTTAACCCTCTTGTAATGTGTATTTGGACTACTACTACTACTACTACTACTACTACTACTACTACTACTACTACTACTACTACTACTACTACTGTTACCACTGTTACTACTACAATAACTAGTACTACTACTACAGCTACTACTACAACAACAAGTATTACTACTACTCCTATCTCTTCTACTGATATTAGTACTGCAACAACTACTACTGCTTTAAACAAGAACTACTGATACTATTAGTACTACTTCTAATAATAATACTAATGCTAATAATATATATTTCATTGTTTATTGTAAGGATATTTCGTAACATTTAGGAATCCTTATTATTAGGGAATTATTGCTGTTATTGAAAAAAAAAAACGAATAAAACAACAACAGTAATAACACACCATGACATTTAATTTATTCTACCATGCAGTTTTGCACAGTCTGTATACCCAGGTAAGGAATAAAATAAAATACGTGTATCGACCGTATGTAGTATGACAATCATTTTAAGTCAGATCACAACAGTGCTTATCATTAATATAAATGCGCAATACATATATATTTAGACTAACATGTAGCCATATGCAAGAGAAGTTAATCAGAGAAAAACATTATATATCAATACATACGTATTCGTTCAAAATAAATAAATAAATAAAGTACATTTATTTATAAATTTAATATCATTTATATCAAACACTTGTTGTGCCCATCCTTTATCCTCCTACAAACTAAAATCAATTTTATCATTAAGTTCACATACGTTGCAGTCAGATAACCTTCACAACTTTTGATAGTGTTTAAAGTATGTTCATATTATTTTGATTTAATTAAGAATTAAATTTTGAGTTATAAAATATGATTAGTAAATACACAGGGTAAATTAAAGCAGCAGCAGTAGTAGTTGTTGTTGTAGTAGTAGTAGTAATAATAAAGGTTGAGTCTTTATAATAAGAATAAAGCAAGGAATTACTTTGCCCCTCACAGATGTCCTCTACTGGACTTACACAAATGCGTTTGACAACATACAAAATATTTTATAAATTCTAAATTTTAACAACAAGAGATAATTATTTATTCTCCTTTTTTTTCTTCTGTTCCCACATCTTTTTGATATCAAAATCGCTTTAGTATGTGTCGCTTATTCCAGCTTCTGTCCAAGTTGAAGTATTTGATTATTATCATTATAATCATCTCATCATCACCCCAATAATCATCATGATCATTAACATTATCTTTGTTATTATTATTATTATTATTATTATTATTATTATTATTATTATTATTATTATTATTATTATCAAAGTTTACTAAAATATATTCAAATACCAACAGAATATTAAGTCCACTGATTCTGGGAACCAGTTGAATTCTTGGGATCTCTGTTGCCTTTCATTTAACGACTGATTTGATAATCTGAAGTCTGGTGGTGATCCTCAGAGTGTTAAACCAGAGAGTACTAAGACGAGAGCATGCAGTATGTTAAAATCCCACATTAATGTTTATAATATAAGTTCTTGTGTGTGTGTGTGTGTGTGTGTGTGTGTGTGTAAAACTTAGTATTCATGAAAACAATTCGCTGTAAAATTATTTCATCTACTTTCATTCTATACATAATATTATAAGTTTAATTTATGAATATTTTTAACAAGACTGGATGACACCTCTATGAACTTGATATACTTGAGAAACGTTTCATCAAAAGATATGATTCAAGCTGAACATCTGTGATAAACATTTACTTTTAAATTAACTGAAAACAGAGGTGTGTCAAATCTCAAGGTAAAAACTCACACACCTGGCTGTGCCACGAAGGCGATCCAACACACATAAAAGTCTGACAGCTCTTCGATTTCTCATTCTTCTTTTCAAAACCGTAGGAACTGTGTTTTTTCCAGGTGTCGCTAGGTAAGTTACTTCGTTTTACGAAGTCTATTACTCTACTGCTAAACGTAGTAAGATGTTACCAAGACATCTATTAAATTACTATATTTTTAAACCAAAACATATGTTACGACTGCTTTCTGTTTTAATTTATTATGATTTTTCGCCTTTTTCCCAAACTTGTCATATTATTTAACTGTTTTCAGATTAATCTGTTTTCATCCGCATGCCCAAAAGAATTTCATGCATTTTAAATTATTGCAACTAACAAATTTACATGTGTGATGTGTGTGTGTATGTGTGTGTGTGTGTGTGTGTGTGTGTGTGTGTGCTATATAAAACTTTGCATATTTTCTTTATTCAGAAAAAATAAAAAGATGAAGATATTTGGATTATCTTTGATACTTTTTCTTCTTGTTCAGGACGTAACGGCTTGGTACTCGTCAGGTGAGATGTGTTTTTATTATCCCTAATAATAATAATAATAATAATAATAATAATAATAATAATAATAATAATAATAATAACAACAACAACATCAGTGTCTATACATTTACTGAAATAATAGATGTCCCTAATACTATAGGGAAATTAAACTGATTGCATATTTGACCATTAATCCAGAAATAAAACTCTGTTTTACACTATTTCTTAACTTTCATTTCTAATGTTTCAGGGTCTGTATGCGGATTTAGAACATACAATCCGAATTTTAGTTTATGCTGTGCTGGAAACGTTGTTCCTAGATCAGGAATACAACCAGGCTGCTGTGGAAGTAGGGCATTTGACGCCAGATTCAGCCTATGCTGTGCTGGAAACATTGTTCATAGATCAGGAATACAACCAGGCTGCTGTGGAAGTAGGGCATTTGACGCCAGATTCAGCCTATGCTGTGCTGGAAACATTGTTCATAGATCAGGAATACAACCAGGCTGCTGCGGAAGTAGGGCATTTGACGCCAGATTCAGCCTATGCTGTGCTGGAAACATTGTTTATAGATCAGGAATACAACCAGGCTGCTGCGGAAGTAGGGCATTTGACGCCAGATTCAGCCTATGCTGTGCAGGAAACGTTGTTCATAGATCAGGAATACAACCAGGCTGCTGCGGAAGTAGGGCATTTGACGCCAGATTCAGCCTATGCTGTGCTGGAAACATTGTTCCTAGATCAGGAATACGGCCTGCTTGCTGTGGAACTCGAGTCTATGATGCTACTTTCAATCACTGCTGCAATGGAAGAATCTGCTAAAGTTATCAATGTTTTCAAATAAAATTTTAATTCCGATTATTACCACAATATTGTCAGACATCAACTACTGTTAAGTATATTTACTACTGAGAGAAAATAAAAAACTATTAATAACAAAATTTGCTTCGGTTTATGATTTTTTTATTCATATCTTTAAAAATAATAATGAAAGCAGAAACAAAAATACAGAAAACAACAGAAAGAAAAAAAAAAAAAAAAAAAAAAAAAAAAAAAAAAGAAGACAAAACAATAAACAAGCACAAACAAAAACAAATAAGAACCTACCGACAGCTACTATAAAGCCCTCCCAACAAAACAAAACAACAATCTCAAAAACATTATTATAAAAATATTTCAGTTTTTCTTCTAAATTGTCACTGTTAATAATTAATTGCAAAGCTACTGTAATAAATTTAGAACAAAAAAAAAAAAAAAAAAAAAATTACTGAATTGATAAAACAAATAATGTGTTCATTTTTGAAATTTAAGAAAGTGGCACAACATGTAGCAATAAAATATTTATTACTGAAAGCGAAATATTTTATATAATTAACAGAAGAAAAATGAGATTTCCATTTATGCAGTTAAACATTATAACATCTGACATGGCTATTTCAGAAGTTTTAATCACGAACGTCTGTTTTGCTACGTAAACGTCTGTGTGCATCTAACGAAATCATTTTTTGTTTTGGGTCATTCCGTGTCCAATCACCCCCCCCACCAAAAAAACAAAACAATTTTAAACCCGACCGTCTCAGATTTTTATGAAACTTGGTATACTTGTTGAGTGGGATCACACAGCACCAAATCAAAAATTTTAGGCCAGTCGGACCAGTGGTGTGGGAGATATGGCCCTCCGAATTTTGAGATTTTTGGCCAAAATCGGTGTTACCACCAACCTTTGAACCCTCATATCTCAGGAACGCTTGGGCCAGTCTTCATAAAACTGGCATTGTTGAAAAGGCAATATCACAAGATTTCCAAATCTGCCATTATTGTTCAGTCTGGAGAATGCTGGGGTACCCTGACATTTTGACATTTGTTATGACCTTGAAACTGACCTTGTGGATCACGTGACCTTGACATTTTAACCTTTGATATGTCCTTGAAATTGACCTTGTGGATCACGTGACCTTGACTTTTACCTTTGTTATGACCTTGAAATTGACATTGTGGATCACGTGACCTTGACTTTTACCTTTGTTATGACCTTGAAATTGACCTTGTGGATCACGTGACTTTGAATTATTTTTTCAAATTGTAAAAATTTCTAGCTTATGCTTATGCTCAAATAACCTTTCTTGAAATTTAATCTCCCACTAGAACGTATAAAAGTTTCCGAGGTGTAATATTTTTTGTTTAGCCACAATAGAGATTTTGAAAATGCATGTCCATGAAAATATCACCTTTTCTGCCATTAACATCTGATTAGCTCAAACCTCAATGACCAATTCCTGATGCTAGGAATCACCAATTCCCTTGATCACCAAATAATACATCATAGGCCTACATGCTATGATCATATGATATGAAACTATTTTCCCTTATTGCCTTCTCACCAGTTCAGCAGTCACAGAGTCATTCAGTCACCCACTTCCCCCATAGTCTTGCAATTCTATCACCATCCTTTTTATGCGGAGAGTACATCCGTCGAGAAGATGCAATAGAAGGTGTATCAATGACACAGAAGATGTCCCATTCACTAATCCAACATGTGTCTTTGTTTGGCCATGAAATAACTTAGAAGGTCCGCGAGGATGCATGAAACGAATGAAGAATTATCCGCGAGGATGCATGAAACGAAGTTTAGGTGGGTCACTCTGCAGGCTCAGCTTGTTGGCATACACCTTTGACTTAGACACTGGAACTAACTGTTTTGGCCACTTGAAACCTGCCTTATAGTTCCAGCTCATGCTTTGCTATGCGTTCTGGTGTGATGTTGAAAAAATGAATTCCTGGAATACTCTTGATGCAGAAGACCATAATAGCCTCACTGGTCAGGATTGGGTCTGTTTAGGAACACTGCAAACTGGCCTTTGTCAGCAACCTCTTCACCATCTCCCAGTTCAATCACAGGCACTTTTGCTATGGCTTGTCGCAAAAAGTTCCATTCACCTTGCAGCCCAAAGTCCTCTTCTGGATGGCACAGGTTAACAAAATTGTTCTTATTTTTATCCAGCACAACCATTAGTGTCGCGAATTAGCGCAGTGAATTGAATTGATCTCAAGACTAGTTTTATCTCAGGCATAATCACTGTATTATTTTAAAATATAGCAGTCATAGTACTAGTAAATGTACCACTATTCTTATATTACACATAATAGTAGTTGAATTAATAATAATAAAGGTTGTAGTTGTAGAAGTATTTGCATTCTAGTAGTAGTACTATTATTATTACAAGTAGCAGTAGAATTCATCAAGGTAGTCTCATAGATGTAGTAGTTGTGGCAGTAGGTAGTAGGAGATATAATAGTAATGTAGAATGAGTGTTAGTATAATTAGTAGTATTAGAACAAGTGGTAGGATTAATTATAGTTGCTAGTAATAGAAGTAGCAAAATAAGAAATAGCTATTGTAGTAGTTGTTGATATAATGGTGATGTTAGTAGTAGTAGAGGTAGTAACAGTATTTATGATAACAACGGTATCAATAGTGACGGTAGTAGTTATTCTAATAATAAAAGTAGTAATAGCACCATTAGTAACAGTAGTAATGGTAGAGGTACTGGTGGTGATAGAAGTAATACCTGTGGTGGTGGTGGTAGTAGTAGTAGTAGTAGGAGTCTAAAGGGAGTTATAATAGTAATATAATTGCCATGTGCTCAATGGGGATTTCACCAGGGGGAGTTCAAGGAGTTCCTGACATGCCTGAAGCCACACGTCCTGTTAACCCTTTGGGCCTGATTGTGTAGAACATGTTTTCATATCCTTCAGGAATTCCTTCAGACATGTCAGGCGGATTTTGACTCCAGAAATGAGTTTTTGGTCTCAGAGAAGTCTATACATGTAGAAAATGTACATTGTAATGCATTGTATCAATCATCCGTGCAGGTATGCGTTTTTAAATCTATATTGTGGCTAAACAAAACAATATTACACCTCTGAAACTTTTGTATGTTTTAGTTGTATGGGAGATTAAATTTCAAGAAATATTATCTCAAGGTCACGTGATCCACAAGGTCAATTTCAAGGTCATAACAAAGGTCAAAATGTCAGGGTACCCCAGCATTCATACCAATTTTATGAAGATTGGCCCAGTAGTTACTGAGATATGAGGGTTCAAAAGTTGGTGGTCATGCCCATTTTGGCAAAAAATCTCAAAATTCGGGTGGGGGGGGCATATCTCCCAAACCACTGGTTCGATTGGGCTAAATTTACGGATTTGGTGGTATGGGATCCCATTCAACAAGTATACCAAGTTTGATCAGGTCGGGTTTAACCCATTGGGTGATTTGACACGGAATGACCCTTTTACAAAACAAACTCTGCCAAAACATCTACCAGGTAAGCTGCTCTAATACTGCTCTAATTCTCACAAATTAAAGTATTTTTATTTGGTCAGAGCGAGCTGAAGGTTAGTAGTTATTATTATTATTATTATTATTATTATTATCAAAGTTTACTAAAATATACTAGGTAAGTTACTTCGTTTTACGAAGTCTATTACTCTACTGCTAAAGGTAATAAGATGTTACCAAGACATCTATTAAATTACTATATTTTTAAACCAAAACATATGTTACGACTGCTTTCTGTTTTAATTTATTATGATTTTTCGCCTTTTCCCCAAACTTGTCATATTATTTAACTGTTTTCAGATTAATCTAATTTTCATCCGCATGCCCAAAAGAATTTCATGCATTTTAAATTATTGCAACTAACAAATTTACATGTGTGTGTGTATGTGTGTGTGTGTGTGTGTGTGTGTGCTATATAAAACTTTGCATATTTTCTTTATTCAGAAAAAATAAAAAGATGAAGTGAAGATATTTGGATTATCTTTGATACTTTTTCTTCTTGTTCAGGACGTAACGGCTTGGTACTCGTCAGGTGAGATGTGTTTTTATTATCCCTAATAATAATAATAATAATAATAATAATAATAATAATAATAATAATAATAATAATAATAATAATAATAACAACAACAACATCAGTGTCTATACATTTACTGAAATAATAGATGTCCCTAATACTATAGGGAAATTAATTGATTGCATATTTGACCATTAATCCAGAAATAAAACTCTGTTTTACACTATTTCTTAACTTTCATTTCTAATGTTTCAGGGTCTGTGTGCGGATTTAGAACATACAATCCGAATTTTAGTTTATGCTGTGCTGGAAACGTTGTTCCTAGATCAGGAATACAACCAGGCTGCTGTGGAAGTAGGGCATTTTGACGCCACCTATGCTGTGCAGGAAACGTTGTTCATAGATCAGGAATACAACCAGGCTGCTGCGGAAGATTTGACGCCAGATTCAGCCTATGCTGTGCAGGAAACGTTGTTCATAGATCAGGAATACAACCAGGCTGCTGCGGAAGTAGGGCATTTGACGCCAGATTCAGCCTATGCTGTGCCATAGATTCATTTGACCCAGATTCAGCCTATGCTGTGCTGGAAACGTTGTTCCTAGATCAGGAATACAACCAGGCTGCTGCGGAAGTAGGGCATTTGACGCCAGATTCAGCCTATGCTGTGCAGGAAACGTTGTTCATAGATCAGGAATACAACCAGGCTGCTGCGGAAGTAGGGCATTTGACGCCAGATTCAGCCTATGCTGTGCAGGAAACGTTGTTCATAGATCAGCCCAGGCTGCTGCAGGAATTTGACGCCAGATTCAGCCTATGCTGTGCAGGAAACGTTGTTCATAGATCAGGAATACAACCAGGCTGCTGCGGAAGTAGGGCATTTGACGCCAGATTCAGCCTATGCTGTGCAGGAAACGTTGTTCATAGATCAGGAATACAAGCAGGCTGCTTGCTGTGGAACTCGAGTCTATGATGCTACTTTCAGTCATTGTGCAATGGAAGAATCTGCTAAAGTTATCAATGTTTTGATATGAAATTTTAATTCCGATTATTACCACAGTATTGGCAAACATCAACTGCTATTAAGTATATTTACTACTTAGAGAAAATAAAAACTATTAATAACAAAATTTGCTTCGGTTTATGATTATATTTTATTCATGTTTTTAATAATAATAATAATAATAATAATAATAATAATAATAATAATAATAATAAAAGCAGAAATAAAGATACAGAAAACAACATACAAAAAACAAAACAGAGAACCTACCGACAGCAACTATAAAGCCCTCCCAACAAAACAAAACAACAACCTCAAAAACATTATTATAAAAATATTTCAGTTTTTCTACGAAATTGTCACTGTTAATAATTAAATGCAAAGCTACTGTAATAAATTTAGAAAATAAAAAAAATAAAAAATAAAAAAGGGACTGAATTTAGAAAACAAATAATGTGTTCATTTTTGAAATTTACGAAAGTGGCACAATGTGTAGCAATAAAATATTTATTACTGAAAGCGAAATATTTTATATAATTAACAGAAAAAAAAAATGTATAGACATTTATGCAGTTAAATAAATCATTATAACATCTGACATGGATATTTCAGAAGTTTTAATTACGAACATCTGTTTTGCCACGTAAACGTTTCTGTGCATCTAACGAAATCATTTTCTGTTTTATAAAACAAACTGCCAAAACATCTACCAGGTAAGCTGCTCTAATACTTAGTATTTACACGACAAGCACAATACTAACAAACGAAAAGAAGAAGAAGAACAACATCAGATATGGTATTTAGACGAAAGTAAGAAAAAAAAAAAGAAGATAATTAAAGTAAAGCCAAAACACATACCAACAAATATCGAACAGTTTGAATTGTACAGGAGAGACAGACATCAGTAATTCTCACAAATTAAAGTATTTTTGTTTGGTCAGAGCGAGCTGAAGGTTAGGGGCGGAAAGATTTACATTTTTTTTTTTTTAGAGTTTACAAATAGAAATAATTAATCTATGGATCAAAGGAACATGAAAAGTCAAATGTATTTTGATCAGAAATCTTTCAGGAATGATATTAATGATTTTTTCAAACAAACGGCTTAGAATGATTATCACAATCGCTTTTGTTTGCATTTGTGTCTTTCAAATATAAAAACCTTATAAACTGGCGTATCGTTTACGTTCCTCATTTAATCATGCAAATGTTTTGATTGTATATTTTCAGAAAAAAAAAAGTATAAAGAAAAGGAAATGGAGACAAAAGCACCCATGTGTTTTCTGTTCTTCTCGTTGACCATAAACCGGATTCAACCGTTGAAAGTGAATACAGTAGTATTTTGGGGTGACTGCTAATTTCCTATTCTTTAAACAAATATTTTGATTAAACTATTCTATAAATACAGGTACTGAGAAAATATAACAGCGGTATGAAGATAGTTAAACTTTATTAAAAATTAAGCGTGTGTGTGTGTGTGTGTGTGTGTGTATGTGTGTTGGGTTTGTATGTGTTAGTGTATATCTGTGTGTTAGGAGCGAAATATGTTTGTTCAGTTTCAACTATAATAGAGTTCTAATATATATCTATTTATTATTTATATATTTATTTTCTGTTATTATGTATTTTAATGTATTTCCATTTTAGATACTGCTTTCTGTGGTAACGTCCGTTACGAGAAAAGGGGCCATTTATGCTGTAATGGCGTTGTTGTGAGTCACAATGCCGTGTTGCCAAAATGCTGTAGAACAAGCGTCTACGACGTCAGATACAGTTTGTGCTGTGCTGGATCAGTTGTAGAAAGAGTGGGATCAAGACCGAGATGTTGTCAGTTCCAGCCGTACGACGCCAGAGATCACAAATGTTGTGGTGGTTACGTCGTTCACAAGCCTAACATCTACACAGAGTGTTGCGGGATTCACGGCTATGACTCGACGTTTGACATGTGTTGTTACGGGACTATTGTGAAAAGGATGGGACTGGCACCAGCTTGCTGTGGGACAAAAGCTTACGACGCGGCTTACAATAGCTGTTGTGATGGTCAAATTTGCTAAAACATTTAAATAATAACATTATATATGACCATTTATATTTAAAAAAAATAATAATAAAAATTAACATTCGCTTTATTTTATTTTTATTCTTAACTTTTTCATTTTTGTTTTATATTTCAACGTTCAGTACTGTGAATTTACTATAGTGTGTATTTCTGTGTGTTTAATTTGATGTTGTGTATTGTGTAATTTGTGTTTATAGTGATGTTGTTTGTATGTGTTACTGTATTTATTTGGTGTCGGCCCGGGAAGTCGACAAATCACTTTTGTTTAGTACCGGGACGTAGACATTTCTAATACTTCGTAAGTTCTGCGCTGCAGTTACGAGACGCCTTTTTTGTTAACAACGAGATGAGAACCCTGAAGTAGAATGTTACGTGATTACTGTCCTGGGTAGAATTTGTAATTAGACTTCCATTAATGGAGTAGGTTACTGTTCTGGGTAGTAAATTTATCTTTCTCTTATATTGAACAGGCACTTGTACATTGTGTATGTGTGACAGTGGAGGCTTTGAAGATGAATTCCATTCTGCATCAAAATGTTTATTTTATAATGAATTTTAAACAAATATTTATACACAAGACCATCTACTTTTAACATAATCAATCTTTTATCTTAATAAAAAAAAAAAAAAAAACTAAAAAACAACTTTAAGAAATCTTGATAAATATGTAATTTAATTTGTAACAAAATATATATAACAACTATATATTTATATTTTTATTATCCTAATTCTTACGTTTAATTTTTTTATTCCTGTGTTTTTATACTGTAACCTATTACACAAGTGTTTCTGTTTTATGACTGTATTCTTTTCTGTTTTCTGTTTATAGTCATGCCGGCTTTGTCAAATAAATAAACTGAACTGAAATTGAATTGTAGTACTAGTAGTAGTAGTAGTAATAGCTGCGGTACAGTATCATGTCGTTGTTACCTTTTGACTGCTTACACCGTAAACCAGGTAAAACGGCAGTTAATGAGTCCCGGGACATCGACAGATCCTCACTGGTACATTTCAGCTTGTCCCGCTAAGTAGACACAATTTTAAGATCATTTATACAAGTTGTCGACTTCGCGGGCCATAACCGATGAACTGACAGGACACAGTTAGTCAGTAAACTAGTTCAGTTAAGTAATGAACTGACAGGACACAGTTAGTCAGTAAACTAGTTCAGTTAAGTAATGAACTGACAGGACACAGTTAGTCAGTAAACTAGTTCAGTTAAGTAATGAACTGACAGGACACAGTTAGTCAGTAAACTAGTTCAGTTAAGTAATGAACTGACAGGACACAGTTAGTCAGTAAACTAGTTCAGTTAAGTAATGAACTGACAGAACACAGTTAGTCAGTAAACTAAGTGACCTAACAGGACACAGTTAGTCAGTAAACCAGTTCAGTTAAGTAATGAACAGACAGAACACAGTTTTCGCTCTTCTGAAAATTTCAAACTAGCACAAGAGAAGTAGTGCAGTCAATTTCATTAATCTTTGCATGTTCACGTTATTTGATCTAGAGACATAATGATATCATATGAAAAATAAGAGTTAATTCAGAAAATCTGCATGAACAAAATATTTTATTAAACTTAAGAATGAATGTACATTTGTCTAAATCTGTTAAAAATCATTCTTTTACTGTTATATTTACTTTAATAATGTTAACAGATACGGCCATTGCAACATTTGTTGGTTCTTCTATCATAGGTTCCATTTCCACAGCACGCCGTTGTAAAGGACTGCTTCAAAATGATGTTATTTTGACAGCAGAGATAATTTGCGGCGTCGTAACTTTTTGATCCGCAGCAGTATGAACGGAAGCTGGCTTTCAGTAGCACATTCCCTCTGCAGCAGAGATGACGTACGACGTTGTAACTTCGTGTTCCGCAACAAGCCGAGTTCCAGCCATTCTTAGCTGTTACTTGTCCCCCGCAGCACATCTTCTGACTCGGGTCAAACGTGCTGTTGCCACACGCTGTCCCTGGTATTGAATAAACAGAAGTTATTTGTTTTTAACTTCCTACATAGATGAAGCTCTTTTTACAGTTATATAGATAATAACTATTACTGGACATTCGTAATAGTGAAGGTGTTTCTAGTACAATAGTTTTCAGAAATTTGAATAATAATCTGTAGTGAGTTACTGGTATAACAAAAACATAAGAAAAATATAAAAAAACCCACATATTTTATAGGAAAGAAAGGAGATATTAGAAAATTGCATTTACCTCCCCAATACAATGTCTCCGTACCATGTGAACACAGTGATATCAGAAACACAAGACATAGTCCAGTTTTCTTCATCGTAATGTTTATCTAAACAGAACAACAACCAACATTTTTTTAAAAATACAACAACAATAAAAAAATAACATAACAACAACAAAAATAACAAAACAGAGCAAACCAAAACAAAACCAGAATAAAAATATAATAATATATAAAATAAAAATAAAACCAGCCAAAACAAAACCTTTATCTCTTATATTACAGACATACAAAGTTTCGTAGTTTGCTGTTTGGAAACATAAAAAACACGTGTTCTTTCAACATACACTTGTCAGCTGAATGTTCTGTTAGACACAATATCTACACCAACAAAAATAATAACAATTAAGAAAATATAATAATAATAAAAAGTAAACATAAATTAAAAAATTAAAGAATTTAATATAAAAAGAACCAACATAATAAAAAGGTTGAAAATTAAATTATTTAATATATGCTAAAACAAACAAACAAAAACAAGGAAATAGGCAAGGAAACAAACAAGCAAGCAAAAAAACAAACATACAAACAAATAAATTCACAATATAAATAAATTATTAAATAAATAAATAAATAACTAGGAAATTATAAAATATTAAAAAAGAAATGGTAACTGAATTTAGTAACTTCCTATTAGAAAACCTTTAACTTACGGAACAATGTACTTTTATTTACAGAGAGATTTGAAAATGAATTTAAAAAGTAATAAATTTAATATAGACAAAGCAAACAATGAAACTTACCTGAGACAGGAAAACCAGTAAATGTTTGAAATAATGACTGTCTGATTTTCTTAGCATGGCTTTATATACCATAAAAATCGTGATCTGCAAAACTTCATTTTCCGGTGTCTATCCTACAAATTTACTTTTTAATGTAAAATGTCAGATATATGTAAATTTAAGTGTGCTTCGGAAAACAAAACAGAAATTATACCAACACGATTTACTTGTATTTAATTTTCTTTGCACGAACCTATTTGCATGCTTATTTTGGTGGGCGAAATGTCTTTTCGTCATAATTTATTTTTTCATTGTCGATCATTTATCTCTGCCTCATACTGAACCTCTCATTACATAAACTAACTTTGTTTTCAGAGTAATAGTGAGAGACAAAGCAATCATACTGCATTATCCGAATTAAAAATAGCAATGAATCTGCTCTTTAAAACACTAACCTTTGTTAAGAAAAAGAAATAAAATCGATAAAGATAAAACTATTTTAAGTATTCTTATATTAACTATTAACAAAAGGTGTTTAAAACACACACACACACTCTCTCTCTCTCTCTCTCTCTCTCTCTCTCTCTCTCTCTCTCTCTCTCTCTCTCTCTCTCTCTCTCTCTCTCTCTCTCTCTCTCTCTCTCTCTCTCTCTCTCTCTCTCTCTCTGTCTCTCTCTCTCTCCATACAGATGTATATACACACAGACACCCATACAAACACACACACACACACACACACACACAAAGACACTCTTTTTTTCATTGGTCTCTGTTCTCTCATCACAGTTTCTGAAGTAAAATTAATCATTTGGATGACCAAGATAAGTAGAAAATGATATAAAACTGAAAATGAACTTTCGCACCTCACCCTGTGCGTTAGTATGTGCATGACAGATTTCATTTGAAAAGGTTTGTGGTTTGCACTTACTTTTCTCATGTGCTATACGCCTAGCAGCAAATTCATATCAGTACGTTTGTTAATTTTGTCATTGTTGATATGAGTGGTCTTTAATTCTGACAAAGCGGCCCAAGGATAGTCAATATGCTTATAGTAATAAAAATTACTTTTTGTAGGGTCTTCGGATGAATAACAAATTTAAATGCTCTGATTTAATAATATAAAATAAACAACAATACAGATAAACCTTTATTAAAGTCTTAATTTTTTTTTATCACTCTCAGTAAATATTTTAATACATTTATAAAACATTACTAACAAACTCGACCATTGCAGCAATGACGGAATCTGGCATCATAGACATATGATCCGCAACAAGCCGGTGATATTCCATGTTTGGATCGGACATGACCAGAACAGCACATTTGAAAATGAAAATCATAAACTTGTGTTCCACAGCAACCTGGAGAAATCCCATGTTTGGATCTCACTTGACCGTTACAGCACATTTGATAATGAAAATCATAAACTTGTGTTCCACAGCAACCTGGAGAAATCCCATGTTTGGATCTCACTTGACCGTTACAGCACATTTGATAACTTGGACTATACGTCTGCGAGCCACATACAGATCCTACATTTTCAAAGAGAATACACTGTTTATGAGAACATTCATATATATATATATAAGAAAATGCTTATATTGTATGTTTTTAAATATATATTTGTTTAAGAGTCGTGTGCACTAATAAGATAAAGTCTCTTATTTATATATTCAAAATCATTTCTGTTTATTTTATCATAATTAGAGATTACGATCTGCAAACACTGAAATGAAATATATAACAGAGATTAAGATCTGCAAACATAGAAATGAAATATATAACATATATATTTCATTCTATGTTTGCAGATCTTAATCTCTAATTATGATAAAATAAACAGAAATGATTTTGAATATGTAAATAAGAGAACTAGTCGGCTTAGTGCATACGACTCTTAAACAAATATATTTGTATATATATATGAATGTTCTCATAAACACTGTATTCTCTTCTTTCATTAGATAATATATTACAAAATAAAAAAAAACTAACTTCCACGCCAAAACCATGCTGAGGTTCCCTGTGACAACAAACACAATACCAACAGTGACAGCACAATGTATACTGACATGACCTTCAGTGTTATGACCTGGAAAAAAAATCATTACTTTAACTTTTACTACACTACAACTATAACAACTACTACTTTTAATCATCATAATGATGACAATGCGGATGATGATGATGTTGATGATGATAATGATGGTGATTATAATGATAACAATAATGACTTAACTAACAAATGAATGAAATAAAAATATATTAATAAAACAACTTACCCAGAAATATAAAACAGCGAATGCGTAAGGTAAAGTAACTGTTTTCCTTAAATTTTGGTTTTTATAGGCGAGAGATAGAAAAATGGTTCAAATCCTTTCAAGAAATCTGTCAAGGCTCCTGGTAGACTTGAGAAAAATATTTGTTAGTTTTGTGTCTATAAAAAGTCTCTGCTTTAGAAAAGAAAATAAGAAAACGTTTTACAAATGACCGGAGAAAGTTTATATCATTTTTTTTCACCTTGACCAATAACATCTAGTAATTAACCGATATTTAAAACGTTCATGACATCAACTAATCGAGCCGAACCCAATTTGCCCACTGGATATTAATGTTTACATGATTCAGTAACAGAATATCAGTCATGAGATACTCCCCGTCCTAAGAAATAAACCCGAATGAGAAAGACTGATATTTAGCCTATGACGTAGAAACAGGGATAGTGCTATGACCAATATCGCTGAACAAACAAGATGAAAGAAGCTATTTAACTCTCTCTCTCTCTCTCTCTCTCTCTCTCTCTCTCTCTCTCTCTCTCTCTCTCTCTCTCTCTCTCTCTCTCTCTCTCTCTCTCTCTCTTTAAGACCTCTTATTAATTATATATTTTAGAATATCTTTGAAATTTACCACCTGAAAAATAAAGATAGAGAGAAAGAATGAAAAGGAGATAGAGTATTTAGAACGTACAGCTTGAAACATACACAGACACAGCCATGCAAGGACATATCAGAAAAAAATTAATTTAAATAAACCTGTATGATATTTAAAATAAACTGATCAGCATTTTTAACGAACCAGTTTGTTTTAATAGTGCTGTATGTTAATATTTAGTCATCTGTCAGTTTTCTCTGCATGCTAATTTCTAAAGAAATAAGGTCCTTAATGAAATTTCTATATAATTTTTTTTTTACAGAACTTAATTAGTATTAACTTTACAAATGTTTCAGAGTTATATGTTGCAACTGATAATCTCATTATATTTACTTGGAACCAGCATAATTAGGTAACTATCTTTTATCAATGGCTGAGAGCGAATAGTTTACCTAGTTTTTCTCATTTAATCGCGAAATAAAAAATAAAACTGCAGATATTACTGATGTATCCTTTCACTTGTCATTTAACATAATACTATTCTGAAAAGTAGATTTTTAAAATTTTTAAATTTTATTTTACTTCATATAGGAATTTAACAACGTCATTCTTCAAAACATTAAAATATTAATATGTCAGGTGCATTAACTAACTGTACTCAACCAATGTAAAGTATGTTCACTTTTGCCTCGAGTTATAACGGAGGTGGAAGGATGCCAGATGTAGATCTGACAACTCTGGTGACGACCTAAAACCCTCACTCCATATCTCCGAGCAATATTTAATGTTCCTATTTGACATATATATATATATACTGAAGTCAAATAAATAAACGGACCCACTGACCCAGGTAGAAAAGATAGAAAGAAATAGATATAAATGAAAAAAAAAATGAAAAAAATAAAAAATAAAAAAAATAAAAATAAAAAGATAAAAAAGATAAATGAAGAACAAAACAACCGAAACAAGTGTGTAAATATAAATAATATTATTAGCAAAATGTTGTTTTATAATGTAGGAAGTCTGAAGGTTGTTTATTTTGCAGTATACAAAACGACTTCTTGTTTACATAAAACAGTTACTACTTTTACTTTAATAATAATGAAAAAATAAAAGAAATAAAAGAACATAACCGAGAAAATATAATCTACGTGTATTGAAATACTTTATTATTATTTTTTTTTTTTCTTATCGTGTTACAGATGATAAATCTAATAAGTCAGTACAAATGAATCAGTGAACCAGCTCCATGCGTTCGATACAAATTACAAACATGAAAATATATGAAAAGATCATCTGTAAAAGAATATACTGAATTAAATCTTTTATGTAAAATAGTTAAATTACTACATTTTAGTTTGTTCTCTCTCTCTCTCTCTCTCTCTCTCTCTCTCTCTCTCTCTCTCTCTCTCTCTCTCTCTCTCTCTCTCTCTCTCAGCAAATTAAATGAAATAAATATATATTTATCTATCTAGCTATATCAGTGTGCTCCCATTTTAATTTAAAATGCAAAATAAAACGTAGTCACAACATTTGATATAATCACTACATTAAAAATCAGTAAAAACACGACTAATCAATCTTCAAAAATATGATATATGCATAAAAGACCAAATTTACGCTCTCTCTCTCTCTCTCTCTCTCTCTCTCTCTCTCTCTCTCTCTCTCTCTCTCTCTCTCTCTCTCTCTCTCTCTCTCTCTCTCTCTCTCTCTCTCTCTCTCTCTCAGCAAATTAAATGAAATAAATACCGTTTATTAACCATCATGTCTGTGGCCGCCATGACCCCTGTAATTTAAAAAACACCCACACAAAAAAAAAAAAAACCCAGTGAATACAAAAGAATTTTCTGTTATAGAAAAAGAAAGAAAAAGGAAAAGAAAAGAAAAGAAAGAAGAAGTGATGTACAAAAGAAACAATTTTTACATATTTTACGTTTTAGCCACTTTGCAGCCGCATTGAAATGTCTAACATTGAAATGTCTAACATGTTGATATTTGTAGTCCACTCTAACATGTTGATATTTGTAGTCCACTGAAAAAAATTTCGGAACCGATAAAGCTGTGCACTCTGAGTATGACTTCTTTAGAAAAAAAATCATACTGATGAAATTTCACAGAAGTATAAAGAAAAATATTTTATGTTCCATTCTCTATTGCTGATTAATGTTTGCATGTAGCGATAGGTACATGTAGTCTGAATACGACTGTGCCTCTTCATACCAGCTTTTGCTATTAATGATGTTTCAGTCTGGCACAAGTTTGTATTTATTATTTTCACAGATTATCTTTAAAGGTAAAATGATGATCATACTAATGTTTAGATCGTTACTCTAATTATCTTATTTGTTAAACTTTCTGTATAGAGGAAATTTCAGGTAAGTCAGGTCTGGCTTTGCAGAAATTGTAATTCAGATGCAATGAAGTAGAAAACTCTGAACAGTCTTGATGTAAACACTTTACTGGGTCTGGCATCTTGTACATGACAACTTTGTTTCTTCAATAATAGAGGAAGTCTGCTGGATGCTGCTTTTATTTGTAGATGTTATTAATTAACATGACACACGTCGCCATATTACTGATTCCGTCTAACAAATGAAGAGAAGCTTGAACGCGTTTATGGACAGATCGACTGTTATCCTGTCTCCAGTGCATCGTTTTTATCATATCAATATTTCTGAGCTGAACTGAATATTTATTAATTTTCTTAATATAACCTTAATATATATGTACTTTTTTAAAATCTAAATCTGTATTAAACTATATTGTTGCGCGAGAATGATGAAGAACATTTTTTTTTCAGATGAATAAGAAATGACAAAAAGAGAGTAACTAACATTATTGCTTTTTAATTTTTGAGAGAGAGAGAGAGAGAGAGAGAGAGAGAGAGAGAGAGAGAGAGAGAGAGAGAGAGAGAGAGAGAGAGAGAGAGAGAGAGAGAGAGAGAGAGAGAGAGAGAGAGAGAGAGAGAGAGAGAGAGAGAGAGAGAGACTGCCTGGAAATATATAATCAAGTTAAAGTAAATTTAAATTTAAATTATTATTTTTATTATTATTATTTTGATAGAAATTATTTTCCAGATGTTCTACCTATCAACTGTTTCAGTTAGAAATCTTCATTTCTATCATTTTCGTTCATTCCAAAGTGACCCTCATATTCTAAGCAGATTAATGTTTTATTTGGGCGATGTACATTAGTAAGACATGGTTTAAAATATATTCTGCATAATGCAAACGGCTTACTCCCATAAGGTCGAATTTCCATTTTGTCCGAACTGCTAAAACAACAACAAATATAGTTCATGTTGCTACCTCAGTCATTAAAATGAACTGTTCCAGATTATTTGGAAAGCGATTATTATTACATAGATGGTATGGATATCGCTTATCGCATAAATACTGTAAATATGACAAATAACGAAATAATCCATGTACTGAATGTCTGTAAATAATTAAAACAAAAGGTCTCCATCTAAAAATGTTTATTTCACAAAAAGCAATCACTGCAGCTTTATGAGGTGACCAGTGTTGTCCAGGTACTGCAGGGTGTCTTTCTCAGAGTACTTACGAACTTGGTTTCATTGTTTGGAGGATGGTCATGACCAAAGCTGTTTCTAACAAAATCAGCAACTTTGGTGATCTTGCCGACAGAGGGTCGACTTGTGCATTTCCTTTATGTGGTTTCTTCGTTAAGGCAATTTTGACTGTACGTATAAACCATTTAACAAAATTTGTTGTATTCCATGATTTGACTGCTCAAATTCTACCTCGTGTAAACCAGCCATTCTCTGACTGGTAAGTGTGATTGTTTTGTTTTTCAAAAACATCTTCTTATATACTCAAGAGGCTATGGAGAACATATATTGGTAAATAAACCATTATCCGCCTCTAATGAATAGTTATATAAACAGAGTTTTATTCACAAAAGGCCATGGAAGAACTGTGAAAAACTATGAACAGGCCATGTTCATTACATAAACAGATAAACAGATGTATGTACATTGGTAAATAAACCATTGTCAGTCTATAATCAAAACTTGTGTGAATACGAAGAGGCCATGTTCCTTACATACCCAGGTAATCAAGTATCTAGGTAGATGAGTTATTTCGACCTCATGGCAATTCGACAATATAGGAATTCGACCAAAAGGCACGAAACCATGCAAAGTTATATATTTTTTATTTTTATTTTTTAATTAATTACTAATGAAGTATAAAAACAAAAGCGTGCAGTTAAAAAATAACTTGGGGTCGCCATTAAATGGATCGTAATGTCATCTAGAGTCCGATGGACTAGTTCGCTCTGATGCAGAACAGCTGTCGATCAGAAACGGACTCACTTAAATGTTATATAAAAGTTACCTTTCATACCAATGATGATAAGTTGCTTAAAACAATGAAACATAAACTTGAAAAAAGTATATATGTGTGTATATGTGTATGTGCGTGTATGTATTGTTTATATACCACTCGAATTGCTACAGATACAAGGTGAAATCAGAACTATGAATAGATTTATTATGCAGCAACACAATCATTATTTTTTTTTTTAAATCACTTGACAGTCAAGTACATTTGCAACTTCTATATATTTTTCTGTATCATTACTTAATTGCTTTGCATAAGTGTGACTGTTTTTGGAAAAGTCTTTTGTTTATCGTAAGTAATGTTTTGTTTCGAGATCGAGCGAACAAATGTAAGGGAGTTCTGATGAAAAAGTGAGCAGAACGAAAAATTGAAAAGGACAAGATAAGTTTAAAAGCTTTATTGACAACAGACAAAACAGACATAAAGAGTAAATTTGATTTTTACTTGAAGACCAGCTTCATATGAAAACAATCTTTTTTTCTTCTGAAAATAACAATAACACAAAATAATAGTTTAATGATAATTTATTATTGTTATTATTATTGTTGTTGTTGTTATTATTATTATTTTTATTATAGCATTAAATAATTAAATCATATATATATACATATAGGCACAACATATACTTTAAGTAACATTTGTAATAATTCTTTATTAGTTTTTTTCTTTCATTTTACTTTAATAATTTTTTTTACCTTTGGTTAACCATGATGCCCATGAGCACCGTGTCCCCAATGTCCGGAGCCACCATGTCCTCCGTGTCCGTGTCCTCCGTGTCCGTGTCCTCCGTGTCCGTGTCCCCCGTGTCCGTGTCCGTGTCCTCCGTGTCCGTGTCCTCCGTGTTCGTGTCCCCCGTGTCCGTGTCCTCCGTGTCCGTGTCCTCCGTGTCCGTGTCCTCCGTGTCCTCCGTGTCCGTGTCCTCCGTGACCCCCGTGTCCCCCGTGTCCCCCCGTGTCCTCCGTGTCCTCCGTGTTCTCCGTGTCCGTGTCCTCCGTGTCCTCCGTGTCCCCCGTGTCCGTGTCCCCCGTGTCCGTGTCCTCCGTGACCTCCATGGCCCCAATGGCCACAAACCATTTCCAGAAGAAGAATAGCTACAAAATAACAATTAAATTTATATTCCGTTTATGTCTTACTAATGTTTATATATTTCCTTATAGTGAGTTGTTATAGTTTAGTGAAGGATAATAAAAAATAATTAAAATGAAATAAGCAAACTTGATCAAATAAAATAAAATATATTTACCCATGATGGCTAATGTGATAAGGCTGAAGTATTTCATTCTTATGCAGATAACAAACATGTTAATGAAAAGTTATCAAAAATTTCTTCTTTTATAGAACTGAAAAATGCCAGCACAGCATGGAACATGAACTGCATGTGGTGATTACATCAACATAATAACTTAGTTAATGTTCTTGTCATGTCTGAGTATTAAAAACAGGAACTAACTGTCGCATAAGGGAACAATATTTAATAAACACTGTGGGGCATAATATTTAAAAAAATAATTATTTGACGCCATAAATAAAACAAAATCATTCTCAGATAGAAAGAAAAGAATCCTGCATTTCACGAATAAAAAAAAAAAAAAAATCTTTTTTTGTATTTTTGTATTTATTTATTTATTTGCTTGCATGTATTTACATATATTATTTCAGTATAAAAAATCATGGGACATATTCCAAATTCTTGATTATTTCCTCAACGAGTGCATATCAAAGTCACTAGTTAGCGACTTAATAATCAGCAGGACGTCGCAGGTTTGCACACGTATAAAAGTGTCATTCACTTCGAGACATATACATATATATATATATATGATTGATAAACTAAATAATCAGGACAGATCCATACTGGCCAGCATGATTATGCTGATATATTTCGTTATATATATATATATTTGTTTGGAAGGTAAAGTTCATTTCTGCAGAAAGTATTACCTGATTGCACTGCTGAGATTTGTTGTTTTTAAGCTACTGTTCTGTCGACTCAGGAGGACACGGTGGCTCCACGGAGGATTTGGAAGACGTTGTGATTAATAATAGGTGAAAAGAAGCTGTTTAATTTAGGATTTGTTTTAATAATATAATATTAGCTAGTTTCTACAAATGTTATTTTAAAACTGAAATAAAGTATGAACATTTTTAAATTTTACTCAAACGAAAATAAAAATTAATAGCCAGAGCATTACAATGTTTATTTGTCATACCTCCTGAAGTTTTTTTTTATTAATTATTATTATTATTTTTAAAAATAATAATTGGTAATATATATATATATTTTATATCTCTATAAGTAATAACAATAGATATTTTAAAAATATTTTAATTTTGTCAGTTTCAGATGGATTTTTTTTAAAATATCTTTTAGTTTCTCGATTATTGTTTTTCTCAAAAATCGTTTCAGGAAGCTGGTTACTTTTGTTAATGATAAGTCACTTTGAACAAACCAGCTTCTCAGTCTACTCGCTTTGGTTTTAAATTTATTTTAAAACAGTTCAAATGATTGTTTTGTCAGTTCTTTATGTATAAAAAAAAATCTAGACTTTTCAAGACAATTAAGGTATTTGTTTATTATTACAGTTTCATTATTTCTATCAAGTAAAGTCGTTCAGTATATAATGTTCAGAATATAATAATTTGTCTTTTTGTTTTTTGATTCGTTCAGCCAGATAGCATACCCATAAGTTGCTAATATATTTGCTTTGGAGAAAAGTATTTGCTAATGATAATGACAACATTACTGTGATGAGCAGTTAGGATGCACTGAGATCGATAATTTCTTTTTTCACTTCTGGTAACAAATAACCATGAAAAAATAAAAATAAGAAAGGAAAGAGACAAGGAACTTTTTATTAAACAGAGCTTTTTACATGATGTACTGCGACTTGATACGGCAAGTTTTAAAATAAATGTATCATAAATGTATGAATCTGAATTTTTTTTTTTTTTAAACTTATTTATTTATTTATTTATAAATAAATAAATAAGAAATAACAAAAATATAATAAAAGAAAGAGAGAATAAAAAGGAAACAAACAGATGACATCACGACAGAACAAAAATTAACAGCGACTGTTATATTTCTTATAATATTCAGTTATAATATTCAGTTATAATATTCAGTGTGATATGTGTGCTAATTTTATAACAATCGTCTGGAATATTCTCTGCCTTTTCAAAAGATCAGTACTCTTTGCAACCATTCTAACCACAAAACTTGAAATAATAAATAATAATGAATCAGAAGATCTGTGAGGATTATTTATTGAGTTGTAAACTGAATATATGTCAAATTAAAATATCAAAGTTGAACATAACATGATGTGGAAAGATTAAAATTAATATAACTAAAATGATAATAGATAATAATGACGATTTCTAAAATCGATTTGCATAGAAATTAACGCATAAAATGAAGATCTCTAAAACATTTAGTAAGGATATTTATCACATTAAAAAGCAAACAGACAAAAAGCAAAGATATCTACAACTAATTTGAATGCTAATATAATAATAATAGTAATAATTATAATAGTAATAGTAATAATAATAATAATAATAATAATAATAATAATAATAATAATAATAATAATAATAATCTACTAATGTTTTATCATATGAAAAATTCAAAACATAGGATATCATATTTACAACAAGAAAATTAACAACATAATTTTAAAAATTTGTATTTAACAAAGATATATGTAGAAATATTTTACATATTTTTAAATGATATGTTAGTAAACAACAGATACATATGCATCATAAAATCTATATTTAACAAAGATTAAGAGAAAAAGATAGAAGAAGATAACACAATCACGAAGACTTATTTTAAAACAAATAACTTTCTTATGAAGTAAAATAAAAATAAACAAACAAACAAATGAAAAAACTGAATTTAAAAATACGTTATTTCCTCTTTTACGGTTATGTCACACCGTAACCATAAACTATTATTCACATAAAATAATCTCACACGATAACCATTGCTAAAGGACTGTCGTGCATCACAACATGTTAGTATCGTATAATAAACGCGTCTTTATTTGCTTTGTTTATCTCTGTGCCTATGAGACAAAAACATCACTATTAGTTAATAAACACTTAAAAGATGAAGGGCTCGCTATATTTTTATTTTGTCCATGATTCTTTGACGAACTTTCATGTTTTATTCTTAGAAATACTTGCACGTCGTTCGTGACTTTTTGACTGACTTGCACGTCGTTCGTGACTTTTTGACTGACTTGCACGTCGTTCGTGACTTTTTGACTGACTTGCACGTCGTTCGCTAATTTTTGGCGTACTTCCGTGCCGCTCGTGACTTTTTGATTGACTTAGACGTCGTTCGTGCATCTTTGAACCACTTTCTTGACACTGTGAATGTTTTTTATTTTCACAGCCTGTGGACACAGTACTCTGACGACGTTTTCTATGATTATGGTGATGGTGAGCTTCTTCAATCTGAGATGAGTCGCTAGAGTTTTTATCCTTTTCGGATTTTGATCCAGAACCTCCCATGTTCAGATCTAAGAAAATACGAGAGAAAGATAAACGTGTTCTGATTGCATTGCTTACTTACACTTAGATTAAAATGATAGAAAATAGGCGAACAAGGCCGCAAAATCCCTCCTTGTCTGATAGGATACTTTTTGTTAAAATAACTAATAAATAAATAAATAAATAAATAAATAAATAAATAAATAAATAAATAATTTTGTTTCAAATACATTAATTAACAAATCTAAACAACCTGACCAGATATCATTATATAATTTTTTGTTCAGCATCAGCTACATACGTCGTTACTAACTCGTTTTGGAGTAAAGTCTGCCACTACAGTATTTGAACAAATTAAAACAAACAAACAAACAAACAAACAAACCAACAAGCAAACAACAATTTTTAATTTTTATATAAAAATGTGAATATTATTTTACTTTGGTTTCGTGTAGTTGTCACCTGCATTCAAACTGTAAACTTTAAATTCTTCCCAAAATAAAAGTTACATATGCAATCAACATACAAAAGCTCACAAACGCTGAAACAGAGATATATATATATATATATATATATATAAAAATACATATGTGCACGAAACAAAATACAAATGTGCGCACAGGCATACATATAAACTCATATATATGCAAACACACAGAAACAAACACATATACACATACAGTCACGTAGGTTCAAATGCATATATAAAGATACCATATATATACAGCGGTACCTCGTCTTACGAGTTTAATTCGTTCCGTGACCGAGCACGTAACTCAATTTGCTCGTATATCAAATCTATTTTACCAAATGAAATTAATTGAAATACTATTAATCCATTCCAGCACCCCAAATAATAATAAAAAAATGTATGCATAGATGACAAATATTGAATAAAAACAAAATAAAAGAGAATGAAAAGAAATAAATTGGTTTTGTAAAGTGTACAGGGTTAGGGTTTCTCCATCATTTCATGGACCGAGGTCCGCAGCTTAGAAATTATTTTGACGCCTTTGGTTAGAGTTATAGCCTTTATCGACTCCTTCTGCTTCAGAATGGTACATATCGTAAAACTACTATACTCATAATGCCTAGCCATGTTTTTCTATGATTTCATGCTTTAATTCAGTGAACATCATCCGCTTCTTCTTCTCAGCACTATCCTTTGCACTCATTTTCTTAGGATCCAAGGTCATGGATCCATGGAAATTTGGCAAAAAAGCTGCCCGAAACCCGAGCACAACACAACAGAGATGCTTCCACGGCGAAATAATCACATGAAGCAAACAAGAGAGACGCGGGATGCTGGGCGGATGTTTTGTTGTTCGTTGCGCCAACTAGCGGCGGCGTATCTGAAGCTCGCTGGTAACTCGGATTTTGGCACGCAACTCAAAGCAAAAAATCGACCGGTGACTGCACGTAACTGGAAGTCTCGTAAGTTGGAGCACTACTGTATAAACAAAGAATTATATAATTGTATGTAGAGAGGTTAATTAAAGTATTTAAATAAAAATTGTTATTAATTTTTATTTATTTATTTATTTGTAATTTTAACCAAAATTATCCCATGAAACAAAAAGCGATTATGCGGCGTTGTTTTTCTGTTTTCTATCCATTTTAATTTAAGGCAGACACATAAACTCATATACATGCAAACACTTAGAAAAACATTTAGCTAACATACATACAAATGCATGTATACAGACACTATATATATATATATATATATAAAGTAATACATATATTTTTGGTCAGTGATGACTAGATAAATTTCAGGTTTTTGCTGCACTGACCAAAAATACACGAATAACGTTTTGTGACGGAACTGTATTTACTTCGATAAATTACTTGTTATGCTTTTGATGATAGTTAGTGTATAATATCTGGTTTAAATCATAAAAGTTTCATTAAAAACATAACAAATAAACTGTTGTTATTGAACAGCTATTTTGTTATAAATAAATATGTGTGAATCTGTCAAGAGCGGTGAACGTGAGAAATAAAGCTTCTAATTTCGTTTATTTATTGTATTATTTACGATTGCAGATAAAAGAAATATCTGGTTACTGTCTTTAAAAAAAACAAAAAAACAGAAGCTTTGTCCTGCTCACAATAGCCCAGTATAGCTCGGCATATCCTTCGTGAACCGGGTCATTTTTATCTTTACACACAAATGCCGATAACTTAAGTCGGTAACCAGTTTTTTACCCTAAACAAAATACATTATAAATAAACACATACATACATGTCTTGTGCACGAAAATGTTGCAACATTTATAAAATTGCTTACAAACCTGCTGACGTGATATCAAAACATATATTATGTAAAACATGACGTCTTTTGACAAAATAATCTTTCTGGTAACTAAGTGTTATCCATCGAAATTGTTACATGTTTTATTTGTCAGCTATCTGAAAAAAATTAAAAAATTAAAAATAAATGATAATAATAATAATAATAGTTTTAATACTACTGTTACTACTACTACTACTACTACTACTACTACTATTAATAATAGTAGTAGTAGTTGTAGTATTAGCTGTAGTAATAGTCGTAGTAATGTATTTGTGAGAAGGTATATGTATAACTTGTATTTTAGACCAAATAAATTTCATTATGGTAGATTACTAAATTACTTTTAATTGTTTACTTATTTATTTATTTTCAAATTCATTTCATAACAAAGTTATTTCTTTTAAGATGATTCATTTACAGAAAAATACTGCAACACAATCGATTGTGTTAATATAGATTTTATGTCACATATATCTGTTTTATATTAACATATTATTTAAACATATATAAAATACCTCTATGTATATTTGTTAAAAGCAGATTATTGTGTAATTAATTGTGATCACCAGCAAAGGAAGTCTGACAGTTTATTATTAAGCGTATTAGCTTAATCAGAATAAAAACAAAAATAAATAAATAAATAAATAAATAAATAAATAAATAAATAGGTAGATAGATAGATAAACAGAATGATAATTCATTGAATCACTAAACGTCTAGCACTAGTACGCTTTCTAGAGTCAAGAAAGTTCAAAATACTGTTTTGTTAACATTGTTATATGACATTACCTATAGCGAAAAATAGTACGAGTAATCAAGATTAATCCTGCGACCTTAATACTGAACTAAAGCTCACGAATATATATATATAATTATAATAATAATTAATAAATAAAAACAAGAAGAAAAAAAGAAGAAATAACCATAAAAATGAAGTAATAACAGACTTAAAATCCAGCTTTTATTCACTTTCACATACTTTCATAATAGAAATTAATGCAAAAACACTTTAAACAGCATCACAAAAGAACAATGGCTGCCACTGCAGCGGTCACAAAAAGAAACGTAGTGATGACATCTTTGCGAAGACCAGCTCCAAGCGATGAAATCAACGACCGCAAAGTCAGTGAATTTCGAAATATCATGAAAATTACTGTCGGTCTGAAAGAGAAGAAAAATGGTGAATATTTTCATAATTTAGCAATACAGAAATTTGTTTTTACTTTTTTTTTTTATTTTTTTTACCTTTTTTTAACCGCGACTTCCATGACCTCCATGTCTTCCATGTCCACCGTGTCCAGTTCTGCCGTGACCTCCATGACCTCCATGACCTCCATGTCCTCCATGTCCACCGTGTCCAGTTCCGCCGTGACCTCCATGACCTCCATGTCTTCCATGTCCACCGTGTCCAGTTCCGCCGTGACCTCCATGACCTCCATGTCTTCCATGTCCACCGTGTCCAGTTCCGCCGTGACCTCCATGACCTCCATGACCTCCATGTCCACCGCGACTTCCATGTCCACCGTGACCACTACCTTTATGTCCATTAGCACCGTGGCCTCCATGTCTTCCAGCATGACCTCCACGACCACCGTAGCCACCATGTCCACCGTGACCTCCATATCCACCGTAGCCACCATGACCCCTCCCCACACTCCCACCGTGACCACCCCGCCCTCCATGGCCACTGCTTCCCAAATGAGCACTAACCATGTCCATAATTACGATGGCTACAACAAAATATTCAGTACAAAATGGACTGTAAGAATACTCTTTAAGCATGAAATGTACATACATCTCTACTGCAATCTCTGAAGAAAGGTTTATTACAGTATGTGTGTTATCATTTACTGTATTTCAAAAACGTTAAAATTTTAATTCTAAGATTATTCGCTTAATTAAATCATGATTAATGCGTTAATATAATTGTACTGAAAGAGTTCAGATTAGAACATCATACATTTCTTGGATCAGAAATTAAAAGTTTTTACTGGTACTTTTAATTATCGACACCAGATTATTTCGTAGAATGCGATGTTGTTAGAATAAACTGAGATAAACGTACTCACACATGATGGCCAGACTGAGTAGACTGATGTATTTCATTTTCAGCCTGATGTAAAGCAAAATGGATCTGAAGAAAACTTGAAATGGTTTCTTCTTTTATACAGGTATAAAATCGTCGACGCGGCATGGTTCTAGCTTCCCTGCATTGTGATTACGCAACAAAAAGTAGCTGATTATCTCTTGGCATAGTCCGAGATATTAAGGAAAATCGCAGAGGAAACATTTAAAACATAATTAAAACGATTAAAAAGGGCAGTTATGTGAACTCAGTTTGATACGAGTTATTTAACCATGCTAGACGAAAACCACAAATTTTGTAAAATATCTTTAGTAAATACATGGATTTGTTATTTTCCTCCCACTGTCTTTTTTTTTTTTTTTTTTTATTTAAATTTCACCTCCAGTTAAGGAAATGGTAACTGTGTCAAATATTAAAAGTTGTTTTGTTACTTCATCCTTTTAATATTCGACTTAAAACATCTAACAACAATTCATTTGTATGATTTTCTTTGCATGACAATTGGAGACCTGTATTAAAGTGTTACTTTGGTTACACTTAGAGTCAGTTTTAATTGTTTTATTAGGAAGTTTAACTGTAAATCAGTATAACTACGAAATACGCAGAGCAATTTTATATACAAAAAAAAAAAAAAAAAAAAAAAAAAAGTTAAAAAAAAAGTAAAAAATAAAAATAAAATAAATAATAAAAAAAGATTTATGCACGAGGTAATAAAAAGCAATCAGATACCGCTTACATAATACTTAATTAATTAATTAATTAATTATTATTATTATTATTATTATTATTATTATTATTATTATTATTATTATTAAGAAAACCCCTATCTGTATAATGATATATTCGTATCAGTAAAATCCACAAATCATAATAAAAAATATAGAAATAAAAGACAGTGGGAAAAAATAACAAATCCATGTACTTAATAAAGGTTTTTTTTTTTTTTACATAATTGTGTCTAGCATGATTGACTAACTCGTAGCAGCAGCAACAGTAGTAGTAGTAATAATATTAATAATAGTAGTAATTGTAATAATAATGGTAGTAGCAACATTAACGACAAATATTTCAGCACCGTCAAATACATTTCATTTACATTTACATTTATATTTTAATATAACCGTCTCAGCAAACATAAGTCCAGTTGTCTTGATATTTTTTCTTTATTGTATTTTCTTTCTTTCTTTATTTATTTTCTTTAGCTTAACAATTAAAATACAAGCACAAAAATAAAAATAGAACATAATTTTTTGGGGCAGCGAAGAAATAATTTATAAAGCTGGTCAGTTTATTAGAAGCTATGAAATGACAAAATAGGGTACTGAAATTTTTTCGTAACAGTATTACATTATTTTCATAACTTGTTATTATCGTCAATAGATCGCTCAAAACAAATAAAATAATAATTCTGAAGTTAGGAGTTTATTTACTCTCTCCACCAAATTATTACAGCTGAAGAAGAGGAAACGTATAAACAAATGAACGATTTCAAACATTTGCTAATATTTAATTTTATTCATGCTTCATATATTTTGTACTGTGGTTAATTATCACCAGCCACATGCTGTTTTATAATATGTCGACAGACGAGAAATAATCCAGTTATTTTGTTGGTTCAGACATCAGTCGTATCATCACCGTCTCTCTCTTATCTCTCTCATTTTTTTTTATTTCTCTTACGATCTTTACCAAAGGGGAGATAACTCTTTTCATACTAAAGATACTAATCGTATTTCTTTCTAGGAAAATTGTTTTACATACCCAATAAGAAAGTTTTAAATTATAAACTATTAGCATTCATATGCGGAATGTATGTACTCGTATATACTCTAAGATCACCACCTTTAATGCTAGTTTCATAATGCACAATTTACATGCCCCACAATGCGAGGTACAGAATTTTATTTTATTATTATTATTTTTTTAATATCTATAATATCTATAATAAAAATAAAGTGAAGAAAAAAATATATTCATATATTTTGAGAAAACATTAATGACTGTAATATACTGAGAAACAAATATTATCTGTACATACCTCAGACGTTGCATTAATTCCTATTTTTGGACAACCATGACGTAATCTTCATTATTGTAGATCATCGCAGGTTTTCGTAAGTCACGACGTTTTCGGAGGAATTCATAATACTGTTCCATTATAAAAAAAAACTCCCTCTTTCAGTCAGTTAGATATCTGGCTTAGAGCATGTTTTTGATAGATATATACTTTATATATATAGAAAATATTTAATACGGTATCGGATTTTTGCATTATGTTGCCCGGAAGTTATTATTGCGTCACAATACGTAATGTTTTTGCTAATGACATCATTTTCGTTGACTTAAAGAGAATGAATTTCTGTAAATAATCAACTCATTTACAGATCATTTTCGTAGCCCCTCGATATGCAGAAGGTTAGATGATATAGTTTGGACATCATCATAGATTTATGAACATCGTGGTACGCTTACTAACCATACTATAGCTCATTAGCTACAGCATACTTCTAAACTGTTATTAACTAAAGCTAACTAAAGGGAAGGGGATATAGAAAGATGTATTTTAAAATTTACCTACAGAAATTCAAATGACATTAACAACATTTCAAGCAAACAGTATTTTAAAATAGATATGATTTTTTTTTTCATAGTTACAAACATTTTTTAATCCATCTAGTCTCGCTCTAATAGTAGCAGTAGTGGCAATAGTAGTAGTAATAATAGTGCTGGTACAGTTGTAATAGTAGTAGCTGAAATCGTAGAAGTAATGGTAATAGAAGAACTAGTAGCAGTATTACTAATATTTGTAGTAGTGGTTTTACTTGTAGAAATAATACGAGTAGCGGTGGTTGCTTTGACTATACATTTCATGTTTAAAATATTTCAGTGAAATGAATTTCGAATATCTCGATTCAGCGAGTAAAGAGTTCTAGAAAAAAAAAAAAAAAAAAAATTTGATACTCCATGGTAAAATTTGAACGTCAAAATAAACATATTTCTTTATAATGAAAATTAAAGGAAGTTAGTTGTAATTTCACTCCGATTAAATTTAATCTTCACTGGATATATGTGAATTGTAATCGATATATGAATAGTAAACCCCCCTATAAAAAAAAAAAAATCCCCGAGTTCCATGATTAGTTTATCATCAGGAGATGACACGCTTATTTATATCTTTGCTTAAGGCGAAATACATGCAGCATTTATTCTTCTCTTTCCTTCTTCTCATTTTCACTGAGATCTGTAAAGCAGTATCTTAACAGTCGCTTACATTATTATGTCACAAATACTGCTCAGAGAATACAAGTAAACTAAATAGTGTTGCAAATGATAACAGGAAACGTGTCTGAGACAGGCGCCGGCTGAGAATTAAAACTGCATTCAACATTGCTTTATATTCGTATTTTTAACACAGAAAAAAAAAAATCTTTCTTAACATTAAACTGGAATGAGACTTCATCCAGGGACTGAGACAGGCAGTAAGTGTTAATTTATGGTTGTCAATATGAAACATAGAAATGAAGCCAATTTATTAAAATCAATGTTCACATGCATGTAGGCAAAGCCTATAGAAAAGGGGAACGGAAACATTGCGAGGTATTACAAATTAATAATGTTTCACTGCATTGCAATGTCAAATGAATAATGAATGTGTGTTTCCGTGTGTGTGTGTGTGTGTGTGTGTGTGTGTGTGTGTTTTTATTAATCATTCATCGAAGTTTGTTGAAAAAATACAATTAAATAAAATATTGATTTTTCTCTTTTCAATAAAAATACATAGAGCTATATTTCCAATATATATATATATATATATATATAAATATCACAATAATTCGGAAATACTTGTTACCTCAGATTAAATTATGCTGTTTTGTTTGGTGAGTTAACAAAATTATTTACATGTTTAAAACGTAGCTAAGTCAAATTGATTTTTCCTCTTCTTCTTCTTCTTCTTTTTTTTTAGAAAGAGAAAACGGGTGTAATAGAGCATTCATTTCTTTATCTGTAAACTCCGATATTGGATTCCCAGACGAATTAGACATCGACGCAGTCTAATGAAGTGTGGTTTAAAATGGCGCGTTCATTCAGCACGATTTATTGTAACGTTATCACACCCGTTCATTTAGATTTCAAGTTCTGAACTGTAGAGGATTTTGCGAACACTTTATTCCATATTTTTTTATCAGTGTTTTTCTAGAAAGGGTTGTATAATGCAATATGTCTAAATGATTAGGTGTCTCTTACTCTCTAACACTGCGCAGAAAAAAAAAAATAAAGTACAATAAATCACATATGGGTCACATTCAGGAGCGCCTTGACTGCCTCGATACTTACCATTTTCAAAAGTAATAAATGGTTGTAATGCTTTTTAAAACAAATAATTGTGTTTCACATTAACGCTTTGATATCTTCCTGTTTGTTTGTGTGACTGCTAGGAGCCATCGTAAAATATCTACGTGATATAGTTAACACATTACTTAGTGATATAGTTAACACATTACTTAGTGATATAGTTAACACATTATTTAGTAATATAGTTAACAAATTACTTAATAATATAATTAACACATTACTTTGTAATATAATTAACACATTACTTAATAATATAGTTAACACATTACTTAGTGATATAGTTAACACATTACTTAGTAATATAGTTAACACATTACTTAGTGATATAGTTAACACATTACTTAGTGATATAGTTAACAAATAACTTAGTAATATAGTTAACAAATAACTTATGATATAGTTTACAAATAAATTATAATATAGTTAACAAATAATTTAGTGATGTAGTTAACAAATAACTTAGTGACATAGTTAATCAAATAACTAAGTGATATAGATAACAGATAACTAAGTGATATAGTTAACAAATAACTAAGTGATATAGTTATGACATAAGTAAGTTAAACAGATAACTAAGTGATGCAGTAAAAAAATGAATGATACAATTAAACAGATATCTAAATGATAGAGTTAAACTCAAGTTGCTGGAGTTGCGTACTACAACAATTGGTGATTCTTGACTGTACAGAGAAAACACATCTTTACTGATGGTTTTGCTACTTAAATGTGAAATATCATAATTAAGACTTATTAGAAGAGAAGTGAGTGATCGTGACATTTTATTTTTCAGATAATAACAGACCAACAAGCACGGAACTCCACACCCACATACACATACAGAAATATACACACATACACAGACACATACACATACAGAAATATACACACATACACAGACACATACACATACAGAAATATACACACATACAGAAATATACACACATACACATACACAGACACATACAGAAATATACACATATACACATACACAGACACATACAGAAATATACACATATACACATACACAGACACATACAGAAATATACACACATACACAAACATTAAAAATGATGAATTTCACACATTCAGTGTTACATTGCTACCACTCTTCGTTCGTGGTAAAACATGTCGTTTAAAAGCAAAAGATAGTAAACTCATCCAAGCGTCAATCATCCATCATTCCGTCAGTCTCTCCATCCATCCTTCCAGTTATCAATCTATTCAGCGAAATATTTTCTACTTCACTCTTTCATTGACTACAGTGAGACATACAAAATGTACAATAATAATAATACTACTACTACTACTACTAATAATAATAAATAAATAGAAATTAAATTAAATTAAATAA
This sequence comes from Chrysomallon squamiferum, assembly GCA_012295275.1. NCBI lineage: Eukaryota > Metazoa > Mollusca > Gastropoda > Neomphalida > Peltospiridae > Chrysomallon > Chrysomallon squamiferum. The sequence goes on along the minus strand of CM022673.1, from coordinate 18,746,096 downwards.
AAAATGAATGAATGAATAAATGAATGAATGAATAAATAAATAAATAAATAAATGATTAAATAAATAAATAAAACCGCCAATATATATTTGTCAGTCTAATTTGGGATTTGTAATTTGCAAGTTGTCGGTGGTGGTCGCATGCCTCGTTAGTCAGAGACCTCGCCGAAAATCAAAACACGTGATGTCGCGGCGTCGTGCTGTGAAGGAACGAACTGGGGAAAATAGTCTCACGTCGTTCACAAGATCTGCGTTTGGTGCTGTCCATCAGCTGAGGCAGAGGAACTTGTTGCTGTGTTCAAGGCTCTTTAACTTTACAGTAACATCAGGACTATAAAGCTCTAAATATGGAAGTGACGTTAATACGTCGACTTGTGTAAAGAACGTGCATTACTAAAATACAAATATTCTCCTTCACAGAATGTTTTTAACAAACACAGGACTACCAATTTTTCATTATAAGCAGATTAATTTTACTTGTAAGGAGATGAAACTAAAGGGTTGTTCACTTGTACGTAAAAGTAATTAGAACTGAAGTCTCGTAGATCACATGTGATTCGTTTCAGATGAAAGACGATATACTTCAGGAAATGATGGTGTTTAATGGGAAAAATGAAATAACGCGGGGTCTCCAGAGTTTTGTCAACGTTATTAACTAATGAGACTTGTCTTTGTCTTTTAACATTCAACTTTGAACACGTATACAACACACATACACACACCCACACACATATATACACTCACGCACTCGCGCGCACACACACACACACACACACACACACACACACACACACACACTGATGTAGAGTCGGAATCAGGATAAATTCTAAGGATGAATGCTAGAACTGTTTTGTACAGAGTTGTGAAGAGAAAAAAAGCATAAAAAGAAAGGTAAGAAAGAAATGATGTAAAGAACTATTATCAAGACCACAGAATGACGTAGTTTCAAGGGCCTGGTTGGCACTGCGTAACTGATCCACTTAAACAGATTAATCATGCAACCTGTAATTATTAATTCCAATAAATGACTATCTATAGATACTAATACTAATACTAATACTAATAATACTGATGCTGAAGCTGATGATGATGATGATAACAATGCTGATGGCAGTAAAAGATTTTACATCAATACAAATAATAATAGTATAAAAAATACGCTCACACAAACAAGTAATTTGTTTCCTGAACACAAGGTATAAATGAATCTTGTCAAAGAAGTAAAACTCGTCTGTCGAATAAACTAATTAGGAATGAACTAAGACTATAAAAAGTATACGCTCTCTAATTGGACTTAATTACATTACTGTGAAAGAGTTGTTTTTTGGCCGTGTACACAGGTGTCACGTGCCACTATTTATAATCATCTTCATTTAAAACAAACCCATAGGAATAACAACAGCTGTTTCATTGTCACAGACCACATCCGCTGTAATCATTATCTTTATTTTTAACTCTGTATGTACACACATTCATAACATACATATAAATACACACTCTTAAAACATACATAACATACATACATAAATACACACTTTTAACACATATATAACACACAAACACACATACAACATATACATACTCTCAACGTATACATACATATTTATATAGGTAGGTAAAAAATAACAGGAATGCAAAAAAAAAAAAAAAAAAGAGAAAGAAATGTCAAAGGTTTTTTCAGAAATAGTAACTTTCCTATTGTATCTGTCTCACACAGTTATCTGTGTGATGTATGTGGATATAGATCATATGTCTCACTGCTCAATACTACAATACAACAAGCAATTTTTCAGTCGTCTTACAAGTCGAATTCATTATTATCATTAAGTCACTGACCAGTTTTCTGTGAGATATCTTTAATTTCTCAGTTTTCTGTCAGATATCTTTAATGTCTCAGTTAAGCTTTTTCATTCTCTAACTGACCTGTGCAAATTGTCTGTTCTTTATGATATACATCCATATCTTATTCTAAATACATGGGACATGCAGAAAAAGAGATGCTTTTACAACTTTACCGCAAAGTACCTGGGTAAAATGCTTCAGATTTGACCTACCAATCAGTATAATTCAGTGTCTACTTTCATATGTTCTGAGTGATGATCTGATATTCCTACCTGTTGGTGAATTTTATGAAGGTATCGGTTTCATGAAGAACAGCCATTTTAATAAGATATTATATATCTGTGAACGTCCAAAAGAAGATTTCAAAAAAAAAAAAAAAAAAAACACCACTAACTGACTCGACAAATAAACAATATTTGTGACGGATGAAACAATAAATTCTTCAGTATGGTTGGCTGTTATAGTCCTCGATAAATCTTCTATACGTACCGTAGGATGCAGTCAGTAATTCCCTGCAGAAGATCAAAAAACAAAAAGAACACAAACATCAAGTACTTGTGTCAGGATTGGTTGAACGGACGACCAAAGTCTATACCCGAGTTTTTGCTGAGTCGCGAGCAGTATACTTGTATCAAAGACATTATAAGAACTGAATTATTTATATTTAGTATGTTAATATTATGAACACTTTTTCTTTATTTCTGTTTCTTTTCTTTCTGCTTCTTTCATTTTGTTTACCTTCATATATCCAATACATATAAATAACAAAATAAAACAAAATAAAATAAATGTTACAATGGCATAGTTAACTATAAAATGTTACAATAACGTATTTTTAATGAAAGATTATATGGACGTATTTAACAGGTCACAATCTGTGTCAGTCATACAGGAAACAATCTAATACATTTCTCTTTACATGTCAGCATAGTTTTATATCAACGTCAGTTGTCACAAACTTTATTAGGACTGATGATAGTGTTCGGATCTGTTCGATAGCTTGTAAGAAACTAAGATCATATTAGTTTAGCCCAATTGAATTGTTGTACATTTCTTATCAGCAACAACTTGAAAGGTTGTTTTATTATTATAGTGAGTGTTAGTAAAAAATGAAAGTCTATTTTCTTAAATTTTTTATTAAAAAGTCGGACACAAAGTTAGCCATGGTAGTGGTAGTCATTTTCTTTTTATTTTGAATTCATTAAAAACAAAGAAAATGAGAATAAAAAAAGAGTGAGATAAATAAATAAACACTGTTTATTAATTATACTGTTATCGTGTCTGTTTCCTTCTACATAAACTTTTTTTATTTATTATGCAATTATATTTTGAATATGCAATCTATCTATCTATATATATTTATATTTATATATATCGTATGTTTTTTGTTTTGTTACTGAATCCCTATATGATACAGATATTGAATTTTTTTTTGTTTTTTTTTTTCTGGTTATATTTTCTCCTCTCAGACTGAACACTGTTTATCAGTCTACGTTAATTATTAGTTGATTTCCTGTCACTGACATCTGAGTTAAGGAAGTAGTGATTGGGGTGATGAGTCACGACTGACGGAACTACATGAACACAGTGCAACAAACAAATTGTTTAATTGGCGCCTGTATACGTCGTAACAGAGACAGGCAGATGTCCATACTGCAAACATTTATTTTCGGACTTTCCGAAGGGTGACATATTTGATTTAATGTCGCTCTCAAAACAGTTTTAATCTGAGGTTGTATCGCTTATGACGTCATACCATGGATAGGTTATAAACAAAAGAAAAATACGATGACGTAATGCTATCGTTTGCGATTAGCAGCGTGGAATCCTTTATACGAACCTTCGCATAGACAGTAAAAACAGACTGTGTTCATTCATGGGCCAGTCGCTGTGCCAGAGAGGATGCTGAGGTAGGTTAATAGAGCGAATTCATATTCTACTCAAGTCAAGCTTTTCAGTTTCCATGTAAACGTGTAAAGTGCATGCATTGTTAAGAATTACACGAAGAAGTATCAGTATCTTCTGTAACTGAAAAATTCTTGGTTCTCGTAAATATTACTGTAAACATCAGATCTATAAAATAAAATACACTGTAAAATGGACAGGTAATAAGATAGTGTTTACGTAACAGACAGGTGCGTATGTTTAGGCCAGTTGACATTTCGACCTGTTGGGAATTCGACAAAATGGGACGACTCCATTGCGAGTATGTTGTGTGTGTGTGTGTGTGTGTGTGTGTGTGTGTGTGTGTGTGTGTGTGTGAGCTCGCGCAGGCATTATTGGTAAATAATACATTTTCTGCAATTAAGACAATTATTTCGTGAATACTTTCTTCAATGTTCTTATTGAATTGTGTCTGAATATGTCAGATATGTAATAATAATAATAATAAACAGCCTTTATAATTTAAATAATTTTCGATAAACAAGAAGGAAAAAGAAGAACACAGTAACGAAATAAAAAAGGAATCAAAAGTAAAAATATAGATAAATAATGAAAAAGAAAAATCATATCAATAAGCATATGCACTGAGACCTTCTGTCTCTAACCCCTCGATATTAGAAAAAATATTAATCTTGATATTAACTGCTATTTAGACAGGCTAATCATTTTAGACAGCAACAAGAAAGCCTTACCACGGGTAAATTTGTGTGTAAGTTAATGGTCGTTAGGGATTTGGTGAAAAAACATAAATTTGATATGTTGTGTACGGATAATCTTGCATCCTGGCCACTGAGGACGAATGTCAGAGAAAATCCACTCAGTCAGTTCAAAGTGACAGTTGACATGCGTAGTGAGCTCGGTGGCTGTGTCACAGTGTCTGTCTCAGAATGGTGACACAATCGATCAGTGTTTTCTTTCAAGCAGTTCTTTAAACGAACGTTTCAGCTTTCTTGTCTTAGACACAACTCTTTTACTGGCTTAAGACTGGCCGAGACTAGCATGCTATATTGTTTACAGTACCCACACAACTGTAATACGAGGGGTGAGAGTGGCTGGAAGTGTTTGGATATTTAATAAGCATTAAGATAATAAATGTTGTCCTTTAATCACTTCCATATATGTGTGTATGTGTGTGTGTGTGTGTTGTCCTGTTTTCATTTCATTATTATTAATATTATTATTATTATTATTATTGTTAGTATGCACAAAAATACAGATACTTTGAGACTCTTCAGAACTCTTTCATTTCTAATCTACTTAAATTTTCTCCGACCTTTACCCTCTCGATGAACTGCTGCTGGATTACTAAGACTGTGTGAATATATCTGAGATCCAAGACCGGAAAACCATTACATATAAGTAGTTTAATTAAGTAGGCGTGTGCGACTGAGAATCACAGGCATGTTTTAGACGTTTCCATTAACAAAGACACCTGTTAGCAGATATGACGGAATAGCCTGTACTATCTGCTTGCAGTTTTAAGTTCACCGACTGTTAAAATAAATCCGATTTCCTTTCTGGAAATCAGCAGCTGGCAGATATTCTGAAAATAGTGACATTTTAAAAAACCATTGTCTCTGATTTCAGTTTTCTAAGTGCAATCTTTTCTTCTGTTGTGTTACAGAGATCTGTGTAGTTATGAAGTACATCTTAGAATGACGTAAACAAATAACGTGTTTTAATTGTTTTCACTACAGAGATACCGCAACATCTAGCACGTTCTCTGTCCTCTGTTTTTTTCTACAACTACTACTACAACTACTACAACTACTACTACAATAACTATTACTAATAATAATAACTTTTAATAGATTGTTTTTTTTTTTTTTTTTTAATGAAGTCGAAATTTATAATTCTGTTAAATATATTTAGTAATTTTCGTGGAAATAATTGTCCGTTTCAAACTTTTCTTGAAACTTTTCTTTCTGTAAAATTGGCTGTCTTTTACAACTTGTAGGTCATCAAACTTCAGCGTTGTTAACCCGATTTAAAGTTATCTTAACGTCGAGTCCACTAAACAGTTCACAGGAATTCGTATATCCAAAACAAAAGAACAAATCTTATAAAGACTTAGCATCTTTTATTTGTGAGCTGAAAGTTAAAGAAAAGCTAATTAAATTTCTGTTCAGAATTCATAGAACAGTCAAATGTTAATTTTTCCATCGACAAAGAAATTGCAAGTTGGTTTATCTAAAGTCAGAGTTCATGAATTATTTTATATTGTCAATATATTTCAAAGTTATAGATCACAGATCCCAGAATGTTTATCGTTGATTGAGGACCTTCCGCACAGGAATGATTTAAGCACTTCTCAGGTGACGACTTTCCGCACAGGAATGATCGAAGCACTTCTCAGTGACGACTTTCCGCACAGGAATGATCGAAGCACTTCTCAGTGACGACTTTCCGCACACGAATGATCGAAGCACTTCTCAGTAACGACTTTCCGTTCCACGACTTCTCGTCACACTGTAAAACGCCTTTCCGTTTGATGAAGAATTATATGTGAGTCGAAACCAAACAACGCGGAAACTCTTTCAGTGACGTTCATAGTGTTGTGAGGAGAAGAAGGCATGTTCTCCCCTCTTAAGCATTAAGAGCGTTGCCTTTTATATAACATGTCGATAATTAACTGACAAGTTGTTTACTACAAAGAACTAAGTCGCGCTTTGAAAGGTCAAAGGTTATTGATAAAAAAATTAGTCATCATGAAAATACAAGCTTGTTTCCAAACTTTTGTGTCGTCTAACTGATACATCAATTAGTTTCTGCAGTAACACAGAATGAAAACAAGTTTTTTACGGGCTAATTAAACATAGGTTCGTTTCATTTTTTTTTTTTTTTTTTTTTGCTGATGATAATTAGTCTTAATTTAATTGTTAGTATATTCTAACTATATGTATTTATGCGGCATGTGATATATAAAATACTACATTATTTAATGAGTAATGTCAGATATTTTGGAGTTATATAACAGTAGTAGACAACGATAATGATTATTGTTTAGTGTCAGTAGTAATAGAATAGTAACAGTTACTTGGTATTATTGTTGCAGTAACTGTTGTAGTAGTAATAATAGTAAAAATAAATATTTAGATAAATAAATAAACGAACAAACTGATGGTTCGAAGGACGGTCACAAGTTTGTAGATAAAGTTATGTAATTATTAACTACAGTATATTTTCGTGTCTAATATATGTTTCGATAAACAGAACGTCTGCAAAAGAATAGTGTAATCCTGTTAAGACTTTCTCTCAACCGACCAGTACGCGGAAAGTGAAACAATTAGTGGAAACCAATTATAGAAGTACATTTATCATAGTCGGCCGGTTTAGAAGCTGTGTCGTCCAGCAAAGCCGATTATCATTTAACTGAGGGCATGTAGTGTAGCCAATTTATCGCAGGGAACAGACACTAATCTCGTTTGATGGGAAGAGAGGTTGATGTGTAAACCAGGTTGCGGGCTACGAACCAGGCGACCTGTCAAATAAAGATGACGTCTGTGACAGACCAGTTAATGAGAGCGAGAAATACCAGGTGCAAAGCTAATTTTAAACTCAGTCCTTCGACGGGTCTCCTCATGTTCTCTTTATTATTATTTTTATTTTTGAATAATGTCAGTATTCAATTGGATTTAAATTATTAATAAAGTTCAAAATAACTGATTTTAACCATTTTTACGCAGTGGATTAGAACTGTATAATTTACGTCCTCGAAATTTGTCTTTTTCCTTATTTAAGCAAATATATTTATTTAATACATATTATATGTGTCGGGGCATATATCAGTGTTTATATGTACATGTGAATGTGTGTGTGTGTTTGTGTGTGTGTAAGACAAACAGAGTGATAGAGAGAGAGAGAGAGAGAGAGAGAGAGAGAGAGAGAGAGAGAGAGAGAGAGAGAGAGAGAGAGAGAGAGAGAGAGAGAGAGAGAGTTTATAGAAATAACTCAACTAAATATTGTCTAAATTTTGGATACCAGAAACCAAAGGTTTACGTGAAGCGATGTTAGATTCCATTCTCTGTTTGTGTGCTAGAACTGATATCTGATTACAAGTCAGCTCTGGTAATACAAGGTTATTAAAATTAAAGTCAGCAATGCTTATCACATATCAAGATAAATTTTATATACAAATCAAATAAAATTTTGTCTCACTTCGAGTGGCACGTTTATGGCTAAGATAATATGAAAATTATTTTTCCTTTCACAGTCAGTAGTTTATTCTACGTCGATGTGAAATGACAGGTAATCTGCATACAGAAGTTGTTAATCTCATCTACTTACACATATTATTAATCAGAGCTTAATGATGTTATTACCGGCTCTTGTAGTGCTTTTACACAATTATTATTAATGCACGCAGCAGATGAGCAAAGCTTTACATTCTCATAGATACACATAAAGAAACATATAATAATATAAATGCATATATATATATACACAAACATGTAACGTTTATATATACAAACATGACTTCATTTTTTGCTAATTATTTAAATTCAAACCTATGTATTTCATTAATTTAAAATAATATACTATTAGTGTCTTCCATTTCACAAAATAATCGTAGACTATAATCACAAAATTAACAGTAAAAACCATACAAAAAAGAAATGTAGATTCTTTGATTAGTATTTGTAAAGAATACCCGCCAAAAAAAAAAAAAAAAAAGAAAAAAAAAAAAAAAAAAGATACAAAGCAAAAACAATAACAATAACAAAACTAAACAAAACAACAAACAAAAAAGAGTAAAGAAACCTTTATTACTAATAAAACATGTGTGTGTTCTGAAGCCTCGACTGTTATGACATCCTTTGGAAACAGCAAACGTTTTTGGTAACCTCTGCATATTTGCGGTACGGTTTGTTCCTGGTGATATTTTCCCCAGTGAATAGCTTACGTCTGTATCAAGAAATATGTAATTAAAAGAACTAAATAAAGAAAGCAACAACAAGCACCACACAACAAAATTTATTAATCGATTAAATTGTAATTATTTTATACATAAAACTGATACTTAAATAAATAACAAAGAAAAATGTTCCACCAGTATTTTCTAGGTATAATATTAAACAATAAAAAAAGCTGAAGCTTTCAATAACAAAATTATTCTTCAAATTACCACCTGAACGGAGATGTGATAGAAAGGAAAACATTCTGACTTTAGAACATTATTATGTAGTAGAATAATGAGAAGGTAAGAAAAAGGATAGCAAATTTGAAATATTGATCGATAAGCCATTGCTTAGTCAAGATCCTACATCGATTAAGAAAAGGCAATACTGGCTTTCTGAACAAACATCGAACAACCAAACCGTTCATTACCTAGGTATCAGTCGGAGACCTAGCGAGTGTCTCACAGCTGTTAGTCAGGTCTCGCTATGGATGTCTGCAGAGACAGGTACGGCTTCTACTCTTTGGAAACATTCAAGTTATTAACTTGTTCACTGTGTTACAATTACCTTTTCAAAGAAGAAAAGTATTTTTCACCAAACTGGCCAAAAGCTGGCGAACTGGTCTACGGTTCTCGAGGGGAGCTGTTTCCCGAGGGTACAGTGATCCTCCCAGATGTCGAAAACAGCACCGCAGTGACGCAGATATGTCAGAGTCTGAGTGAAATAAACTGTCAGAGGTGGATGATGTGTTGTCTCAAAGCTTTGCTGTGTTGTAACCGACAGATCTCCACCCCACCCACAGACCCTTCAGTACCCCACTGTCCCCGCACCTGGGACGGCTTTGGATGTTTTGATGACACACCCACTGGAATGAAAGCTGCCATAGCATGTCCTATATACATAGACCAGGCAAATCCTGAAGGTACGTTATTTGGTCATATTTTATTTACTCAGTTATTATTAATATTATTACTTTTTTATTTTTTTGATATGCAAATTTCCGTAGTAGAAGAAACTCTTGTCTTCAAACAACCACGTTATTAGTGTTTCAAAATTCCAGCTGAAATCATCTTTAAACCGTCTCAGTATCATTCACACTTGAGTTGTTATCACAAGATTTCATTCAGCCGCGGCTACATTTTTGTTATGTTTCTGGCAACTTTCGTACTATTCTCTCTTGTGTATAATTCTGCACATAGTTCATTCTATATAAAATTAGAAAACAGGCAGAAAAAAAAAAAAAAAAAAATCCAGACGATTCAAATTTCCAGCTCCATTGCCATTAAAACTATAAGACTTACTAACTACTTGGTTCGCAATATCTAAGTATATTAAGTAATCACTGTTTATTTCAGCTGTTGTTAAATTATTTTTTTCTTTTCTATTTTTGGTGTTCATTATTATTATTATTATTATTATTATGCTGTTGTTGTTGTTGTTGTTGTTTTTTGTTATTATTATTATTTTTAGTTTGAATGTAGATGTATGTGTCTATGTATATTAACATTCAGCAATGGTTGTTTAGTTTCCTTCCAGAGTGCACAAACTATTTAAAATGACTTATTTTTACTTGGTGTATCTCTAACTAGTAATTTAGAGATGTAAATATGCTATTAAACTGAAAACGTTCTGCAGTAAAATAATTTAAATAAATTAACAAAACAAGTCGAGTTTGTGTCGTGTTTAAAACAGTCACATATGTAACTGTACTGTGAAAACTGGAATGATGTGTTGTTCAATGGATACATCCCTTTGGCAATTTCACTAAGTGATATGGTTTTCTTTTATGGAAATCAAATACACATTGTTATTTTCTTACATCTTTTTATCTTGTAAATGTTTTAAGTTTTCATAAATCACATAAACCATTTAACTGTGACAGCGTTGACGTGGCACATATTAAGAAAATTATTATACCACTACAAAAGTATCCATTATATTATTATATTTATTATATTTGTTCTGGAAATTATATCTAACTGGAATCAAGTAATGATTATTTTTCTTACCATGTCTGATATCTTAAAAGTTTGATTTATACAACCAAACATTTTCCGCGTCATATAATACGTCATTCGTTTGTGACATCAACAAACCAACAAAATTTAAGAACAACAACAACAACAACAGTAATAATAATAATACATGTGTGTTTGAATGTTTGAATTATGTAAACACACAATTTTAATGCATTAAAATTTCTTAAAAGGATGTAACCTTTTATATACAAATACTCAATCACAAATACAAGCAGACAGACATATATACAATTATACTTGTCTTTGTCATACCAACTTGGATTTGATTTCTCTAAAATAAATAATTTTATTGACGACATTTTTAAAGATGGCGTCGCCTAATTCCTGTTGACTTACAAGAGCCCGCGAACTGCAATCGCATAAACGCTTTCCCGCCAAACCGTGCGAGTTGCAACAATTTGTTAATTTTGTGAATTCTAACATTCAACATCATATATATATATATATATACACAAACACACGCGGAAGGTGTAAAATAAAATAACTATTGTATGAAAGGTTTACAGAGAGAGAAAAGTAAAGAAAATTTCACATAATGAAACATTTTTGTTGTTTACCTGAACATTCGTTGACTCCTGTTAACAAAAACAAACACGTGTTCTTACCTTGCGTTTACTGAACATGTGCCAAGATTTCAAACTGATAACAGTATTTTTATTAAATTTGTCTTTACTTTTTCGAATGTAAGAAAATAATTAAGTTACTGAAAGAAAACAAAAATGAAAATGGATAAAGCAGTAGATAAACTGCTCCATATTTTTATATATTTAAAATGTTACTTCTTTTTATGTTGATGTCGTCGTCATTGTTGTTTATATTTCTATTGTTGATATTATTTTTTATTATTTTTGTTGTTCTTGTTCTTGTTCTGTATTTTTCTTCTTCTATTCAGACACCGTCACCTCATTAAAGTAAGTTTACAAATATGAAGAACGGTTATTTCCTGTCTTTCCCCAACTGGCAGCTGCTGTACGGTTCTTTAACACAGCATCAAATCACAGCTACTCTGTTTGGTATCTCTTGACTCTTGGCTGCTCGTGTAGTTTTCAGTCACGTAAACTGGCATCTTAAAATACCCATCATTTTCAGGTTACCAATTTGCTAAAAGTGAAATATGATGTAATTCTGAACGTCAAATTCAGCTTCTACGATCCAAACAAACAAGTTTAAACTGATAATGTTGATCCGATTAGATTCTTTTTATCGGCACAGTCAATACAGATGTCATTAATCACTATAAATTTTATTTATCCAATATAATGATTTTTTTTCTCTGATGAATGTTTTTTTTTGTTCTTATATAGGCCAACATCTTTTATTCATGCGTTTCAAATTTTATTTATTCCAAATAAATTCGATTAGTGCGTCATATATTTTATTTGTCTAGTATATATCCTGTTTATGCAGATCATTCTATTTATGTATTATAAATTCGATTTATTCAAAGATAGACAGTCGTTTTGCGTATACATTTGTGTGTTTCAGTGTATATGTAGTATCTATAACGTGTTTTTGTAATACTTTGTTTACGTTTTTCTGTATGTATATATATATATATATATAGGTCATTATTTCTTTCTTACTTTTAGGTTTTGAATTATTTTCTACGTTCTACTGTCTGGTTACGTTTACAAGTTACGCAGATTTAAATTACACACATTGAAATGACAGCTGTCTGTAAATGACAGAGTCAGATGACAACGTATAAAGAAATGTCAGATGTTTTAAATTCCAGTTAATCATAGACGATCTAATCACCTCTTCTTATTCGATCAATAATAATTTTAATAATTTTTTTTTTTTTTAAATATTATGAAATTTTTTGTTTGATAAATTACTTAAATACTAGAGCCGCCATTTTTTAAAATTTCTTTTTAAGACGAATATTCAACATGCATTGTTACCCACCTTACCTCAGTGTGGAGACCACAGCGACATCTCGAAGTGATGTTGGTTTTCATTACGACAAATGTATTTTCGAACGATGGTGTTCTTTCTGAGAACGTTAACATAACTGATAAGCACTACGACAGCAACAATAATGAGTGTAACCAGTCAGAAAAACAGATGTTTTAATCAGTTGTCATGTAGAGCTTATAGTAATAAAATCAGTACAGAAGACAAGAACAAGAATGCTATTTATTATGATATTCTCTGCTGCAAATGAAGATATTTAATACAGTTTACATAAAGAAAAAACATATTGTCTTTTACGATCTTATTTTAAACAATATTTATATCAATAAGTATATTATTCATAAGGGAAAATTTCTGTCTATACATATTTTCATTTGACTTCATCTGTAATGAGCTTTAAGTGTAATTTATTTATATTTTCTTTAGTTGAACACAGAAAATATTGGTACAGTAATGCTTTTTGTTATTTTTATTTCTAAACGCTAATACGTGGCTTAATTTTCGTTGAAGGATGTAATAGGAATCTCTTTGTTGAAATTACATTAACGTCTTCACTGAAATGAGAATTTATGTTTAATATACGTTTACAATCAATACTTGTTTGTGTTTCTATTGTTCGCTAATGTCTTTTTTTTTTAATCTTCAGTTATAAATATTTATTTTATTAGCCTGCCAGATTATTTTTTCTTCTCTCACTTTTTTAACGGATGTTTTGATTCATATTTGTTGTTGTATTAATGTTTTATTGATCTATTTGTATCCTTTTCTCTTAATAAATAAATAAATAAATAAATAAATCTAAACAAAAGAATATATGTATACTGGAAGAAGGTAAATGTTACAAGTCAAAGAGAAATGATTCACTGATGGTTATATTGCAGACAGTTAGCACAGTATATATTATTCATAGTACAGATACACTAATTTTTATTATTTTCTCGCATTCCCTATAGAAATCCTAAACTTAGTAATATTGTTTTAAATCTCAGTAGGTTTTTAATTGATTAGCTGTCTGGACAATGAAAGACAAATTCTATAAAGTCACATATTGCTAAGAAATAAATTTGGTGACTTGACTGAATCGTCTCAAACTAATTTTATATACGGAATAATTTTTCCTTTGTTTGTATCAGAATAGAGACTATTTCAAATAGAATAAAATGCTCTTTATAATAATAATGAAAACAGCAGATTTCCACAGCTAAATTGTCTATATAAAATATTTTTTGTGTGGTTAATGATAGTAAAATATAGTAATAAAACTTACAGATTAAAAGAATTAATCGAAAAATGAATGAATGAATAAATATACAAATACTTTGATGGATGAATTACCGGTTGTTATAATTCTCCTCTCTCTCTCTCTCTCTCTCTCTCTCTCTCTCTCTCTCTCTCTCTCTCTCTCTCTCTCTCTCTCTCTCTCTCTCTCTCTCTCTCTCTCTCTCTCTCTCTCTCTCTCTCTCTCTCTCTCTCTCTCTCTCTCTCTCTCTCTCTCTCTCTCTCTCTCTCTGTTTGTGATTCTGTCTAAACAGTAGAAATATATTTGGTTTTATGGTCTGAAATAACTAAATTCTGATGTGAGATTTTATAAACTGTATATCTAGAATGAAAATCAATGAGGTATCACCTTCTGTCAGATACTCAGTTATCAGCATTGATGTTTTCAAATTCAAGTTCCACTTTACAAAACTCATTCTGCAATATCCGAAATTTCACTTTATTTTGCTTCATTTTCAAAATTGCATGGCTTGTGTTTGTGACAGATTGCTGTATAATATTTTTACTTGTAACTGTGTAATCCGATATAATACTTGTATATCAGATTTCTGTAATTTAATGATAATGCAATGTAAAGACAATTAAGAGGCCTATCTAGAAAGCCTGATGTTGTCACAGTGTATAAACAAATTTTATTACGGAGCATGCTGTAGAGGGCAGTGTCTGAAAAGTGGGCTTTTTATCTTGCAGACTGATTAATCATACGATCATTATCTTCTTTCTTAGTAACAGCATCTTGCTCTAGTTTCGATAGTATAGTTTATTTTGTTAAACGTGTGCATTGTTGAACAGTTTCAGTGTGTTTTAAATATAGTGTCATATTGAACATATATACATATATATAAATACATCTTGTCATATAGATGTCAATTTATCTACTTATATACACACAACACACAAAGTGCATTGTGCTCATTTGCCAGACTGAACATATTTGTTGTTTGTTACGAGGGATTTTATAAACTACGCGCAAGTCAGATGTTACTAGTATTTTTATTAATTGCATTCAGTACAAATATTTCAAGCAAATCTGTAATCGTTATCTGTGCTCGAACTTCTGAATCACAAGAATTGTACGAAGAGTACTTGAGGAAGGATAAAAAGACATATGCATACACACACGTTCATAGATAATAACATAAAGGAACGAACGATAGCACATATATTGCATGTCTCAGTCGTTATCAGTTGCACCTTAAATAAGATTTCAGTATTTAAACACATGTACACGAAATGAAGTTTAGATTTAATATACAAAACATGATTCTTAATGTACAGTTTAGTATGTTTTACGTAGAAATTCATCATTTGGTAATTCAGATTTACTAAACTAATTTTCATAAGGGTGTATAGGAAATTAGTTTCTAAATATGCTTACAAGTAATTTGGGAACAACACGCGAGTTAATCAGCTTCCGATAGAAGAGTTCACTTACAAAGAATTTCAGTAATTAAATATTTAATTACACGTTCATTTAGCAGGCAGCAGTTTGTTTTATACAGCCGCATAAAACTAATGAAAACAGTATAACTGGTGAAACTTCAATGGATTGCTTCTGTATCATTAGACATGTTTCAAATTTAACAAACGTCTCACAGCCGATTGGCTCTTTCGTATTAAATGAATTCCCTGTTATAAACACCGCTGTACTGAACAGACTCTTGACATATAACACAAGTTGTGTTAGCCACAGATATATTTGAATTGATGACTTTAAAACCTATATTCGTTTCAAATACACAGGCACACGTACACACAAACATACAGATCATGGAAATACAGAAAAATACACGCTAACTTACACATATCTACACCTATACAGACCGCACATGCATAATTACAACAACAACAACTACAACAACAACAACAACAACAACTACTACTGCTGCTGCTATAACTATTATTATTAACAACAACTACTCCTTCTATTGCTATTGTATTTACTCTTACTGTTATTATTCTTAGTGTTATTATTATTGTTATTACTATTATTATTAATGTTTTTGTTATTATTATTTATTATTATTATTATTGTTGTTGTTGTTATTTTTGTTATTCATTATTTTTGTTGTTGTTATTATTATTGTTACTTTGTTTTTATTGTTATTACTATTGTTATTATTGTTTTATTATTATTATTATTGCTGTTATTATTATTATTGTTATTTCAGCTTTCGCCTATAAGGAGTGTACTGAGAATGGAACTTGGTGGACGGAGCCGAGCACCGGCAAGGAATGGACAGACTACACAACCTGTGTACACATGCACGTACGTCAACGCAGTTTCTCTTTTAATGTGTATCGTTTATTTTTATTTATTTATTTATTTTTATTTTTACATTAAAAACAGTTATGGAATTCATCTCTACCTACTTTGTTTTCACAGTTATTTAATTTCTATTTTATATTCAGAATTTTATAATAAAACATTTATCAACGCTGAAGTGAAAATGCATAATAATATCACACGAGTGGGTGTTAATACTGATTAAAGACAAGAATTAGGAGATGATAAAAGAAAATACGTAAGTATGAAACAAAACAGTAGTAACAACCTACACTTATAATATTCTCGTTACAAACTGTTAAGGAAAGCTTTTCACCTTGTTAGGACAATTACTTTTGCTCGACCTATCGGAAATATATTGCTATTTGTGGGACATCGCTAAAACCACTAAGTCGATATATTTCTTACAAAGTAAGTAAATCGCTTTATTACTTACTGAATTAAAAAGTTTATTCTTTCTCACAAAGAGAATAATTCTATTCATTCTTCATAAAACCTATTATTAAATAAACGTGTTTGCTAATATAACATGAAAGACTCAGTACTGAAAATAAATGAAACAGTACAGATGTTTAATAACCACGATATTAATATTTTTGATGATACATACTCATACAATTACTTTGATTAATCTTAAATATATTCCCTTTCTAATAATCACTAAAATGTAAGTTATTATTGTACTGAATCTAGTGAAAGAAGAAATCTATAAACTTCCGGCTTATTCTATTTTTCGTCCCACATTTTGTAAATAAAGTTTGAAGAACTTGACTGAATAGGCGATGTAATCAGTCAACTATATTCGTAAATTAACCAACTACAACAGAGTAAAGAGCTCAGTTAAAGAGTGTGTAAAACTTAGTTCGCTGGCGGTGAACAAAAAAGTCAAAAAGAGGAGAAGCCGATTCGTGGACATCATCTGCGAAGGCAACGTACGAGATATACGACAATACATGAATAATACAAATGCCTACAAACTGATACAGTTTTTACATGTGCCTACGTATGTAAAAAGATACGTGAGTGAAAGATCTTTTGTATAAACAAATATTCTCGCGTAAAGCAAATAAGGTCAGAGTGGAAGTAAGTTGAAACTTCTCACCAAAAATAACATTATCACCACGCCAGATAATAGAGTTCACTGTTGTGCGTGTTTGTTTATTTTATTTTATGTATTAAAACAAAGATTATTAAGTTGTATTTTTTCAGTTCTACAAGACACGTCTGCATGTAAGTCACAAATCTGTAACTAATCGTGAAAGAGTAAAAGGCTGAACGTCACAACGGCAAGGAGAAAACTGATTTCGCTGTGAATGTGTTTAACATCGCAAATAAACACACAGCTCTGATACTGCTTTTTGTTTTATCTGCAAAATACTTTTATTATCCTTATCCTGTAGATAATTACTTACTCGTTTTTTAAATACACGTTTTTACTGAAGATTAATTTAGATATCTGAAAACAACAGATAAACGTGCCAGAGATTTGAGGAAATAATCAGTTTTCACTGAGCCTTGTTTCTCGCCTAGTGCGCCGAATGTATCCATATATTTTGTTAGGTTAATATAAAATAAGTTTCACTAGTCGATACCAGTAGGATGAAAAGAGCGACACACATTAGCATTACAAGCAGTAACTTCGAAATCTGATCAAGGAATCAAGAATTTGTCAAAGATTTTTATCCATGTGCTTATGTTGACTGTGATGTGTATTATGGCTGTTAGTCTGGTTTCTACTTTTGCCTTGGAGCTGATTCTGGTGGAAGCAGCGAAGCTGTCCTCCCACCTACCCCAAAAACCTGACCAAATCAATCTATTACAACAACATTGGGTTTTGGGTGGGTGGTATGGGATTAACTTTGGTCAGTCTATTGTATTCGTGTTATAGTCTGTATCAATACTTCTGGACATCAGCGTTGTCCCTAAAAGGGATGGCTAGTTTGCATGATTCTCGTGAGTAGTGGATGATACACTGGGTGTAATGAAAAAATCCACTTGGAAACACCTTTGTTTCGACATCGACACAAATGATTTATTCATTCACTAACAGCCGTGAAGAGGTTCTCAAACATGTGCATTGAAACAATTCAAAAGTCAATGTAGAACTGGGTGTAATGAAAAAACACCAATGTTAATTTTCCCTAAATTTTATTCACTCATATACACTCATCAGCATTACCACGAGAGTACTGCTATCTACTGAGCTATATTCACTTAATATAAAAAACGGACCATAGCCATTAATACCAATTTACTATCAAAACATTTAGCCCAGGTATCCCAACATCATGTTGGTTATGTGGGAGACAGATTTTTAAAGTTTTAGGCTAGGTGGGAGTGAACCGCAGCGAGTGGCGAAACAGGAGTCGTGCTGAAACAACTATGAAACGAGAACAAACGACGAGCCACGTGGCTGCTGGGGTTGATTAGTGACGTTGACAGGTTTTGTTTAACTATAATTAGTGCGTGCATGCATGACTCTTTCATTATGTTTCTTGTTTAACTTGAACGTCCTACGTTTACCACTATTATACACTTTTAATCGATGTAGGAAAATAGTTGAAATCAGATCGTTTATCTTGTCATTAAATTAACATTAAACTCTAATTTAATTCTTCTACTTCTTATTTTTTCACAGGATTACAAAGTTTTGTTCTATGTTGGTCTGACCTGCAACGCAGTGAGCCTTGCCTTGCTACTCCCTGCCTGCATTGTGTTTCTCGCATTTAAGTAAATATATGTATATAACTGTCTGTCAACATACAGACATTCGTACACACACTTATATTTTCATGGAAACACTTAGTATTTCCTTCTTTAAATATAATAAAATAATAATTTAATACGTGTATATTTATCTAACACCATTAACTAAAATTAATTCATATTGCAAGACTCAGTATGATATATTTTTATATTAAGACAGGACAGACAATATTCAAAAACTAATCATTACATCCAGCTGGTATTATCAATATATATGTACAGGTGACTCCTCTAACAAAACTAATTTCTTTCAATGATACAGAAACAAATAAATAGAGGATTTATTTACATACTAATATTTTTTATGCCTGCAATATTACATCTCTTTATATAAGCATATTAGTAAATAACTGTTTGAATAATTGTATATGTTATTAAAACTAAATGGGGATATTTCTTATTTTCAGGCAGTTAAGGAAGCAACATCGAATTCAGATTCATCTCAATTTATTTTTGTCCTTCATCATCACCAATGTTGCCATGATCATGTGGGAAAACGTCGTGTTCAAAGATCGGTGGGAAAACCTGGCAGAGAACGCGTTGATGTACAGAGATACAGTGAGACTGTTTTTCTTTCTTCTCTTTCTTCATTGTGTATGTTCCCAATCTTGTAGTCGGAGATAAAATTTAAAAAAAAAATCGTAATAATAATAATAATAATAAAAAATAAATAAATATAAAAATAAAAAATCAGTTATTTATGGGTGCCGGCATATTTACTTCTACAAATTAACATATGTACGTATGTTGATCTGTGCGTGAGTATGTGTGTGTGTTTAGGGTGTTTGTTGATCTTTATATAACGGATGTACAGATTATTCAAAGAAAAGGTGTTTCAAAACTGATGTAAAACAAAACGAATAATAAAAATTAAACTCTTCTTTTCCTTGCTGTCATCACGATGTTTTTTTTTTTCATTCCTCATATTGTTGTGTTTCTTCTCCAAAGGTTGGGTGTAAACTGTTGTACGTACTGACAAGGTATATGTGGACTAGTAACTTCTGCTGGATGTTTCTGGAAGGTTTTCATCTATACAGACTAATCGTAAGAGCTTTCAAAGTACCCAGGTCCATCATGGCTTACTTTGTTTCTGGATGGAGTAAGTTGAAAACTCAGTAACAACAACGACAACAACGACAACTGTAATGAGAATATATACAATAATAATAACAACTGAGTCACTGTTTCTTGTTAATAATTTACAACATTTGTTGCTAATTTAGTATAGGGTCAATAAAGAGTTTATGTTCAGAACAATAATGAAATATAGTCGGGAGTACAAAAGACTTTTCTAATAATTTACTCGAGACAAATAATCACAAATGTTTCATTAAAAAATTCTACAAGCAGAACGTCATAGACATAACCTCTGACAAAAAAAAAAAAAAAAAAAAAAAAAAAAAAAGAAATAATAAGACGATAGCTTTAAGGTTCTATTTTGAAATGACTTATAACAACACCAGCATACGTCAAGAAAAACCCCCACGGAGTATTCATAATATTGACTGTAAAAAGAGTAAAAAGAATTAATTTGTTTTTTATGTGGAATTAATGAAACCATACATTTACATCGTTCTTAACGCATTCTGTATTCACAAGTTTTCTGTCTGTAGGAGGATGCTGCTAATTGAAAAAAAAAAAAAAAAAAAAAAAAAAAATCCCCCTGCATAACAGACCTTGCATGACACTCTGTGACTGAAAATTTGTTCCTTTTTTAAATTCATAATCATCAACGTCATCGTCGTTATCATCATCTGTATCATCGTAATCATTATCATCTGTATCATCGTAATCATCATCATACCATCACCATTACCATCTTCTTTATCATCATCATTACCACCAATTCGACCATTTCAACACAATGACGTCGGCCATCACCATCATCATCACCATTATCATCATCATCATCATAATCATCAACTCATTTTTTCTTACACATTATTTGTTATTTCAGCTATGCCTCTTGTTCCTGTCATGGTGTATTCTGTAATACGTGTGTTAAGAGAAGACAGAGGGTCAGTCATGTACTTTTAAATTAATAAAAAATGATGTTTATGTTATAGACTGTTCTGAAATTCTTCTTGATATTAAATTTAAATGAATTTTAAAATGTATTTTAACTTATTTTTTATTTGTTGCATCGAACCAGTCTTTGATAATAATAAAGTTTGTTAAATTTTTCAAACATCTCTCTCTCTCTCTCTCTCTCTCTCTCTCTCTCTCTCTCTCTCTCTCTCTCTCTCTCTCTCTCTCTCTCTCTCTCTCTCTCTCTCTCTCTCTCTCTCTCTCTCTAATATGTAAATATTATTTAGAATAGTATTTATATTTCTATTTCACAGTTGCTGGGTACACAATGCAGGGAATTATGAATGGATTATCTACACACCTATTTTATTGTGCATAGTGGTAAATTTCCTTACAAAAGGAATATAATTAAGATAATTATCACTGGTGAATTAACAATAAAAAAGAGAACGAATCTTGTAAAATCAAACACATTTTCTGTTCAGTATTGAGAATTGCTTAATTGATCCCCCTGACTAAGTTCATTTGATATTTTCTAAATGATTTGACAAACAATTTTTATTATCTTTTTAAAGCACCGATTTTTGTTTTGTTTTTGTTCATTTCATAATTTTGTCAGTGAAATACGTAGAAATGCTTTTTAATGCTAATACAATAAATAAACAAAACAATTAAAGTTATTACAGTTACTAACTAGCAGTAGTTGTAGTAGTATATCACAGATTAGTAGAAGTAGTGTGTTTTATTTCAGATAAATACTTTTTTCTTGATTGGAATTCTACGTATTCTGCTTACAACTTTACAAACACACCCCAACGAACCCAGCAGTTACAGGTTTGTTCCTTATTCTACTTCTTCTTTTTCTGTTTTCAATTCTTCTTCTATTTCTCTCTCAGCACTGTTCTAACTTTATCTTTATTTATCTTTAATTGCTGCTTCATACTTTATTTTGAGATTCAGTCAATACATACTGGAAGTTTGGAACATTTGTTTAGATGCGATGCACACGCGATTGTGAATTTTCAGGTTACTGTAACATATTGCTAGGCTACAACAATTTAGATCACTAATTATACGTAGCGAACCATTGAAATGAAGGATTTTATCAACGTTTGAATAACCTCTTGGTCTGGCTATAAATACACTTCATCAGATTACTTTTTATCAGCATTTTTCAATATCTGTTGGATCGTTTCGTAGGCTGACTAAGCATTTTTTTTTTTTTTTTTCGTCTTTTGTGACGTAATCTTCTGCCAGACAGTTCCTGATCGGAAAAACCAAATACGGATAATGTGGTTGATTCAATTAAATTGTGTATAGACGAGTAGCAAACATACAGCTCTGACTGACAACCTGTATTTAGTTTAATCAGACAATGTACATAGTTCTGATTAAAACATCTGTTATTCTTTTCCTTTTATTTCCTTCTTTCCTTTCTCTCCATCTTCTTTTTTTGTACGTTATCAGTGTCTTTTGTATTCACGTAATTCATGCAATCTTTCCTCCATCTTATTTCAACAGACAGCAACCCCCCAAAAAACCCCAAAACCCATAACAACAAACAACAACAAAAAACAAACAAACAACAAACATTTCTATCACTTTACAGTATTTATGTTCAACAACCTCAACCGAATCAATGAAATTTCATAACTTCTAGAGTATTACACACATATATATATATATATAATGGATTGTAGCTTTGAGAAAATAGTTTAAAATGCATCACGTTTCTTTAAAGATTTCATCGAATGACGTCATACACAATTCCGTGGTTTAAATTTACTTTTTTGTCTTCTTCACAAAACACAACAATTTTTCCAAGCTAATTAACTGTTATTTTATTAATTTATTTATTTGTTTGTTTATTTGTGTGTTTGTTTGTTTGTTTGTTTGTTTGTGTGTTTGTTTATTTGTTAAACGTATTTAGTGGTTGTTTTTTGCGGCACGTATTCATAGATTTATTTTTATAATATTTTATTTTATGTGCAAACAATAATATTTTTAGCTGGTTAAAAATATGTTGCTTTAGATACATACTGTGATAGGATAAACAAGGCGTCACATTCACATTTCGATGTGCAGATAATACATGTTCTATAAACTCATTTTTCACTTTGTGTTTAATGTTCGTGTTTTGTAGAAGAGCACTCAAAGCCACGTGTGTCTTGGTGCCTGTGTTTGGCCTTCAGCTGTTTCTGGTCGTCTACAGACCTCAGTCAATGTCCATTGCGTATGAGATATTTTCAAAAGTCGTCACATGTTCACAGGTTTGTGCCATAATAACTGAAACCACAGTATGTGATGATTTTGATTGTATACATACATTCAAACATACAAATAAATACACACATTCAAACATACATACAAACATATGTTCAATATACACACACACACACACATATATATATATATACTTAAAGTCATACACACATACTTACATTATAGAGACATACATATATATATACACACACACACACACACACACACACACAATACCCGTACAGAGAAACACAAATAAAAATAAATAAATATAAAACAAACATTATTAATGTTATTATGAAAACAGTTCTAAATTGTCAGTTTATGATAAAATGGCAAAATACAACAATTTAATAATATTTCAGGGGGCTGTTGTCGCTTTGATCTTTTGTTATTTCAACGGAGAGGTAAGTACGAGGTAATTAGTATCCCCCTGATCGTTGTCACGTGATCACCGCTGCTGTTTTATGTAAAGGCACTAACTTCAGTGTTGTCCCTAATATGTGAGTATGCGTGCGTGAGTGTCGTGCGTGTGTTTACTTACATCTGTTTTCATATGCAATGCTTGTTCATATGTCAGATGTTTTGCCCTTCTAATTTCCTGCAATATATATACTGTTATTGTTATTATTGTTGTTATTATTTTATTGTAATTATTATTATTGTTATTATTATTATTTTAGTTTTTATTATTATTATTATTATTATTATTATTGCTATTGTTATTGTTATTGTTGTTATTAGTATTATTGTTGTTGTTGTTGCTATTATTATTGTTGTTATTATTATTGGTGTTGTTATTATTTGCATTAGCATTCCATAAAATATAATATTATTAAAAAAAAAAAAAAAAAAAAAAAAAAAAAAAAAGAAATTAATAATAATAATTCAATATATATATATATATATAAACATGTATGTTTTTTTTTTTTTTTTTCAGATATTCCATTACAAAAGAAATAAAAACTGAACTTAAACACATACATGTATATTCCTTTTCAACAGGTTCTTTCACATCTGAAAGGTCATTGCATTTCTGTCGGCTTTCTCCGAAATGATTCGCCAAATTCCGGAATTGCACGATCTTATTCGAATACCATAAATTATGACATCGGCTCGAATGGAAATTCTCCCGGTTGGTCGCGACAGGAGTCTAGTGTTAAAACAAGTGGATCAAAACAGGACAAGAAAGAATACATCCACATGAAGACAACCGGACCTAAAGGAGCAAGAGTAACGTATAATGGCCGCGGACATGTCTAATATGCCTGGTGTGTGAAGCGAAATCGAATAACTACATATTGTCCCTACACGTTTCTGATTTTATTTCAAAATCTGAATATTTACTGTTGGGACTGATGATGCAGTTATTATTATTATTATTATTATTTCTCTCTCTCTCTCTCTCTCTCTCTCTCTCTCTCTCTCTCTCTCTCTCTCTCTCACACACAAAAAGTCTCCACAAAAGGTTTTCCCTTCCAAACCGACCATGATTATTCTTCCTCTTATTCAAGATATACATCCAGTTTCATTTAATTATTGTTTTATTGAATTAATATGTGAAAGTTCTTACTATGAATAAAAATATTGAACTATGCCTTACTGTGGTGCGGATACCACTGGGGACGGAGTTAAACGACAAACGATAAGCTATTTATATCTTTATTAATAAGGAAAATGATTTATTCTTCAAACTTCGCGTAAACTGTGGTGTATCTTTTTCTCAGTCACTTGATCCACTCACCTTAGAAGAAAAGATGAAAAGATCTTTGTTTTAAATTTGTGAATTTTGTATTTATTACGTCTTCTGTTTGTGTTTGCCCTTTCTTTTAATGATTTAATGTATTCTGTTTTTACATACAGACACACCTAACACAGATTATTGTTATCGTGGTATTATTATTATTATTATTATTATTATTATTATTATTTATTATTATTATTATTACTACAAAATAACAGAATTATCACATGCATTTTTACTGATGAATTTTCTGCCGTTTATTTTAATTATTGTAATTCGGTGATCATTTTTTAATAGAGCAAGACTCACCAGTCCATCTACGTTTCCTCTTAAATATTTATAATTTTAATTTCAGTTTTCATTTCTTTTCAAAAATGTTTAGTCAATGTTCAGTGACTTTCCGTAAGTGTGAAATCTTTCTCAAAATCTATTTATTAACGAACCATCTATAGACACACACACACACACACACACACACACACACACACACACACACATACACATATACCTGCACACATCCAACTACATACATAAAAAAACAGACATACACCCAACAAATTTTGAAAACATACATATGCTTTTTTCTTCGCAAAATTTGTATGTTTGTTTGTTTGTATTTAGCGTGTGTCATGACAGTAACTTTATATTGTTGTATTAAATATACTTTTCAACATTACGTGTTTCTTCTTCACTTGTTCTTTAAATCAGTAGCACAGATCCTTAGACATTAAGTTAATTTAACAAATTAGAATACATAAAACTCATTACATACACATATTTCAGACTTTATTAATCTTCTATTTTAAAACATAGTAATTCAGGTTCGTCACTGAATACAAATAATTTATCTTGACAAAAGACATTTTTGTTTGAACTTTTTCTCGGTTAATCCTGCTGGATGTTTTAATGAAGCTTTAGCTTCCAGAACGAGTTATCAGAAAACACAGCAACAGCATCTTTTGGAGGTATCAAATTCCAGGGGATCTAAAACGAATTACAAAAAAAAAGTATTAATTATAATGGAACATAAGAAGATATAATGTACATTTTTACATTCACACAACCACACAAAACACACGTAGGCTGGCACTGCATAATAATGCTATCTTGAAGTTAAAAGAACACAATGTCAACTATACTCACACACACACACATACAAAAATCACAAATTTGTTTTATCATTTTAAGAACGTCAGTGTACGAATATTCGGTAAAACACACATCAGTCTTAAACTCCACATGCATATATATATATAGTATACACACATAAATCATATATATAGAAAACAAAAATAGATGTGGAGAGTGATTGTAGTGACTTGAATTATGGTGGGATGCACCTCTAAATTATATATATAAATTACCAGTAGAAATATGATTAATATACTAGTTAATGTGTCATATTTTAGGTAAGCAGCTTTCGTCCAATGGGTTTTCCCTGTACCTTCCGGTTTCTATTTTAATTTGTGTGCACTAACTCCCATCTTTGATATTTGGTTTAAGTGATTTAATGGTATGGGTTTTCTGTGGAATATATTTCTAATAATACATTAAAGGAATATATTTATAATTATAAACTGAAGGAATATATTTCTAGTTATACATTAAGGTTTAACGTCTACAAACTGTTAAGATCAGTTTGCAGTAATTTCATACAGCTAATGAAATCCCTAAAACATCTGTCAATTGTCGAATTTGGTTGTGTTTTGTTTTGTTTTTTCTTTCTATATTCTTTTTGTTATTAAATTGATAAAAGCTGTAAGTATGAATGCTCAATAATTTAAAGTTTCTGTATTTGTTACAATTAAGATTTTTAAAATGTTTTAATTTTTTTTTATGGAGACCTGTCGACATTGTAGTGACTTCAGGAAATCATTATAATGAAATTACCTACCTTTCCCAATGGGTTCCTGTGCACGTTTTAACACATGAAGAAAGAGGCTATCTGAAATAATAAATAACAAATATACAAAAATATATTCTATGTATGTGTGCATATTTTGTATGTGTGTATGTGAGTGTTAGGTGTGTGTGTTTGTGTGTGTGTTTGTATGAATGTATATGTGACAAAATGTTTGATAGACTTGATGTTACAATACTAGACATAGTCAAAACTTTTTAAAATCTAAATTTTCTAGCTATTTATGAAACAGCATGACGATAAAGAGTAATTATCAGCGTTCGTATAATTCTGGTCGTTATAATAATAATAATAATAATAATAATAATAATAATAATAATAATAATAAAAAATAATAATAATGTGGAAGTATAAAAAATATGTTTGGGCTATTTATTCCTATAATCGTGACTACTTTATATAAGGTATATTTACTTTTCCTACTGCTCCAACAACAACAACAACAACAACAACAACTACTACTACTACTACTACTACTACTACTACTACTACTACTACTACTACTACTACCACAACTACTTAATTTACTTGTTTTACTACTAGTAATAAGCATTAGTGCTATTTATTCGAAATATCATTCGTCGGTATCCTTTATGAAACATGTTATATTTAATAATAATAATAATAATAATAATAATAATAATAATAATAATAATAATAATAATAAAAACATACCTTGTCGATCCCCGAAGTAGTCATATTAAACAGTCTAATGCTGCGTTACTGTTTACGTCACACAAAGGATATTGTTAGCAAACCAGTAGGTTTTCTTTTAAGTTTTTTTTGCTGATAGTTGAAAAATATGAACTAACTCTATTTTATCTTTGATAGGAAAAATATCGATTAAGTTTTAATTCAGATCAAATGAATGGAGGCACAGTACTGGTAAGTACGCTGTTCAAATCTATTTTTATTTATATTGTATTGTACTGAATTGTACTGTATTGTATTGCATTGTCCTGTACAGAATTGTTGTGTATTATATTAGGAATATTTTTAGAATCACTTTTGTTTCACTGTTTTCATGATATTTATCTGACCAAGGTACATTTTTCATTTTGATCAAAACATGAACTTGACGTATTGAGATGGTTTGAGAAAAAGAACTTACTGCCTCTTAATTGTTTATATATCCGTATGTGCGAGATTCATTTAAAACGAAGTAGTTGCTAATCAACTCTGTTTCACTTTACCTTTTCCCTTAAAGAGATTGCGATAAGAGACTAACAATCAATCTCGAAGTATTTATTACATGTTAAATGTTTAATGCACAGTGTAAGTTGTTTATTTTTTTGATATACTCACGTGCAGGGAACGCATCCACGTTTAAAAACGTGTTGGTCGTTAGAAGCAGAAAGAGCGATAGAATGAGCAAATGTCCTAACTTCATCACGGCTGAAATGTAACATTTCAGGTAAAATATTTATATTCACTGACTGGTATTACCGCTGAAGTTTATAACTAACATGCACAGAATATATGATATTCAGAGCTGATAAAAATCAGAGAATTATCTTGAAACACCAGTAGTAACAAAACTGAAATAGTAATGGCAGAAAACTCGAATAAAACATCTTAAAAAATAAACAGTAACAAGCTCAATATGTATACATGTGTTTATTGGATATAATGTATGCATCTATGTGTATGTGTTTTTTTTGTCTGTCTATATGGATGTATAAATATATGCATGTATAAATGTACGTATATACGTATGATTGTATGTATGTATGTATATCTACCTATCTGTATGTATGCATGTATTTATGTATGTGTATGTATGTATACATGTCTACCTATCTGTATGTATGCGTATGTATAAGCACGTATCTATGTACTGTCAACAGTTAATAAACACTAACAATAACGTGAATAAAAACAACAAAAGCAATAATAATTTTCCGTTTACCTGTTTCGCTTCTCTGTGTCAAACACTAAAAGTTAATTAATAACTGTATGGACGTCACGTTGTTGTTGTTATAATTATATTGTCACTGCAGAGTTCTGCACAAAATAATAATCGTTCAAAACTTCCTACGACGTCACATCTGTTACCCCAATCCATACATCTCAACGATTTTCTTTTATAGAATATGTTTATTTATGTCAGGAATACAAGTGACAAAAGACTGAGTTGTTCAAAATAAAATAGTCCTTTAAAGATATTTAATTATAATTGTAAACTAAAACAAACATTCACTTCAAATTTACAGCTGAATACATTTCACACTGAAATTTCTTTATTCAGATTTAAATGTAATTTATTTTACCTCAAAAACATAATGTTTGTTCCTATGTGCATACATTTATGTCTGTCTTTGTGTTTGTGTGTGTGTGTGTGTGTGTGTGTGTGAGAGAGAGAGAGAGAGAGAGACTAAAGTTAAACAGAAAAAAACAACACCTCAGTTTCACCTCAGATTTACTCAGAAAAGTAAAACACAGTGGTTATGATAACAAGATCTGCTATAGTGATTATGATTGTAATAAGATAACAGTAAGCAGTTAATCTAACCGAAAAGCTCATTAATAGTTTAAATATATAAGCATTTCATTATAATAAACTTTCATATATAAATTTATTTGTGTGTATATATGTATGTGTGCATGGGTGATATTATTTAAAAAATTACTTTAAAAATGTAAAATATCAATTTTACATGCTATCTGAATTGTTCATAACAGCAAACAGTTAGCTGTTTTTGACCTTTGCAGATAAGATGATGTAGATGAATTTGT
The DNA here is from genome assembly GCA_012295275.1 of Chrysomallon squamiferum. Classification (NCBI taxonomy): domain Eukaryota; kingdom Metazoa; phylum Mollusca; class Gastropoda; order Neomphalida; family Peltospiridae; genus Chrysomallon; species Chrysomallon squamiferum. The sequence continues at coordinate 18,716,437 of CM022673.1, read as the reverse complement.
AAAACTTCATTTGTTTATGTTTTTTAAAAGCACATTCTGAAACAGTGTATAATGTTTAAATATTATTTTGATTAAAAAACTCCACAAATTTCTTCTATTTTCTATTTAAAAACATCATCATATTTACTTTTATTACAAATGAATATATGCAAAAGTAAATCTTAAACACATACAAATCACCAGTGACTGTCATGTATGTGAAATGTATTTGTGAAATTACTTCTATCTAACAAGATTTGATTGCATCACTTTATCCTGCTGAACAATCATCAGTTTCTGTAATAGTTTAAATCATTTCTTTTTGTTATTTTAAATATTTCTCATTTGTAGTTGTGTAATGAATGGCGTGGAAATTTTCAGCTGTCACATACATTCAAAACATTCTTCAGTAAAATCATTAAGTAAACAACAAAAATATATTTATCTGTAACTGGTGGTTTAAAACTGCAAGTTGAAAGAAAACATAAAATATACAGAAATTACACTTGACCATATAATATATGGATAAATAAAAATATTACATGTAGGGATACATAATGTATACATATATTAAAAACAAAAACCTCTCTCAAATATCTTTTACAGTAAACACATTATTGCTGTCACAAAACCAAGTAAGCAACTAGCTTTAACAAAACAACTTCAGATTGGAAACATTCAATTTTAATAAAAATAAATAAATTAAAGATGATTAAAGCTGTTTGAAGAGAAACATTTTTGTAATTTCTGTAAACATGTTAACTGAATACATCTTTTGATGTTTAGAGCTTCTGTTTTTATTCTCTTTTTCTGAAAATTTATCATTTGTTTTGTTAATCTGGCTGATAAATAAATAAAGAGGAGATAAAAATGAATACAAGAAGATATAATTGAAAGTTCAACAATATCAAATTAACTCTGTAAAGTGAAATTACATTTTTACTCTGCCTATATAAAACAATGGAAAAAGAAAAAAGGAAACAAAATGTTTACAAGATAACGTGAATACAATCAATATCTAATTCTACATCTGTTTGGCACAAAAACAAATTCTTGGCATCTCAATTCTCAGGTATTAATTAGAGATTTTTAAATCTACACATGAAAAAGTACAACAAAAATAGATATGTTAATTCTCTAATTATCTTCTAAAACCTTTATTCAGTAGGGAATAAATAATATAAATATTTTTAAAAATATAATAAATCAGCCTTTAAAAAAAGAAGACAAATAAGAAAAAAATCTTCTAATTTATGTAAATGAAATAAATGTGGGTTACAATGCTGAGATCACGCAATCCCAGTTTGTAGTGGTTTACATTTTATAAAATTAAATACCTCAGCAGATTGAAAAGAAAACTGCTTCTTGTAGCTCTTTGAAATGTATGACAAAATGTCAAGATGACTAATATATAACTGAAATAATTAAAATATATCCTACTATAAAAACAATTTGAGACAGGAATATAATTTACATAAATGATAAAAAAAATCATATGAAATAAGAAAATTAAAAAATTAAAAAAAAAATGTTTTAAAAGAATGGAGCCTAACAATTTGGCTAACAGTAAATTTATATTAAGAACAGTAAAATTTACAGAAAGTTGTATAATTTGAGGTATTAAATATATATATATATATTTTTCAATCATTGTTATTATATTAAGATGGCAAAGGCATTAACATACTATTAACATACAAGTATCACAAATTTATAAGAATTATTTAATAACACAGTGCTAAGATAGTAAATGTAAATTAGTAAAATATTAAAACAAACTGAGTTTTTCCTTTGAAGTGTCATTCATATTGAAGATGTCAGTCAATATTTAACATTTTCAGTTGCTAATTTGTTTTATTTCACAAAATACAGCTGTCTATATTTAATTGTTAAATAATCAGGCAGGAACTCTGAGAGTTACTGACTGTCAGATCAAAGAGAAGAACAAACTAAAAGCTGTATCGTTAACACTTTCACTTTCAATATAAAGTTCAATAATTCATAATGTAATGAAATGTTAAACAACTAAGACTTCTAAAAGTATTTCAATCATGAAATTGCACTGCAGTTAGTGATAGCCAGTTAATGAAGATAGGAATATACTGTAAGCACCATTTAATAACTGCAACAACTACAGAATCTGCATGCTCCACTGAACTATCCATATACACACATAGGTACAGATAAAGTATCCATACATTCAACTATAAATACATCAGAAGTATCCATAAACATATTGGTCAAAATATATTACATAAAAAAAGTATTTCAACTATTAAACAGAAGTTGAAATGTTAATATGGCTCAATGACAGGATATATTTATCATTTTATTAATATACATAATTATATAGCTGTTATATAAAGCAGATTTCTTAAATTAAGGATTACATTATTTAAAACTGAGCAAAATTAATCTTAATCACCAAATCATTATACAGTTTGTAATATACTATAAATATATACATAATAGTGATAACAGAAATATATTGTTGTACACACACACAAATAATAAAAAATGTATATAAAATATATTAGTATAATATCAAAACTACCCTTTTAGTTATTAAAACATTAAATCTCAGTGAACTGGTAATTAAAAAAATTACTGCAGTGTTAATGCTCAATTACTAAAGATGAACTGAATTTATAAAGCTGTTAAATGTCTCTAATTAATCTGTATAAAAAAAAACGGTCCAGATTTGTGATAAAATGATGTTCAACTTTAGTCTCCAATAACAAGAAATCTTTTTTTTTTTTTTTAAATATCATTTTTATCAGTCACATCTTATTTAGCTATTGAGTGCTGGCTACACATAACACTTGCTATATACCCTGATATTCTTTGATGTTACTCAAGACAATTTTATCATTTATCAATGTTTTGTAAATAGATCTAATATATTCTGTTAGTAAATCTACATTATCTGAAAATTCATTAAATTCATATTAAATTTATATTTTAAGTAGAAAAATAAATCTGTTGTATATGTTTGTCATGTATTGTCTTTTATAATCATACATTTTAATTAGTTATACTGAGACAGACAAATAAACATATGAACTCAGACATATACACACAAACACTTACGCAAAAAAAAAAAGAAAAAAATAAAGAAGAAATAAATAATTAAAAATAAACGAAAAGTAAAATAAAACTCCTGCATAGTTTTATACACAAAGAAAAAGAGTAACACAAAGATACGTACTCAACACTTTTACACAAATCTGTTTCCTGTGATCAAGACAGAATCTGCCAGTTACTTTCTTTATATAAATTAACATGAACACAGTTTACTGCTATAAAATATGAACAAAAACATTAAAAAAAAAATCCAAAGTAACAGAACAAAATAAATATATTTCATTATCTCTTTTTATATTAATTAACAACAGCAGAGATGAAATAAATATCTGTTAATTATAGAAATTATAAATGTCTGTTTCTATGCTAATAATATATCACATACTTAGATGTAGCAGTTTGTTAAAACAATTGTGATAACAACTTAAGAACACAGTTAAAATTAAAATAACAGAAAAGGCTCTTCATGACAAAAACAAAGTAAAATAGAAGTTTTATATCAACAGAGAAATCAACAACAACAAAAATAAACAACAAGAAAATCAAGGAAGCAATCATGAGAAGTCAATTAACAGAGTGTTGTCGTCTTGTGACTGGGCTTCTTGACACTTCTGCACGACCCTTTCTGGAATAAGCCCATATTTTGTTGTTCCCTGCTCAACTACCTGAATAAATCCATTCTTCATTCTGCGAACCAATTTCACCTTGGATCCTGTGGTTACAGTCAACTCAGAGACGTTCTGTAAAACAACAAAAGTCATAATAAGTGGAGCATCAAATTTAAATGTGTATTCTTAGAAATAAATAATAATTAAAAAAAAAAAAAAAAATTCATTAGATAAATGAATAGAGAAAAAGAATCTTAAAATTACAGTCTGATTTGTTGGGAGTCAATTAATTTAAAATAAATAATAAAAGCGATTGAAATAAATACTGTGATATTTATATTCCTATTATTATTATTATTATTATTATTATTATTATTATTATTATTATTATTATTATTATTATTAATACTATACATTTAATGAATAAATTATATTGTCTGCATTTAGTTTTTCAGAAGCATTTAATTATGAAATGTTGATTTTTTTTCTATGAAAAAAATTAATATATGGCAAATCTATCAATAATTTCTTTTTATAGAAAAATGTAATTGGATAAAATTTAGTGAATTGAACAAGAATTGTTATTAAACAAGAGTATTTTCATCATTGGATAAGTAAAATAAAATTAAACACAAAATAACATTAAAATAATATTTGTGTGTATGTATATGTGTGTGTGTCTTCATAAATAACTTTTATTTCAAATCAGTACTTCAGACTTAAAGCAAATGATTAAAAATAAACATGGTGAAAATTAAAACAACATTTTTTGTTATTGAGCTAAACATAATGTATAAAAAGTCCTGCATTTCATAAAGTATGGATAAACACAAATATAAAGGATAGGATTAAGAAATGTATTAATAAGCAAAAATGTTTAAAATTGTCAAAAAATATATATAAAATTAATTTAGAAGTAATTGTGTTTATGTTTATGTGTGAAAATGTGAGTATTGTATCTGTGTCTGTGCATATTTGTGTGTGTATGTATGTGTATGTATATATATATATATATATATATATACACACACACACACATACACGTGTATGAACATAAATATGTGTGCATTTGTATCGTTGTAAGATGTAACTGAATGATGTGTTTGTTTACTTCTATCTGATACAATGAACCAATAAATCAAAATAAACCAAAATAAACCAAAATAAGATAACAATATTATTATCAAAAACCCCAGAAAACATCTAATTCTATTTTAACTGAATTATAAAAGGTAAATTAAAATCACCACTTGCTGTATTTTAAATATTTTGACTGTATACAAAATGTTAATATTGAAATCTCTTGGTGTGAACATTATTTGAAATATTAATTGTGATATTTGATAAAAAGCATTAAAACTGGCCAATAATCCAGCAGTTTAATACACTTATGCTCTGATGATAGATTCAGTATCTGTCCTTTCATTACTTTTGTTAATATATAAAATATTAATAATCAGTAAGATTATAATTTTCATCCACTTTAAAATAAACTGTGGTTTGAAAAATGATTTTTAAAAAAATCAATATTTTGAAAAATTCAAAACCAAGCACCAACAAAAAAGAGAACAATAACAGTGTGAAATAAACCAAGTATAAAAACAAATTAATGTTAAGTTTGGCTCTGAAAGAGCTATAAATACAGAAGCTGGTGACATGCAAGGAAACACAAGTGTTAGAAGTTAAACATGTTAAAATATACCTGCGCTACATATGGATGAATCACAGTGAACATACCGGAGTACAACATAGGGGAGACAACTGTATCTTCCCTCCTCTCCAGTGACCGGTTTTGAATTTCAACATCCATGGGAATACTGGCATCTGTGGATGAAGTGCTTGCTATAGAGAGTGCAGGCACAACAGTAAAAGAGAGATGCAGCAGTGTTATAAACTGGTTGAACAGGAATGCTATAACAAGCCCTAAGTTTTCACATTTTGACTGGAGATAGATTTTATCTATGTGGTTAATCTGTAATGGTATTATAAATCCTCATTATGCTGGACAATATGTTTTGGCTATGCATTTAATTAATATTTTTAAATTTGTGATGGAATTTTAGAATGATATATCTCAGGTAATTTCAGTAAAGAATTTATTTTCTTTGGTAAAATTTGGGACAAAAATATTTATATGCCACTACAATTTAATTAAGATACTGAAACACACCCCTATCCCTCTCAACAAAATAAATAAATAATTAAGCAAAAAAATAAATGAAAAAGAATGAAAAATAAAAAAATAAATAAAGAAACAACAACAACAAAACAATGAAAATAAATAAAAACAAATCCCCTTCAAAATAGCTCCAAATTAATACTGAAAAGACGTTTACTAAGTTGAAGTTGGAAACGTTCTGATAAAAAACATTAACATCAGTGTATCATGAGGCCATATAGCTCCTTCAGAAATTAACACACAAATTTAAACAATGACAAAAATCAGTTAAAATACATCAATGAAAAAAGATGAAGTCAGAAAAACATTCAAAAAATAAAAATGAAAAAAATCAAGAAAAAAGAATAAACACTGGGGTAATAAATAAGTAAGTAAGTAAATAAATAAATAATTAAAGAAAGGAAGGAAGAGATAAAAAAAATATAAATAAATAAAAAATTGAGGGACTAAATAAATCAACCTGTTATTTTCTGTTAGTGTTTGTTAATGAAGTATATTTAATATTCCATAAACCAGAACTAAAAATTTCTAAAAGTGCTCACATGATGTAAAAGTGTCTCAAGGATTGATGAATAAGAGTCAAAATCAATAATCAGAACAATATTTCAACTTATTTCAAAGAAATACTTAATAACAACAACAACAACGACAACATTAAAAACAAAAACTGAATGATAAAACATCAGTTGACATTTGAACTGAAATCTTTAGTTAAAAGTAATAATACCCACTGTATTAATTACTAGAAAGTAACAGTTAATTAGTTATACTAATTACTATTGTTTCCACACATGAATGACTGAAAAGATGCACTAATTCAGCATCTGGCAAGGCTTACAAACACTACATTATGAAATAATCTACTTTCTATACACCTCACACCATGTTCACACATATTGCTGCTTACCAGACTTCTCCACAGTAAAATACATTGGATCTGAAACATGCCACACAAAGACATTGTTACTTCATTAAAAAACAAAAAACATCTCTTTAATTACTTTATTATTATCATCTATTTATTTTTAACATTGCAGCTAATAATAAATTAAATGAACTACAAGATATTAAATGTTAACTAAAATTTGACATGGTTCTTTACTACTAATTATTTATTTATTGTTTGATTTATCATGTGAAAGTTTATTTAGTTATGGAAAAAACAGTAATAAAACTTACCATTGTTATCTACAGTGCTATATAAAGAATCTGAAGAAAGAAAAGAAAAGTGATTTCAACTTCTAACTTGTTTTATCCACATACCTATTTGTTACAATAATAGTTTATCTATATTATATCATAGCTATCAATCAGAAAATATACACATCTATAAAAATAAACCAATCATATTTCTGAGACCTAGCTGAAAATAAAAACAAAATCACTGAAAAACAAGAATATATTCACTATACATATATTTAGGTCCAACATTTTCAAATGATCTGTTCTCTATTTTCAGCTTCATCTAATTTCAGTTCTTTTATTTATCAACAATATTACCTTCTGCCATTCTGGCATCTGGAGGTCGAGACCTTGGAGGTTGTGGTCTAGATAACTGTGATGGAAGAGGTTGTGGGGCTCTCTTAGGGTTTACATGTGTATGTGGTTTACCATTGTAGTCCATGGAACTGTTGGCATAAAAATCTTCATATTCAATTTTTTCTGAAAAAATACCAAAAAATAATAATTAAAAATACCAGTAATAAAATTTAAATGAGCCAATGTAATTTTAGTCAATAAATATATAAACAGTAGCAACAACTGCTAATGAACTAAGTTTAGAGCAAACGTAAAGTTATTTTGTTTCATTTTTTATTTCACATTTCAAAATTATCTACTGAATAAGTGGAAAATACCTAAATGTATATATTTTTTTATATCTTTGTTTATTAGTAATATAAAAAGGAATTATCTGAAACAAATATAAACAGTTTGTATTCAAATACTTGTTGAGTGTTTGTGTTACCTGGTCTCTCTTGCCCCGTCATGAACTTTTCAATGAAAAGTGAAATGTCTTCCTCTATCTGACAGGTTTCTAGAACCAGTCGAATATTCTCAGAGGACTGTAACAGTAAATTATTATACATCTTTTTGTTCATGACAATACAAATAATTCTCATTAGATTATGAAAACAATAAATAAAAACAAAAAACAATAAAAAAATCCACCACAGTTAACATGAACGGTAACAACTGCTGTTTGGGTTTCAAATAATTTATGATTAATAATTCAAATTAAAATTACATTAATATTAAATATATTATGTTAACAGTGACTATAAATAAAATGAAATAAAATAAAATAAAACAGCTGTCAGTGACCTTTTGTAAGATTAACTGTAAGAAATAAAAGTGATTAGTCAATGAATTAAAAACAACTGTTGTGCATCAACTCATATCTCAAAACAACAACATACCTGTACATCCTTACATCCATCCATACCTGTACATCCTTTCATCCATCCATCCATACATACCTGTACATCCATCCATACATACCTGTACATCCTTACATCCATCCATACATACCTGTACATCCATCCATCCATCCATCCATCCATCCATCCATACATACATGTACATCCTTACATCCATCCATCCATCCATCCATCCCATCCATACATACCTGTACATCCTTACATCCATCCATCCATACATACCTGTACATCCTTACATCCATCCATCCATACATACCTGTACATCCTTACATCCATCCATACATACCTGTACATCCATCCATCCATCCATCCATACATACCTGTACATCCTTACATCCATCCATACATACCTGTACATCCATCCATCCATCCATCCATACATACCTGTACATCCATCCATCCATCCATCCATACATACCTGTACATCCTTACATCCATCCATCCCTGTACCCATCCATCCATCCATCCATACATACCTGTACATCCTTACATCCATCCGTCTATACATACCTGTACATACTTACATCCATCCATCCATCCATACATACCTGTACATTCTTACATCCATCCATACCTGTACATCCATCCATCCATCCATACATACCTGTACATCCTTACATCCATCCATACCTGTACATCCATCCATCCATCCATACATACCTGTACATCCTTACATCCATCCATCCATCCATCTATACATACCTGTACATCCTTACATCCATCCATACATACCTATACATCCTTACATCCATCCATCCGTTTATACATACCTGTACATCCTTACATCCATCCATCCATCCATACCTGTACATCCTTACATCCATCCATCCATCCATACATACATGTATATACTTCCATATATCCATATATGTCTCTCTGTATGTATTCATCTGTTGTTATTTCACACACACAGATATACATATGGATGGATATAAAGATATATTTTTATATTTCAGTATATGTATTATTAAATAAATTATAACAACATACATGTAGTATAAATATCGGTATTTAAATTGTTAATCGACGTTCCTTCCAAACATGATTAAATTTATAATTTGATATTAAACTCAATTTAAAAAGTTACATACTGAAGTGAACTCAAACAATGTTACTAACTTATTTTCTGATTTATTTTTCACTGTGCACTGTAAAACTATCGTCATGCTAAAAAGAACTGAATTAATTTGTCTACTGCAGACATGAAATTCCAAGCACAAAAACAGTGATGTTTTAGATGACACAATACAAAACAGAACAAAATACATACATATACGTAAATTTTGCTCACATTTTTTTACCTGTTTTTCTTTTCTTAAAACTTAATCCAGGAAGCAAAGAAAAAAGTACATATGAGTTTTACAGCTGATATTGAATAATTCATTTCACATGAATGCATAATAATTCATCTCATTGTAAATGTGCAATAGCAGTTTTTGATAAAAACATAAACTGAGGAGCAGTTTAATATCATTCCTTAAATAGCCTTTGTTTACTTTTTTAATACAAACCATTTTTTGATAGTTTAAAATGACACTCACAGTAATAATGTGTGACTGTTTTCAAATATTAAACATTTCAGAGATTTTAATGATTTACATTCTAATATTACGAACTTGTATATATCTTTGGCACACAAATAATGGACTGTTATATAAAATGGATACCTCATCAAGCAAAACTGCTTTTAATGAGTCAATGTTTGTTGCCATCCACATGTACTCCCTCATGAAAGAAATACGAGCCTCCTCCATTCTCTGGAATTCCTGAAACACAATTTTCTTAATGTACCAACATTCAAATATATAGTTAAATAGAAGTCACTTTTAATAATTAATCTTTATAAACATACACTTTTTATGTTACACTGCTCTGGTTATCAGTATCCTTATATAAATACAGCTGTGAAATAGTTATGAAAATAGTAAAACTGATATTGATATCTACACAAGCTAATCTATTAAAACAATTGCAAAAAAAAGAACTAAAAAAAGTAATAATAATAATTTTCCAAATATTATATTTTTTTTTGTACTGTATTTAAATTTATTTTTAACTAGGTTTTCTTTGTTTACCATTCCTCTGTAGAGTTTGATGCTTTACTTTAAGAAAAACAACAAAAAAGATAAAATACCTCACAAGTAATGTCCATTGCTTTCTCCCACTCTATTCTGGCATTTTCTAAAGTATCCAGCAAATTGCGATACGCTGTATCTGAAAACAGTACAGCCATCATGTTAGTTTTCTGCTTACTGAATACATATTTGTATCTTAGCATATCTCTATAAAATCCATTTTTGAGTAGAAACCATATGCTGCCACAACTGTTTGTGTAGAATTGTTTTAATCAGATTATTGATCACTAATATCAGTTTATCTCTAATTTATCTATATTTATTAACAAAATTAACAGTTTGTATTTTAAACAGTTTTACCTGCTTTGTTTTTCTCTTCATCTGCTTTCTCCTTCTTTACTCGTAACTAATAAATAAATAAATAAATAAAAAAATAATCAGATTTCAGAAATGTAACAGAGCATTAACAATTTGAAAAATCTGTTTGTTATTAAATTTTATTTCATGTGACCATAATTTTTCAGTTGATTAAACACTGGTTCAAAGTAAATTAAAGAATATTTTATTGTTTTAATTTTACAATGAATTTTCTAACAAAACTACTGTTACTATCATACAAAAGAAAATATAACATGAAGGTAATGAATTGAAAACGTGCCATATTTTGATCATTAGTGTTTAAAACCTGTGAATGTTAAATTATGACAATTTTAAAATTCCAGTTACTTTGTCCAAGTCTTTAGCAGTGATTGTAACCGACTGGTGGTTTGCTTCGTACTGATTTTTAGCTGCATCACGTTCCTGACATTTCTGTACATAATTCTTCTTACTCTGAAAACAAACAAACACAAAATAATAAAAATATAAAAAATACACCACAGATTTATAACAAAACACTTGATGCAATGCACTTTATATAAAGTTTCAAATTATTATTTTAATATTGTTAAAAAATAATGGATGAGTAATGTTATAACATGTTGTATATTTTCAGTTGTAGTATCAATGTATTAGCATTTAACAATTCAAAAACAGAAGCAACAAAACACAAAAAAGCCCATTTATAAGAATTTGTTTCTGTTTTTCAGTCAGCAATAGTAGTATTATTATTACTTTTCATATTTTTATATCATCATAAAAAAGGGAATAATTTAAAATGCATAAATTGAGTATTAATTAATTAAAATTTACATCAGAGATTGTAATCTGAAATAAAATAATGAAAATAATTAATTTTGTCATGCACAGCCTCATTTCCTGAAAGGTTTAACAAAAACTACTGATATACCACAGAGATTTAAATAAGAAATATTACTGACATTAACATTATGTATTTATAATGTGTTTTGTTGTCCTACAAAGTGACTGTTTCAAACTAAAAAATTACAAAATATGTTATACTTATTGTTATTCAGATTTTAGAGAATATGAAACACTGACTAAAGCAATTATATTCTAACAATTCTAAGTTTAATTAACTAGCAGAAATCTTTATTCTATTTCACTTCTTTAATATATTTTTTGCTAGTAAATGGTGATTACTCAGTTATACTTACAGACATGCACTTGGAGTACAGGCTATTCTTATTCTGCTGGTATTTTCTCATAGTTTCTTCAAGCTATACAATTAGGAAGAACAAAATTTATTTTACAAGATATATTTCAGCAAACGTGTTTAAAAATGAAGACATTTTTAGTTTACTTTACTGTATTTATTTCCATATTCTGGATGACAGTAATGTCAAATATTAAACCATCCTTTTTTAATTAACACAAAACTTAACTCTCTCTCTATACAATGCCAGAAAATCCAGGTCAAATAGTTCAAAGAGTTAATATTATAAAAACAAAGGCATACAAATGCCAATTATTGTTATCAGAGTATTAAAGAAGGCGTTTTTCATGAAAGGAAAAGAACAAAACAGGCATACTTTATCTTAAATGATTCTTTCAACAGGTTTGTATCACTACTATATACACCGTGAAGTGAGCAGGGCAAGAGACATAAAAAGATGAGATTATTACATTTTTCTTTTTCATAATTTGGCCATCATCAAATTTCTTCAGATCTTCATAGTATTTCTGAAAGGAAGCTTCTGCCTTGATGTGAGCCGCAGCCATCTTTTCTATTTCTGCTTTCAAACAGTTCCAGCTTTTCTCAAGCGTCCTGAAATGTAGATCAATCCAAATTTTGTTTTACTACTTCAACAGAAAATCAGTTCCATAACTTGTATTAAATTAATAAAATACTTTAATGACAGGTGAAGATGACTATAATAATAACATTAATAATAATAATAATAATAATAATAATAATAATAATTATTATTATTTTCAGTACTGTGTAATAACTTAAAATTAGGTATGAAAAGCAATTAAATTACCCAATCACTTCTCTCATCTTCATTGATTTGTAAAGCTTTATGAGGTCTTGGCTGTATGAATGTTCTATTTTTGCACTGTAAAACCAAAAACATACATTTTTGATACCAGTTTGAACTTCTATTTAATGAATTTCAAATGCTGACGTGGATGTCAACATAAATGTTTGGCATGTTTGTTTTACAAAGATATATTTTATAATTACTTAATTGTTATTATGTTATATACTATAACTCTTTCTCTCACTTTTTGGTGTGTTTTTTTTTGTAGTAACTTATATATTAGATTTGTGAAATAACAAAAATATTTAAAATGTGTGCAACAGCTATTTTTAAGCAAACATATTTTAATTCTAAAGCTGTTACTTATCTTAGTTTAATACATTAACACACTAGTAATTGGTTATACAACATTTTCAACATTTTTGTTGACAAAGCAAGTGTTGGTGGCTTCACTATATTGGACTTTGATGATATAATAAAATGTAATTGCTTTGGTTAACTTAACATACATTTTCTTTTCTTTCAGTTACATCCAGAAATCCATATTGTCACCAGCAAACATTCCTAACATGCTCTGAACCAAATCATCTGGTTACAAGCAGAAAGATCAGATTGTTTGACATTTCTCACAAATAATATTCAGTTGTTTACCACCTTTAAATTAATATCTTACAAGCTGTATATTTATCAGTACTTTTAATTATATTTATGACCAGTATTGTAAGTCAGAACCAGTAATACCACAATTAATATTCATCCTGTTCTGTGATAAAATGTTCACCTGTAACTTTTCATGGTAAGAAAATCTGGAACATCACTGTTTTTGTAATGGAAATATGAATTGCTAGTACTTCTAACTTAAATGCACTTAACAAAAGACTGATACAGAGAAATGATTTAATACCGTTGACGTAAATAGTCTTCAAGTTCTCTAGACATCTTCTTGCCATCGGACATTCGCTGGATAAGAGCATCTAATCCAGCTGTGCTTGTAAATTCCGAGCCCTTTTTTTATTCATAATAAGTAAATAAATAAATAAATAAATAATGTGATAAAAGGTAATAAAATAACTATAATTCTACAATATATATAGGCCTATATATATTTATTTATTTTAAACATTAAGTTAGGTTTTATGAAAAAAATTAAGAGTTCATAAAAACTAATAAATTAATTAAAAACATTCCAAATTAAAAACAAAAACAAAACATATACAACAGCATAAAGTTTAATAACTTTTTTCTCAAATTAATATTACTTCTTTTTAAAAAAAGTATTGAAAATAATGGCATAGTTATAAACTGCAGTTATTATTATTTAATATGTAACTTCCTCTTTATAAATCACCTCTTCAATTGCAACATCCTTGTTTCAAATGTTATAATTATAAAGTGATGCTATACAGTATACTCATAATACTGACTTGAATATTTATATATTTAGGTCAGGTTAAATAATAAAGAGAGAAAAAAATATAACAAACAAATTTCGTAAGTTTTAATTATTTTTCGTTTGGCATATGTTTTAATATTACTGAAAATATTAAATAATAAATACCAAAAGCACAACATTCAAACTTATTACTTGAAAAGTTAGTTTCTTTGAATCAGTGACTGTAGGTTGTTTTAAAAGTCCAATTTGAACACATTTAAAAGGCAAAGAAAATTAATTTTTCTGTTATGAACGATTTTTTCAATATAACTATCACGTAAAATAGTTTTAACTTACCCAAAAAGCATCGGAAAATTGTGTTAACCGGGGCATATCGATTGATCGAAACGGGACAACTACACAAACCCGGAAGTTTTACGAGTTTGCTCGACTGTTCCTCCTGCGATGATGTTTGACCATCACGTGATCTACTGTCAACGCATGCGACGATTCGCTAGATATCACTTTATGACATCAACTCTGTCATGTGTATATGTTTTCATATAAAACAGTGGTACTTCGGTTCGAACTTAATTCGTACTAGAAAGTTATTTTGAAACATTTCATCAGGTTTAACTTTATGCAGCAATGCTAACGCATATAATGAGATATATATAATAATATATATTTTTAAAACTGTCAAATGAAGATGTATTTTATACCAATTAAAAGAAAACCAATCCCAAATATATATAAAAAAGAGAACAACAATAATAATAATAAAAAAGACAAAACAATTCTGAAGATATCTATAATAGTGTAAAAGATACTGCATTTAAAAATCCATTTTCCATGTATCGGTATTTTGAGATTTTTTTTTATAAAAAAGGTCATCCTTAAGACTTATTTCAAGACATATATTTATCAAATTTATATTATATATGTAATAAAGACCTTAACAGAGGTAGATTCACTGAATTTAATATTATGTTAAGAGGCCTGTTCTAATTGATGGATGAATATGAGATAACTCCCGAGTACGAGTTGTGGTTTATGAATAGGGGATTTTCTTGTTTACTATTGCAGGCGACCATATAGAGTTGTCTTTCCTAAGGAATACATTTTTCACTACCACTTCACTTGAGATGTCTGTTAAACAATAAATACAGAGGTTATTTGTAAAATATAAGGCAGAATGTGAAAGAAGAAGGTCTAAATGTTTCAATTTAATAATATATTCAGCGTTATCGATCGTTCTGGGTTTTTTTTCTTCTACTGTTCAATTGTGATTTTTACCTATTTCCCTGTTTCGCTTTATTTTCGGACTTTCAGTTACGTATTTTTAAGAACTGACCCTATTCTATTTGGTGCCTGTGTGGTGAGCACAAGAAAAAACAACCCACCAAACAACACATGCATCGTAGCACATCGTACATGACGTAGTATCACACCGGATGGAAAACAGACACATAATACGACAACAGACATATACAATACGCACAATGCACACACCATATTGAACAAAGCACTCAAAATATCACGCCGGATAGTTACACAAATAAAGACACACACACACACACACACACACATACACATAGGCTACACACCAGACATGACAAAACAGAAAACAACACGGGACACAGCATACACACAGAAAATACCAGACAAAAACACAGACATGCAAAAACAACGAACATATACAATACATACATTAGATAGATGGTATCGGACAAAACACAAACATGCAACAACAACAAACGTATACTACATACATTACACACACCATACAGAACAAGACTCATAACAGATCACACCACAGCATTCAAAACAACACACCACAGGACACATACCACATGACATACACACATATATATACACATACACAGCACAGAAACTACATACGAGACGGGACAAAAAAAAAAAAAAAAAAAGATTTGGTTATTAACCAAAATTAATCACAATCTACTGTCAATTATTATGTCGACATTTTTCATTTTCATAACTAAAATTTTAAATTATTCTTAGGCCTAATGATTTTTTTCGTATTTCACTGTTATTTTATAAATTTTTGTTGATTTTATTTTATTTATTTAATTTTATTTCATTTTCTGCCTTCACTCCCTTTACATATATATTATAATTTGAAAAACATATTCATAAGCTAGTATCCATTTCACATTTCACCACTTGATGTTCCAATATCTGTAAATAAATAAATAAATAAATAAATAAAAGATTCATCTTCGATATACTGAAATAACAATATAAATTATTCATTATTTAGAGAATAAAATTTTTTAGTTTCCTTTTTGTGATTCTTTCATCTCCTGTTCATATCCTGACTTAAGAACCTTTCACTAATATTTTATTATCTTGTGAAACAGCTCTTCAAAAATTAGTCTTTGTATTTTGTCTGGTTATTTACATATTCCTGTTTATGAGGTGTCGTCTATGGCAAAAGCTACATATAGGTATTTAAAACTTAGAAAATAAAATATTCTTAGTTGCTTTTTATCAAGCTGACAAAATATGTGTATGTGGCAATTACTTTCTTGCGGGAGATAACTCGTGTTAACGTCAGCTTTAATTAATGTTCTGTTCTAAAATAGGAAAATAGCAGGAATTACATTAAATGTAATGTTCTTCAAACTGGAGAATATAATTAATGTTACCTCTTTTTCTTTTTCTCAGTGTTCACTCACTATGATGTTTCACTGTAAATATTTATTATTATTATTATTTTTTTTTTTTTAGGAGAAAAAAGGAACTTTTGTTCTTTCATATAAAAAAATAAATAAATAATAATAATAAAAAATTAAAAATTAAGCACAATGTTATTAACGTACGAGTCTAAATTTAACTTGATTTTTTTATTATTTATTTATTTTTATTTAATGTATATATATATATATATATATAATTTTACAACTGTTATAAAAATAAAAAAATACATTTACATCCACTCACTCAGAGATTGACCCTTTACCCAGATTGAATTAATATTTATTTATTCAATTTCTGTAAATTATTTAACGCATTGGGTAATTTCTGTTAAGTATTTGAATTGCCAATTTTCCAATGCACCTATCTACATTTTCTACTTGTCTTTTTTTGAGTTGTTTCTTCTCCATTCAAGGAACTTTCAGGGGACATACACATCTGCGATATTTGAAATGAAATAGTTCATAAATCTCGGTAACAAAATAAAGACAGTTATCACAATTACTGTGTTAATATCAGAGTGAATGTATGTATCTTTTAATCCAGTGTAGATGTCAGTATTTAATTAATACGTTTTGAAAAAACAACAAAAAAACAAACAAACAAAACAAACAAAAATAAAAAAAATTGTTGAAAAAGAACCCAGGAATTATTTAAAATTATTTAAATTAATTTGTTACAATGCTCTAGTGACTATAACCAGCCTGGAGGAAATAACATACATACTTTTGTGAGCTGTTATATAATTGTCATTACCTTGTATTCTTTCCTGTTTGTCATGCATTTATTACAGTGTTTCGCTCTTAATGTTTTTTGTAATAAATCATTTTAACAGTAAACTTTGTTCTTTTTTTTAAAATTTAACTTGACTGTCAGTGGTGAATTGTTTGCTTTCTTTTAAAATAATTTACTGTAATTATTACTGTTATTATTATTAATATTGTTGTTGTTGTTGTTGACATTATTATTATTATTATTATTATTATTATTATTATTATTATTATTATTATTATTATTGTTGTTGTTTTTATAATTGTTCTTTTAGGCAATGTTATTATCGAGAAAAAGAAATATATGCAAAAGTAATCTTGTATGATTTTTTGTTAGGTACTGAAGATAGTAAATGCTTCTGTTAGATAATTATTAAAGGGATAGAACCTAAAGGATAAAGAAAGAAGGATAACAGAAAAGTTTCTTAACCTCATAATTATTATGTATTTCCGATGATACTGCGGGCTTCTCCTATAAAATAAAAAAATTAAAACCCCTTTTTTTAAAATTTATTATACAAATACCCTTGAGATAGCCACTTGCTGCTGATAACACATTGATGAAAACGATGATGGTCTTGTCTCTTCCTTGCAAAGAGAGGTTTAATTGGATAAGCCTGCCAAAAATGTCAACAAGATAAGTTAGTGATACTATATCATACTGTAAATGTTTTACAAGCTCTTCCTTCTTTTGCTGTGTAAAGAAATCCCTCAGATCCATCTGTAGTTCAAAGACTCGCTTAACCACATTATCCTTCGACAGGCATCTTACCTCGGTATGGTACGGGAGGTTTTGGTGATCTGCATCCATCTGTTCAAAAAGCGTCTGAACAAACGTGAGCTGAATGCACTGGATTTTACTGTGTTTGCGAGCTTTCATCAACTATGGTGACAATGTCTTATAAGCCAGTGCTTCATGGTGTATAATAGAATGCATGAACGTACAGGCTGGAGCTGCCTTTTTAACATGTGCTTGAAAACCTGAGCTATGGCCTAACATGGCTGGAGCACCATCTGTACAGTCTATACAACAGTTCCCATTTGATATCGATTGCTTTGAAAAAATTATTCCCCTCTTGACGGGAAATCTAAACAGCATAGAAACTCATCCTTGAATACACCATCGTGAAGGTAACATACAAATGCAATAAGTTGTGAACAGGATGAAACATCCGTGGACTTGTCCAGCTGACTTCAACTGATCAATGACATGATCCTTGATGTCCTCAGACATCCAGTATGACACTTGGAATGATCCTTCAACATTGGCTTGATTTCGTTGCTGAAATACTCCAGAGCTATCTGTTCAAGACCGTTTAATGCAATTTGCCTTTCGCTCAAAAAATGATAAATATTCTCTTTGCAGTCACGATGATTGGTTTCTGAATACCTTTTCAGCTGAAAGAACTTTCATGCAAAGTATGCACTGTAGTTTTTCGCTGGTATTAGAACCGATAGCGACAAATCCATACTTAATAAACGATTCAGAATAACTTTGCTTTTTTGCCACAACACCATTGGTTGCCATGATTAGCAGCAGTGCGCTTGATCGCTTGCAACGGACAACAACAGCAAGAGACAACAGAAGATGAGAATAAAAAATACATTTTAATGGCGAAAGCAGCACGAACTACACGGTTGCACGGTTTGCACAAGCGCTGAATAATCCTCAGTATGCGAGTAGCAAACCACCTGTTAACAGCTTGAAAATAAAAAGCCGAATGCCCGCAAACCTCTGCTTTCTCACACAAGATAGTCATGACCTGTCATCTAGGGACGGAAACTCGTACTGGCGCAGCGGTCAGTGTGGCTCGCCACAGCAGTCAAGTTGAAAAAAGTTAAAACATACCCTCGCTTAAGGTGTTGTCTGTTGCATTGATATTTTATGTGCCTTGATCTCTATGAAGAGTGTAATGTATGTATTTTATATGTTTCTTGTCACGTTTGTGTTTTGTGCCCAGTGTGATATGTATAATGTATTTAATATACAGGTTGATGCATCATATCTCTATTTTGTGTATGGTGTTGTCTAACTCTCCCTTTTGTGTCCTTGTGCTGTCTCTGTGTTTTGTTTCTGGTCTGGTTTGTTGTGTGTGTTTTGTATGTCTGTTTTTGGGTGTGTATTTTTGTATGAGTTTTGTTTTTTGTGTTATCTGGTATGTTTCCTCCGCTGTGTTGTTTGTCATGTGAGGTGATGTTCCATGTGCTTTGTCCTATATGGTGTGTGTAGTTTATGTATTATATATTTCTTGTTCTTGCATGTTTGTTTTGTGTCTGGTTGATATGTATGTCTGTGTTTAGTGTCCTATGTTGTCTGTGTGTCTGTTTTGTGTATCCTGTACTGTTGGTGTCTACATTTGTATCCGGTGGTATTTGTATCTGTCTTTCGTATTTCCTCCCCTGTGTTGTTGCTGTCTGTGTTGTTGCTCTCTGTGTTTTGTGTCTGGTGTGTTATGTAGTGTATGTACTGTATGTGTATTTATGTGTATGTGTTTTATGTGTTATGTTTTTGTGGTATGTGTCCTGTAAAGTGAAGTTCTGTGTGCTTTGTCCTATATGGTGTGTATAGTGCTTACTGTATATGTTTTTTGTTGTCGCATGTTTGTGTTTTCTGTCCATTGATGTGTATGTGCATGTTTGTCTGTGATATATATTATGTATGATGTGCTGTCTGATGTTTTGTGTGCCTTGTCCTGTATGTTTTTTGTTGACGTATGTATTAATATATGTTTGTTATTGTTGTTGCATTTTGTTTCCTGTGTTCTCTCTAATGTTTTTATTGTGAATGTTTGTTGTTCTTGCATGTGTGTTTTTTCTCGGTGTTGTCTGTGTGTCTGTTTTGTGGCCCATGTGCTGCTGTTATCTGTGTTTTGGGTCAGGTCTTGTGTGTAGTTTGTGTTCTGTAAGTGTGTATATTTTGTGATGTGGTATGTGTAGTGTGGTGTGTTGTTTTGGAAGCTGTGGTATGATGTTTTGTTTCTGGATTTCACGGGTGTGTTGTTCTTGTGTGTGATGTTTATTATGTTCCATTGTTTAGCTCAATTTCAATTTGTTTATATAAACTGATCATAAATCTGGTCGTGCTATCTGTTATCTGCATCTACTAAAATATCATGTTACGATCATTTATGAAATATAACCTTTTTCTCAGGCATTGTAACCTTTCCCTGTACAATATTTAGTATTTTTAAAAAGCACATCATTTCTTTACATTTGTTAAACCTGTAATAGTCAATCTTTTTTTCTTCATTTTTAATTTTTTTTTTTTAGTAATAAAGTATAACTTCTATGTCCCACTAAAATACTGATATGTTTAATAAAATATTATTTTCATATTTATTTTTATTTTATTTTGTTTTATTTTATTTATTTATTTATTTATTTATTTATTTATTTATTATTTGCGGTATTTGTTAATAAATAAACTGCAAGATTTCTTTTCATAAAAAGCTAATGCAAGAAAATAAAATAAAATTGTATTAGTATGTCAAAGGAATTTGTGTAAATTCTGAAGAATATTTCCAGCAGCATCGACTACAGAATAATGAAAAGAGGTCAACAAGAACATAAGAATGAAAAAGGAACAAGATCATAATGAAATGAGATCAACAGAAATTATTATTATGAACAGAATTCAAGAAGGATAAATAAGGTAATAAATAAGAGGATAATGAAGAACATATAATGAAGATAAGTCAACAAGAACATCAAAAAGAGATACCAGCAAGAAAATAAGGTGCTGAGATTAACAAGACTGTGTTTGTTTCGTTTTGTTTGTTTGCTTGCTTGTTGTTTCTTTGAGGTTTTTGATGTATGTGCATGACCAAACATATGTTAGATACCAGTTTAGTGTCAATATTACTGGAATTAAATCTTTGATTTTTTAGGCAGGAAGAGCTTAATAGTAGCCTGTACTGTAGTGTAGTGTAGTGCAGTCTATTTCTTTGGTCTGTCACGAACATAATAAAACAAAAATCATTTCAATATATTTATTTGTCAACATTTTCCAACAGAAAGCATTAAAATAAATGCAACAGCTTGCAGCTGGTTTAGTGACCACTGCAATTTTGTATGTGTGTATATGTGTATGTGTATCTGTATGTGTGTGTGTGTGTGTGTGTGTGTGTGTGTGTGTGTGTGTGTGTGTGTGTGTGTGTGTGTGTGTGTGTATGTGTATGTATGTATGCAATTCACTTATCACGTCCATCTCCCATCACACCTGGACGCATATGCATGAGTCGAGCACGTGTACGCATGATTCGAGAATGCGTTCGCATCATGCGCTGGCGTATCACTGTAAGTATGCGCTTGTGCATATTGTTACGCATAATGTTTAAAAATGGTTTGCTGAAATTGTTTCTGAAAACGTCTTTCGTTCCTGGACAGTCAGCTTCATAAATATGCTTGAAGAATGAGAACATTCTACAAAGAAAGAAATAAAGTAAAAAAACAAACCAGTCAAAATAAGCAATTAAAATTAACATTTGTCACTCGAGAATATCATAACTTAAATTTATTATTAACAAAGATAACTAACTCTTTACTTGAAATATGTGCTGTTTGTCAGTAACCTGTAAATTGTAACCTGTCACACATTACTATAAGTCACTTACTTCCAGTTATAACCGTAGATAAGAACACAGGAAATCATGTGCCACAGCCTTTGATAAACCAGTTGTAAGGCAATGGATAGGAGCAGATATGTCCAAATAACTTGCTAAGAGTTCATATTTCGAAATATGCATTCAACAACATTACCAACACCATTAACACTACTATTATTACTGCTTCTACTACTGCTATAATAATAATATTAATAATAACAACAACAACAACAACAACAACAACAACAACAACAACAACAACAACAACAACAACAACAACACAAGAAGAAGAAGAAGAAGAAGAAGAAGAAGAAGAAGAAGAAGAAGAAGAAGAAGAAGAAGTAGGATTAACACTGTGTTTGTTCGTATTTATCGTAATAATATGTGACAGATAATCGGTAATTGTTAAACAAATTTTTCCTTAATTTCATTTCACTCACATTCAACCAGTATAACTACTAAAAGAAAAAACGTCTTACCTCAGACCCAGCCTTGGCTCACCAGAAGCAAATATTTTAGCAACAGCTTCAGCATTCTGAGGCTTGCCCATGACGTAACAGAATTTTCCATTTTGATAGAAACAGTCTGATTCCTTTGTCTGACCAATCAGAGTAGAGTATGCTTGATTATTTATATCTCGACAGTTCGTGTTTGTGATCCATGGACCAAGTTTTTCACCTTGACATTTGATAACATCTTTGATATAAGATTTGCCCTGTGATACAACAAAAACAGTGATAATAATAATAATAATGATGATTATGATGATGATGATGATGCTTTGATGATAATAGTAATTCTAGAATTCTTCGTTAATTTAATTGATCTAATAATTTTTTGTTGTTGTATATACTACATTGTAGTAAATACACAACACTCACCTCAGAATCGAAATTCCATTCGTAGAGAGCTGTACAGTAAGCCGATGCAGCAAACAGAGCTGGAGCAGTCGAAACGTCGCAGCTGTTGAAGCAGTCGTAGAAGCCGCAATTTCCACTGTCGAAGGAACGATCGCATGTACCACGTACCGTTTTGTCTTTAAGAAAAATATAAATAATTCAGCTTCACACAGACACACACACATACACACACACACAACAACACACACACACACATAGATATATGGTTAAATATTGTAATGAAGATTAAAGTAACTATAATTTATTTATTTACTTATTTATTTATTTTGTTTTATTTTATTTTATTTCATTTATTTATTTATTTTTGATTAAGAAATTATCACAATAATCACCCATAGAGCTGACATTGCTTTCTTACCTGGATTAGATGGTCCTGGCAGATTCTTTGGATTATTGTTCTCTGGTTTTGATGGATTCCAGTTATTTGGTCTTGAAGGATTAGATGGGTTGCTTGTATTATTGTTCTTTGATGTTAATGGGTTCCAGTTATTTGGTTTTGAAGGCTTAAACGCGTTGCTTGGATTATTTTTCTTTGGTCTTGATGGATTCCTGTTACTTGGTGTTGAAGGATTAGATGGATTTGTTGGAGGATTGTTCTTTGGTTTTGATGGATTCCAGTTATTTGGTTTTGAGGGGTTAGATGGGTTGCTTGGATTATTGTTCTTTGGTCTTGATAGATTCCAGTTACTTGGTCTTGAAGGATTAGATGGACTGTTTGGATAATTGTTGACTGGTCTTGATGGATTCCAGTTATTTTGTTTTGTTGGATTAGATGGAATGGCTGAAGATATGTTCTTTGGTATTGATGGTTTCCTTTTAGATTGATTAGTTGGTGTCCACAGATTAGTTGGACTGTTTCCTTTTGGAGAACTTTGATGGATGAATAAAATAAAATGCGTCTACTGTTATTACATTTAGATAATTCAGTCAGCAACAAGAAGAACAACAATAAAATTTATGACGGTGGTGATGATAAAAATGACATTGATAATGATGATGATGATGATGATGATATTAATAATTTGAAGGTCGATTCATTGAGTTATTATTGTTATAAAGTGAAATAGTCTTTGATAATGACGATGATGATGATGATGATAATAATTTGAGTTATTATTATTATAAATTGAAATGGAATACCTGTTTGCTATGTAGGACTTTTTGAAGTTGTTTTGAAACACATCCTCCGTTCCTGGGCAGTCAGATTCAAAAATATGTTTGAAAAATTCGAACATTCTGCCAGTGATAAACAAAAATTGTTTAAGAGCTCATTTTTCACAATCTTTACTTAGTTAGCTAGTTACAAATTTAATTAACTGGTGTATCTTCATAGTTAATGAAATAACGTATCTAAATAAAGTAATTATTGATGTATTATCATAACAGAATTAATCAGGCTCTAGTGAGAAAAAGTAACTGTTTTTATATCAATATTTGTGCCAGATGTTTTCCAGTCATGAAACCTAAGTGTTTAAATTAAAAAACATAATTATAATAATAAAAAAATTGAAATTATAAAAAAAAAAAATAATAACTAAAAAAGAAAAATTAAAAGAATAAAGGAAAAATTTAAAATTAAAAATAGATAAAAAATAAATTGTCTTACTTCTCTCCAACTTTGGGATCACCAGAAGCAAATATTTTAGCAACTGCTTCAGCATTTTCAGGTTTGCCCATGATGTCACAGAATTTTCCATTTTGATAGAAACAGTCTGATTCCTTTGTCTGACCAATCAGAGTAGAGTATGCTTGATTATTTATATCTCGACAGTTCGTGTTTGTGATCCATGGACCAAGTTTTTCACCTTGACATTTGATAACATCTTTGATATAAGATTTGCCCTGTGATACAACAACAACAGTGATAATAATAATAATAATAATGATGATTATGATGATGATGATGATGCTTTGATGATAATAGTAATTCTAGAATTCTTCGTTAATTTAATCGATCTAATAATTTTTTGTTGTTGTATATACTACATTGTAGTAAATACACAGCACTCACCTCAGAATCGAAATTCCATTCGTAGAGAGCTGTACAGTAAGCCGATGCAGCAAACAGAGCTGGAGCAGTCGAAACGTCGCAGCTGTTGAAGCAGTCGTAGAAGCCGCAATTTCCACTGTCGAAGGAACGATCGCATGTACCACGTACCGTTTTGTCTTTAAGAAAAATGTAAATAATTCAGCTTCAGACACACACACAGACACACAGACACACACACACACACACACACACACAAATACACACACACAGACACACACACACACACACACACACACACAGACACACACACACAAAAATACACACACAGAGACACACAGACACACACACACACACACACAAACACCCAGACACAGACACACACACACAAAAACATATACACACACACACACACACACACACACACAAACACACAGACACACACACTGTACACACACCCAGACACATACACACAGACACACACACACACACAAACACACACACACAGCGATAGATACATGGATATACAGACTGTAGAGTGTAATGAAGATTAAAGTAACTTTATAATTTATTTATTTACTTATTTATTTATTTTGTTTTATTTTATTTCATTTATTTATTTATTTTTGGTTAAGAAATTATCACAATAATCACAAATATAGCTGACATTGCTTTCTTACCTGGATTAGATGGTCCTGGTAGATTCGTTGGATTATTGTTCTCTGGTTTTGATGGATTCCAGTTATTTGCTTTTGAGGGGTTAGATGGGTGTCTTGGATTATTGTTCTTTGGTGTTGATGGATTCCAGTTACTTGGTCTTGAAGGATTAGATGGAATAGTTGGATGTTTGTTCTTTGGTGTTGATGGATTCCAGTTACTTGGTCTTGAAGGATTAGATGGAATAGTTGGATGTTTGTTCTTTGGTGTTGATGGATTCCAGTTACTTGGTCTTGAAGGGTTAGATGGACTCTTTGGATTACTGTTGGCTGGTCTTGATGGATTCCAGTTATTTGGTTTTGTTGGATTAGATGGATTGGCTGGAGGTATGTTTGTTGGTATTGATGGTTTCGTTTTGGATTGAGTAGTTGGCTTCCAGAGATTAGTTGGTGAACTTTGATGCATGAATAAAACAAAATGTGTCTACAGTTACTACATTTAGATAATTCAGTCAGCAACAAGAAGAACAACAATAAACTTTATGATGTTGGTCATGATAAAATTATATTGATAATGATGATGATAGATGATGACAATAATAATTTGAAGGTCGATTCATTGAGTTATTATTGTTATAAATTGAAATAGAATACCTGTTGGCTATGTAGGACTTTTTGAAGTTGTTTTGAAACACATCCTCCGTTCCTGGGCAGTCAGATTCAAAAAATATGTTTGAAAAATTCGAACATTCTGCCAGTGATAAACAAAAATTGTTTAAGAGCTCATTTTTCACAATCTTTACTTAGTTAACTAGTTACAAATTTAATTAACTGGTGTATCTTCATAGTTAATGAAATAACGTATCTAAATAAAGTAATTATTGATGTATTATCATAACAGAATTAATCAGGCTCTAGTGAGAAAAAGTAACTGTTTTTATATCAATATTTGTGCCAGATGTTTTCCAGTCATGAAACCTAAGTGTTTAAATTAAAAAACATAATTATAATAATAAAAAAATTGAAATGATTAAAAAAAAATAATAACTAAAAAAGAAAAATTAAAAGAATAAAGGAAAAATTTAAAATTAAAAATAGATAAAAAATAAATTGTCTTACTTCTCTCCAACTTTGGGATCACCAGAAGCAAATATTTTAGCAACTGCTTCAGCATTTTCAGGTTTGCCCATGATGTCACAGAATTTTCCATTTTGATAGAAACAGTCTGATTCCTTTGTCTGACCAATCAGAGTAGAGTATGCTTGATTATTTATATCTCGACAGTTCGTGTTTGTGATCCATGGACCAAGTTTTTCACTTTGACATTTGATAACATCTTTGATATAAGATTTGCCCTGTGATACAACAACAACAGTGATAATAATAATAATGATGATGATGATGATGATGATGATGATGATGCTTTGATGATAATAGTAATTCTAGAATTCTTCGTTAATTTAATTGATCTAATAATTTTTTGTTGTTGTATATACTACATTGTAGTAAATACACAGCACTCACCTCAGAATCGAAATTCCATTCGTAGAGAGCTGTACAGTAAGCCGATGCAGCAAACAGAGCTGGAGCAGTCGAAACGTCGCATCTGTTGAAGCAGTCGTAGAAGCCGCAATTTCCACTGTCGAAGGAACGATCGCATGTACCACGTACCGTTTTGTCTTTAAGAAAAATGTAAATAATTCAGCTTCACACACACACACAGACACACAGACACACACAGACACACACACACACACACACACACACACACCGACACACACACACACAGACACACACACACACACACACACACACACAGACACACACACACACACACAGAGACACACACAAACCGACACACACACACAGACACACACACACAGACACAGACACAGACACACACACACAAAAACACACAAACACACAGACACACAGACACACACACAGACACACACACACACACTCACACACACACACACACACACACACACACACACAAACACACACACACAGCGATAGATACATGGATATACAGACTATAGAGTGTAATGAAGATTAAAGTAACTTTATAATTTATTTATTTACTTATTTATTTATTTTGTTTTATTTTATTTCATTTATTTATTTATTTTTGGTTAAGAAATTATCACAATAATCACAAATATAGCTGACATTGCTTTCTTACCTGGATTAGATGGTCCTGGTAGATTCGTTGGATTATTGTTCTCTGGTTTTGATGGATTCCAGTTATTTGCTTTTGAAGGGTTAGATGGGTGTCTTGGATTATTGTTCTTTGGTGTTGATGGATTCCAGTTACTTGGTCTTGAAGGGTTAGATGGACTCTTTGGATTACTGTTGGCTGGTCTTGATGGATTCCAGTTATTTGGTTTTGTTGGATTAGATGGATTGGCTGGAGGTATGTTTGTTGGTATTGATGGTTTCGTTTTGGATTGAGTAGTTGGCTTCCAGAGATTAGTTGGTGAACTTTGATGCATGAATAAAACAAAATGTGTCTACAGTTACTACATTTAGATAATTCAGTCAGCAACAAGAAGAACAACAATAAACTTTATGATGTTGGTCATGATAAAATTATATTGATAATGATGATGATAGATGATGACAATAATAATTTGAAGGTCGATTCATTGAGTTATTATTGTTATAAATTGAAATAGAATACCTGTTGGCTATGTAGGACTTTTTGAAGTTGTTTTGAAACACATCCTCCGTTCCTGGGCAGTCAGATTCAAAAATATGTTTGAAAAATTCGAACATTCTGCCAGTGATAAACAAAAATTGTTTAAGAGCTCATTTTTCACAATCTTTACTTAGTTAGCTAGTTACAAATTTAATTAACTGGTGTATCTTCATAGTTAATGAAATAACGTATCTAAATAAAGTAATTATTGATGTATTATCATAACAGAATTAATCAGGCTCTAGTGAGAAAAAAGTAACTGTTTTTTATATATCAATATTTGTGCCAGATGTTTTCCAGTCATGAAACCTAAGTGTTTAAATTAAAAACATAATTATAATAATAAAAAAAATTGAAATGATTAAAAAAAAAAAATAACTAAAAAGAAAAATTAAAAGAATAAAGGAAAAATTTAAAATTAAAATAGATAAAAAATAAATTGTCTTACTTCTCTCCAACTTTGGGATCACCAGAAGCAAATATTTTAGCAACTGCTTCAGCATTTTCAGGTTTGCCCATGATGTCACAGAATTTTCCATTTTGATAGAAACAGTCTGATTCCTTTGTCTGACCAATCAGAGTAGAGTATGCTTGATTATTTATATATCTCGACAGTTCGTGTTTGTGATCCATGGACCAAGTTTTTCACCTTGACATTTGATAACATCTTTGATATAAGATTTGCCCTGTGATACAACAAAAACAGTGATAATAATAATAATAATGATGATGATGATGATGATGATGATGATGCTTTGATGATAATAGTAATTCTAGAATTCTTCGTTAATTTAATCGATCTAATAATTTTTTGTTGTTGTATATACTACATTGTAGTAAATACACAGCACTCACCTCAGAATCGAAATTCCATTCGTAGAGAGCTGTACAGTAAGCCGATGCAGCAAACAGAGCTGGAGCAGTCGAAACGTCGCAGCTGTTGAAGCAGTCGTAGAAGCCGCAATTTCCACTGTCGAAGGAACGATCGCATGTACCACGTACCGTTTTGTCTTTAAGAAAAATGTAAATAATTCAGCTTCAGACACACACACAGACACACAGACACACACAGACACACACACACACACACACACACACACACACACACACACGACACACACACACACACACACACACACACACACACACACACACACACACACACAAATACACACACAGAGACACACAGACACACAGACACACACACACACAGAAACACCCAGACACAGACACAGACACACACACAAAAAAACATATACACACAGACACACACACAGACACGCAGACAAACACACAGACACACACACTGTACACACACCCAGACACATACACACAGACACAACACACACACAAACACACACACACAGCGATAGATACATGGATATACAGACTGTAGAGTGTAATGAAGATTAAAGTAACTTTATAATTTATTTATTTACTTATTTATTTATTTTGTTTTATTTTATTTCATTTATTTATTTATTTTTGGTTAAGAAATTATCACAATAATCACAAATATAGCTGACATTGCTTTCTTACCTGGATTAGATGGTCCTGGTAGATTCGTTGGATTATTGTTCTCTGGTTTTGATGGATTCCAGTTATTTGCTTTTGAGGGGTTAGATGGGTGTCTTGGATTATTGTTCTTTGGTGTTGATGGATTCCAGTTACTTGGTCTTGAAGGATTAGATGGAATAGTTGGATGTTTGTTCTTTGGTGTTGATGGATTCCAGTTACTTGGTCTTGAAGGGTTAGATGGACTCTTTGGATTACTGTTGGCTGGTCTTGATGGATTCCAGTTATTTGGTTTTGTTGGATTAGATGGATTGGCTGGAGGTATGTTTGTTGGTATTGATGGTTTCGTTTTGGATTGAGTAGTTGGCTTCCAGAGATTAGTTGGTGAACTTTGATGCATGAATAAAACAAAATGTGTCTACAGTTACTACATTTAGATAATTCAGTCAGCAACAAGAAGAACAACAATAAACTTTATGATGTTGGTCATGATAAAATTATATTGATAATGATGATGATAGATGATGACAATAATAATTTGAAGGTCGATTCATTGAGTTATTATTGTTATAAATTGAAATAGAATACCTGTTGGCTATGTAGGACTTTTTGAAGTTGTTTTGAAACACATCCTCCGTTCCTGGGCAGTCAGATTCAAAAATATGTTTGAAAAATTCGAACATTCTGCCAGTGATAAACAAAAATTGTTTAAGAGCTCATTTTTCACAATCTTTACTTAGTTAGCTAGTTACAAATTTAATTAACTGGTGTATCTTCATAGTTAATGAAATAACGTATCTAAATAAAGTAATTATTGATGTATTATCATAACAGAATTAATCAGGCTCTAGTGAGAAAAAGTAACTGTTTTTATATCAATATTTGTGCCAGATGTTTTCCAGTCATGAAACCTAAGTGTTTAAATTAAAAAACATAATTATAATAATAAAAAAATTGAAATGATTAAAAAAAAATAATAACTAAAAAAGAAAAATTAAAAGAATAAAGGAAAAATTTAAAATTAAAAATAGATAAAAAATAAATTGTCTTACTTCTCTCCAACTTTGGGATCACCAGAAGCAAATATTTTAGCAACTGCTTCAGCATTTTCAGGTTTGCCCATGATGTCACAGAATTTTCCATTTTGATAGAAACAGTCTGATTCCTTTGTCTGACCAATCAGAGTAGAGTATGCTTGATTATTTATATCTCGACAGTTCGTGTTTGTGATCCATGGACCAAGTTTTTCACTTTGACATTTGATAACATCTTTGATATAAGATTTGCCCTGTGATACAACAACAACAGTGATAATAATAATAATAACAATAATAGTAATAATAATAATAATAATAATAATAATAATAATAATAATAATAATAATAATAATAATAATAATAATGATGATGATAATAATAATAATAATAATAATAGTAGTAATAAGAATAATAGCAATATTATTATTATTATTATTATTATTATTATTATTATGATAGTTGTGATGATGTTGATGATCTGTCGTCAATAATAATAATAATAATAATAATAATAATAATAATAATAATAATAATAATAATAAGATTTGAGAAGAACGAAACCAGCAACAACAATAACAGCAACAATAATAAATAATAATAATATAATAAGTATACTATTAATGATAATGATCATGGTGATGATAATAAATTTGTGTTATTATTCGATCAAAAGTAATATCGAATTTTAAAGTTTAACATTTTTAAGAATTAATAAACACACGAACGTATAATAACAAATATCAGTAAATTTGGAAATTTAAATTATTATTACTAAAAGAAGAAACCTCGTCATCAAAATCCCAGTTCTCCAAAGCTGTGCAGTAATAAGACGCCGCAAACAAAACCGGGATGGAAGACGTATCACAACTGCTGAAACAGTCGTAGAAATCACAGGAACCGGTGTCTGAGAAACCGCTGCAGCCACCACGTTGTACATTGTCTGGAAACGACAGCAAAAGAAATCATATTCTTCAGACAGTTAATTTAGTTAAAGTTAATTGCTGTTAGATATTTTAAATACATTTCTTTTGAAAATAGAAACATATCTAAACTTTATGTATAGCCTCTGTGGATTTTTATTTTTATCACTTTTTCATAAATTGGATTGTTATTTGTAATTCTTATTATAAAATTTCAGTTTTATTTGTAAATTTTTTTTTTAAATTTTTTTATAGTTTCTGCTGACCTGATAAAACGGAATACTCTTGTGGGCTGCTGGACCACGATTTGTTAACTGGTGTTCTTTTGTACAGACTGTGTTGTCTGCGTGTGCTTTCTTCTCTCACTTTGTTAGATTTTCCCAGATTCTGAGCAGGCCTTAAATTGGTATCCCATTGCTGATTCGCAGAACTATAGAAATAATCATAAATATGTGTTATGTTCCTATTGCTTTTGGTATTATTATTATTATTATTATCATCATCATCACTATTATTATTATTATCATCATTATTTTTAGTATTAGTAGAAGAAAAAGAAGCATAGTAGCAGTAGTAATATGTTCAATGTTGTTTTTGTTATTGAAAGTGGTTTCTATCTGTTGTTAGGTTTAGCTAAAGTCCGTATGTAATATGTATATAAAAAATAACCTTTATAGAAGCAAAGACTGCAAAGACTGCAAAGACTGTTTTAGTTTTAATAAACACTGGCAATCGTATAAAAGGCGATTTAAAACTACCGTTTTACTGACTACTTGTTACGTAGGCTCGCTACGTTTGTGAGTAGCAAGTAAGTGTAAACCTAACATTTCCATTCACGATATAACATCGTGCTTTTCCTACATTTGTTTCAATCGTTTATTATTTCAAACACTGAATAGATTTTAATCACACTTTTATAAATATGAAATATTTCGTTTAATTGAAAAAAAAAAGAAGAAAAAAAAAAAACAACTTGCCATTGCTTTCTCTTTTAGTATTTTTATTTTTAATATCGAGAACAACAGACGTTGAAGCTTAAGTCAAGTGCGTTCAAAACTGATAGAAATAAATATAAACATAAAATACGTAATATGATAAAATAATAACCCACAGTTAAGCAGGATGGACATTTTTAAAAGAAAGAAAAACACCAAATCATTAATTATTGGTATGTCGATGAGAAATTAAATTTTAATTAAAACTGTTTAAATTGGGCGGATTAGGAATCCTGAACTAAATATGTTTTACCCATAATCAATACTTAAAACTTTGTAAAATTTCTGTTTAAAGACATAATAAGACAAAACAAAAATCGATATAAGTGAAAATTCATTGCTTTTAAGCCAGGAGGTTGTTGTGACTGTGGAGAAATGTTGTTTGTGGGAGTTTGTTTTTATGTGTTTTATTTTTCTACCATTTCCCACTTATTTTATGTTATTTAGTTCTGATACTACTAATACTATTACTACTGCTGCTACTACAACTACTACAGATGGTGACGATGATGACGACGAATTTGATGTTGATCTATAATCAGTCAAACGAAACTGACATGTAAGTAAAACTTATTACAACAGAATAACAAATCCA
This sequence comes from Chrysomallon squamiferum, assembly GCA_012295275.1. NCBI lineage: Eukaryota > Metazoa > Mollusca > Gastropoda > Neomphalida > Peltospiridae > Chrysomallon > Chrysomallon squamiferum. The sequence continues at coordinate 18,682,897 of CM022673.1, read as the reverse complement.
TTAATTAATCTATTTATTGAATTCAAAAAGAAAACAAACTGAAAATGACCTAAACTTTTCTATCATCTACATGTATTTGTGATATTATTATTTAATTATTTTACTCCAGAAACAATATGAAAATATCGAGACTTCCTACTTGTCTCCACCTCTGCCTATGTTCGTGGGCATGCGCATTCGACTGTGCATCATATTACTCATAACGTTACGCATGTAACTCATGAACGGCTTGCTGAAGTTTTCTCTGTAAACATCATCAGTCCTCATACAATCCGACTCGTACAGGTGCTTGAAAAATCGCATCATCCTAATAAATAAATAAATAAATAAATAATGTAATAGACCTCAACATCGAAATCTTAAATATTTGATTCTTTTTCACAAAATCAACTATTCGTTTAGTTTTAGTTTTGTTTTACCAGTTGAATTAATAATATAATAAACAACAATTATTAAAAAAATATTAAAATTAAAAATTAAATTAAATAAAGAAAAATAAAAATAAATAAATAAATAAATAAATAAAATAAAATAAAAAAAATAAAAATAAAAAAAAAAAATTATGTTAATCAGAATTAATAATAATAATAATAATAATAATAATAATAATAATAATTTTAAACACACACATACTCGGTATTAGTATGTGTGTGTGTGTGTGTGTGTGTGTGTGTGTGTGTTCGTTTATAATTCCATATTTTTAAATTCATTCTAGACTGTGGCATTAATTACACTTTTAAAAATATTACATTATAGATTTAATAGGTATTCTGTAGAAAAACATTTTGTGATTTTTTGTTACATCATATTCTTTAAAGAAGAAGAAATATATTTACTTTAAGCCAATTCGAGGATCGCCTGAAGCAAAAATCTTGGCTGCAGCTTCCGCATTTTGCGGTTTGCTCATAACATCACAGAATTTTCCATTCTGAAAGAAACAGTCGTCTTCCTTGCTTTGTCCGATCAGAGCGGAGGAGGCTTGACTGTCCACGTCTCTGCAGTCAGTACTCCAAATCAGAGGACCAAGTTTCTGACCTTGACATTTGATTACTTCTGTGATGTAAGCTTCACCCTGTAGCAAGAATTATATAAAGTTATCATTACTAAATTTACTAGGAACCTTAGGAACAAAATGACGACAACAACAACTACTACTACCATCTAGCTACTTCAACTACTACTACTACTAATAGTGGTACCTGAAGTAGTGACTCAAACAACAACACACAACATCAACATCTACGTAACAATCACAGTGATTTCTAGCTTTAACTAACCTCTTGGTCAAATTTCCAGTTGTCGAAGGCTGTGCAGTATCTTGATGCCACGAAGAGAACTGGAGCAGATGACTGGTCGCAGTTTTTGAAGCAGTCGTAGAAGTCACAGCTACCACTGGCTAATGATTCGGCACAAACATCTTGTTGAACGTTATCTTTGAACAATATTTAAATATTTTAGAATACACAGAGAAACAGACAGACAGACAGACAGAGAGAGAGAGAGAGAGAGAGAGAGAGAGAGAGAGAGAGAGAGAGAGAGAGAGAGAGAGAGAGAGAGAGAGAGAGAGAGAGCGCTATGGATTTCGACTAGAAAGCGCCAGTCGTTAAGAATTATTAACAGTTATGTATTAAATTATATATTTATGTAAAGAACTGAAATTTTTGTCTTTGAAAGTATAATCTCTTGAACGAAGATCAACAATGACAATGTATAAACATTCAACCTTGCTCAATTTAACTTTGTATTCTTGCATTAGTAACAATAATAAAATGATTTAGGATAATGTAGATAGATCGTCCACACTTTTTAATGCGAATTAGTTCGACTATAGTAGTTTACTAATACAATCATTATTAACAATTTTTTCAGCAATCGTAAAATTCTAAAACAAAATAATTCCAAGGAAACATATTGCAAACTGACTTACCCTGGTTGTGTAAAGTCCACTGAGGATCATTCTTCCCTGGTTTGCTTGGACTAGACAGATTCCATTGTGGATCAATGGGTCTTTGTGGATTCCACTGTGGGTCTGAAGGTCTTTGTGGATTCCATTGCGGATCTGTAGGTCTTGGTGGATTCCATTGTGGATCTGCAGGTATTTGTGGATTCCACTGGGGGTCTGAAGGCCTTTGCGGATAGCCTGGATTAGGATTAGATGGATTCCACTGCGGATCTGTAGGTCTTTGTGGATTCCACTGTGGATCTATAGGTCTTTGTGGATTCCACTGTGGATCTGTAGGTCTTTGTGGATTCCACTGTGGATCTGTAGGTCTTTGTGGATTCCTCTGTGGATCTCTAGGTCTTTGTGGATTCCACAGTGGATCTGTAGGTCCCTTTGTGGGTTCCCTGGATCTTAGGTCTTTGACGATTCCACTGCGGATCTGTAGGTCTTTGTGGATTCCACTGTGGATCTGTAGGTCTCTGTGGATTCCACTGTGGGTCTATAGGTCCCTGTGGGTTGCCTGGCTTAGGATTAGACGCATTCCATTGCGGATCGGAAGGTCTTTGTGGATTCCACTGTGGATCTGTAGGTCTTTGTGGATTCCTATGTGGATCTCTAGGTCTTTGTGGATTCCACTGTGGATCTGTAGGTGTTTGTGGATTCCACTGTGGATCTGTAGGTGTTTGTGGATTCCACTGTGGATCTGTAGGTCTTTGTGGATTCCACTGTGGATCTGTAGGTCTCTGTGGATTCCACATAGGTCCCTGTGGGTTGCCTGGCTTAGGATTAGACGGATTCCATTGCGGATCGGAAGGTCTTTGTGGATTCCACTGTGGATCCGTGGGTCTTACGGGATTCGGGTTGGGTGTAGGACGTCTGCCTCCTCCGCCAAAGTTTCCGTATCCGGCAAGTATCTGATTTGCAAAGCCAATGACCAGAATGGTATAAACCAACATTTTGTTGAGTCGTGCCTTGGCACATTTAATTCAGTTTACATTAACCCTCAGCTTTATACCCAGTAAAACAGGGAAGTGGAAAATTAACAGGATGTGGAACAGGAAATAAAATAAATAATGTCACTTTCATTGGCAGACTCAGCTCTGACGGAATTGTCAACAAATAACGTACTCGATGTGCAGAACTCGTTTGCTTTGCTATGTAGCATGTGCATGTTAATACGTGATGGGACAACACAAACACACATTTATTCATTATTAACCTGAGGCAAATCAGAACGTTTTACTAATGAACAGAACATGTACATTACTTCAAATCATTTTTTATTCCTCCTGTTCTTCGTTATTACTTTCATTATCATCAAAATCATCATTATTGTTACGATTACTATTATTGTTGTTTTGTTATTGTTATTGTCGTCGTTGCCGTTATTTTGTGCTATGATATATTTTCCCCCTCTTTGTACATATTATAGGTTTATAATTTCAATTTATGCCGTCTATTTATATGATGATCATTAGAAGAAGGTGAAACAAATAAACAAAAATATTACCATAAATAAAATTGATGCATATTCACTAAAACACATACCTAAATACATAATGTATGCATACCTATATACATACATATATGCTGCAATAATCCAAAATATACATTCAAAATATATCACTGACTATTAGAATCATAAATTGTTTTGCGAGGTATGAACTAACGTTGCAGCATGATGTATCTGATGTATGCCAACCATGACGTCAATAAATGACAAAGTTAACATGTTTTATTTGCTTGTGAAACACTGGTAAACAGTAACGTGTAACGTTTGACTCACTGAATTAGTTAACTAAAACTCTAACATTATCACGCTAAAGTTCTAATTCCTCCACCAAGTCCTAAACAAATACACCAGTGTCAAACATACAGGTACACTTAAAATACCAACACTGTTTTCAATAATTATAATATTTATGCATTTATGCCCGAATAAAAGGTGTTTATGATTTTCCATGGTAGTTTTTGCATTTTCATCTTCTCATTATGTCAGTTGTAACTTTTGCTTTTACTGCATCTGTTGCTGTTGAAATTACATGAACTATAATAATTATTTTTACATCTGTTAGCATTGTTGTTATTATAATCAAACGATACGAAGTAACTGTACTCAGTTCTTTAGTAATTAAATTTCAAAGAAAAACACATACAAAAATAAAATACTGTTAAAAATATATTCATTTTCTTAGAAACACAAAAAAACTATTTTTTATTCTTTATTCACTTAAAGTAAGTTAACCGAAGTGGTAGGTGAAACCGGCGTATGCTCCGGATGGTTTAATTCCGTTAAAGAGTGGTTTAACTCCAGCTGTGAAACTGCCGGATGGATTGTTGTACTGCAATCCTCCTGTGCCTATGCTGAAACCATGTCCTGAAAACAAACAGTGTTGCAGATACTGTTATGTTGAATTTATGTATTTACACTGTTTGAATAAGTTTATTGTAAATGTATTTACGTATGTATGTATAGATTCATGTTTCTCTGTGTGAGTAAATATATATATATATATATATATGTATGAAAGCTAACTGACCCAGATTTTTAAAAAGTCTGTCTAATTAATAAGCCGATTTTACTGATTAACGATAAAATCTCTTTCTCAGACCCATCTCTCATTTGAAATATATATATATATTATTCAGTTAAAGATATATATAAAATTTTAAAAGTTTATCTTTATCAGCCTGATCGTGATAACTATACATTTTACATTTCAGCGTTTTGAAGTTTTAAACTTAGCGCTCGGACGAATACAATCATTACGGATCCCCCGGGAGTCCGCGGAGCACAGGCTGTTGTTTTATTATCTTATATATCTTATTATTATTATTATTATTATTATTATTTATTTATTTATTTTTTTATTTATTTAGTTATTTATTTATTTTAATATCATTCAGGTACCCGTCACCTGATCTTTACAAATTATATGAACTTATTTTAGCTTATTCTCGATTTTGCTATAATTTCACTTATTAATGTGAACTGTACTTGTCCAGATCTGCCTGACTCCATTCAGCAACTGGAAGAGAGTTGACACTCACTAGAACAACCAAGAGGAGTAAAATTTTCACAAACATTGTCGTGTCGTAGTCAGTACTGAAGCGTGTTGCAGTGAGAATCCTTTTTATGTAAAATACTGATTCTTATCACCAGTCAATCAAATGTGATATCTTATGATAACATCCAAGTCATGAGATATCGTTTTTGTGTGAAGAAAATACTTTAGTTAGATATAATTGTGGCAAAGGTCGTGTGAGCCGGCATATGTCTGTGTGTTTCGTGCATGTGCATGTGTATGTGTCAGAGTTTGTATGTGTGTCTTCAAAGGGATGCGAAAATATATTAAACACTTCGAGTCTAATTCTTTATGATACATTCTGAATTAGTGCAAGGAAACGTAGATGTGTGTGTGTGTGTTTTGTGTGTGTGGATGTGTGTCACTGTTTTACATCATGCTACATATTCCGATATACATTAAATATAAAACAAACATAAATATAATTTTCTTACTGTTTATTTAGAAAAAGTAAGTTCGACACTCTTCTAGATGAGTAGGTGACAAATCAAAGAATGAGATAAAGTTTCATCAAAACCTGAACTGAACGGTTAGTCGTCCTCCGGTTGGTTTTAGTCCAGAAAATGTTGGTGTGAGATTTACTCTGAAGTTTCCCTTTTGATACGACAGACCGCCAGCTCCCAAACTAAAACCTTTCCCTGAAAAAAAATAAGAAATAAATTAAAATTAAAATAAACAAAGAAAATTACAAAAGGAGCAACAAAAACACTACTACTACTACTATTACTACTACTACCACTACTACTACTACTATTACTACAACTACTACTGCTACTACTACTACTACTACTACTACTACTACTACTACTACTACTACTACTACTACTACTACTACTACTACTACTACTACTACTACTACTACTACTACTACTACTACTACTACTACTACTACTACTACTATTACTACTACTATTATTATGCAAATCTGAATTCTAAAGCAGATCGAAACACAAAAGTTAGTAAACTAATTCACGTAAATTTCGAGATAAGTATTTATTTTACACCAATTAGCAATATGTTCTGTGTTTTAGTTTTTGTTGTATTAAGATTTGGAACTCTGATTTGAGATGTATCGATGAAGAAAGTAAAACTAACTTACCCAGGTTGAGACTGAACTTAGGCAAGGAAGGCTGGTTGCCAAGTTTGAAATTGAACTTAGGCAAGGAAGGCTGGTTGCCAAGTTTGAAATTGAACTTAGGCAAGGAAGGCTGGTTGCCAAGTTTGAAATTGAACTTAGGCAAGGAAGGCTGGTTGCCAAGTTTGAAATTGAACTTAGGCAAGGAAGGTTGGTTACCAAGTTTGAAATTGAACTTAGGTGGGGAAGGTTGGTTACCAAGACTCTGACTATTATTCTGTAGCAGTTCACCTGAAAAAAGACACAATAATATTACATAACGCAAGTCTATAATTTTCTGTTGTAATTGAAACAGACCTTTATTATTGTTATTATTTTTCACTTTACTTTCATTGGAGCTATCTTAACTCTATTTTTAAATAAGGAAATTGTAGCGTAAATTATTTACAGTATAATGATTTATTATACCCAAACTATTCTAATCACACTAAAGTATTAACATTATTTATTAAGGCTGAGGACTAGTTATGTAGGCACAGAAAGCCGAAAGCCCAGGGTATGCTGGGATTGATATATTTCTTCTGTGACAAAAACAGTTTAGTGTTATAAGGTTCCACAAACATTCATCATACTCTTAAAAATATTTTATCTTTTTTTATTGAAATAATAAATATTTGTTTTGTTATTGTTACTGGATGGTCGTTGAAGTTTATTTTTATCATGGTGATGATATTCGGCACATTATTCTAATTTTATTTTTATTACAGTAATTAAATATACCTATACATACTTCTTTGCATTAAACATTACAGACAGATAACGCTCAACAATAACAACAACAACAATAATAATAAGAACAATAGAAAACCAAAAATTCAAATTTACACGTGTAATGTGTTTATATATGTACATTCTTAGTGTTTTTATGTATATGGTGTGTCTGGGGCATTAAAACCAGTTGGATCCAACTTATACCCTTAAAGTATCAGACATCTCATGATGTAGCCCATCACTTGGTGTCTTATTACTTTCCATACAATAAGAAAGATGTGTATAATTTCCACTGACGTAGGTTTTCAGAATGAGGCAAGACGTCTGTGATTGGGCCTTTTCATCTTTCATTCAAACATCTTCCCCTGTTGTTCTGCGTAAGATATAATTTGTATGTCATACATGCATACATACATACAAACATATTGTAAAGGATGTATATCTGTTATGTGTGTTTATGTGTGTATGTATATGTACTCAGAAGTTATAAATATGTAAAAACATATTAATGGTAAGAGAATACAAACCAGCTGCTCTTTTCAGTCCTGACTGCGCGAGCTCTAACAGCTGACTGATCTGTTCGTCTGTCAGTTTTGTTACGTCAAGCTCATCTTCTCTTTCACTTAGAGAATCGCTGATTTTCTCTACAGACTGCGCGCTGCTTGGTTGCAGCAGAATAACCAGCATGCAGACAAATATTAAAATCTTCATCATCTCCAGCCTTGTTATTCAGCGTTAGGAAGACATCATTTGTATAGCCCGTGTACGGTCTGTTTCAGCCAATCACACTGGTTTAGATATAAGGATAAGAAACATATCCGCATTTGAATATCCATAATTTAATTAAGTATACTAAGCAAAATATTTAAGTCTCTCTCTCTCTCTCTCTCTCTCTCTCTCTCTCTCTCTCTCTCTCTCTCTCTCTCTCTCTCTCTCTCTCTCTCTCTCTCTCTCTCTCTCTCTCTCTCTCTCTTCTCTCACACACATATGCGCACACACACACACACACACACACATACACACACACGCTCTCACTGTCAGACTTTCTCGTAATTAAATAGTAATTTTATTTAAAACATTTACCTGAAATACATCACACACACTCATATATACATAAGTAAGTTATTATTAACTTAGATGGATCATAAGGACAAATAAAACAGAAAGTTAGAATTATGCCAAACTTTATTAGTACATGACATCAAATTATAATTTAACCTATTTAACATCATGGAGGCAGTTTAATATGGATTGCTTTGTTTTTTGATCTGATAAAATTAATTAGTTTCATTTAACCGCTTCCAGTCAGTATCTGCATACAACAACAACAATGCCAACAACCAAACTCTCATTTAATGAATACATACATCTAAGGATCACCAAGTAAAATAAATGAAATGAAATTACGTGAGGCAATTTCCTAAAAATATTAAAGACTAATATACAGACAAACATACATACAAACATACATACAAACATATGTATAGTATTATTATTATTTTCTAGAGTTAGTTATTTCTTATACTCATCAGTATAAAGCAGTATTAAATTATTCAAACTGAACGCACCCATCAACAGTTATTGTGTATGAGGTATGACGCACCGCGGGCCAAACAGTGCACCAAGTTACGCAAAGACAGATGGGACACTTCTGTCCAATCACACCAGAGATAAAGGTACGTATCCGTTAAAAGTGGGAATTGTCACGGTAAGGTAATCGTGAAAAGTGCTAGACGTAACAGTTCAGTAGTTAAAAGGGAATAACTGGTTATCACATTGCAACTGAAGTGAAACACCTGTTAATATAATCGAATATTTCATTACAAGCTATATGACATTTCACTATTCAGGGAGTGGCTAACAAACTTGAGAGTGAAAGATTTTCTTTGTTTCTCTGCTGAAATTAAAATAGCAAAAAAAAAAAAAAGAAAGAAGGTAAAACGATGATATGGTTATCAACAACAATTACAGATAATAAATAACAACAACAACAATAACAACAACAACAACAATAACAACAATAATACTTTACTTTTGTATTTAGTGTGTATAAGTGTGTATGTGTGTGTGTGTGTGTGTGTGTGTGTACGAATGTATTATTATTATTTTCAGATATTGTTTTTTTTGTTTGTTTTTTGACAGTGCCCTTCAAAGTGTTGATTACTATTCAGTCTATTCGTCAGTTTTGTTATTATTGCCATTACTCTACCATTACTATTAATAATGATGATAAATAGAAAAAGTAAACAACAAACAAATCAGTCAATCAATCAGTCACTCAATCAGTTAGTCAGACACAGAAAATAATATTCTTGTCGTACATGGCTAAACTACAGAGGTGTAAAAGACTGAGAATACAGTTAATTGACTTTCAATGGAAAGCATAATTAATGCTGTGTTTTTGCTTTTGTTGATAGTTAATTTATCATTCATAGCTCATTTGACTTCTGTTACTGTTCTGTTACTGTCATACACACACACAAACACAAACACAGACACACACACACACACACACACACACACAGAGAGAGAGAGAGAGAGAGAGAGAGAGAGAGAGAGAGAGAGAGAGAGAGAGAGAGAGAGAGAAAGAGAGATACAGCTGTTTGTATGTCTTATTAGCATTATGAATCATTCATTTTTATATCATTTATCACACTATTCCTTCCGAACTATGAACCATCTGTATCTCAACATTAGGATTCATTTTAACAAATTCAGCATATTACTTACCAGTTTTTCTACACATACGAATCATTATTCGTCAATCTCTTTGGGATAAATGTTGACTCCTCCTCGTATTATCATGTCAGTCATTCTCCCTACTATTTGTAAATAGCCGTCTTCGTTTAAAACATCAATATCTCTGTAAACGATGAAATACTTTAATAGCAGAGATGAGGAAACTAAAATGTTAAATGTTGTCGAGTTCTCTAATATGGAAATAAATAACTGAGCGTAGTGACAGTGTTGTAAAAAAAATAATAATAATAAAATAAATCACCAATAAAAATGTATCTTCTTCTCATATATGTATATGTAATGAATTTAAGAGGCAGGTATATTACCTTTCTGAATATCCTACATGTAGGCTAAAGTCACACTATTTACTTCATTTTGATTTCGTTTGTCTACGTTGCACAAAGCGTATGTGATATGTAGCTAGGGGTATATGTAGTTACGTGTAGGAAAAAGTGATATGTATTTACGTGTAAGAAAAAGTGATATGTAGTTACGTGTAGGAAAAAGTGATATGTATTTACGTGTAAGAAAAAGTGATATGTAGTTACGTGTAGGAAAAAGTGATATGTAGTTACGTGTAAGAAAAAGTGATATGTAGCTACGTGTAAAAAAGTGATATGTAGTTACGTGTAGGAAAAAGTTATATGTATTTACGTGTAAGAAAAAGTTATATGTAGTTAAGTGTAAGACAGAATGATATGTAGTTAAGTATAAGCAAAGTGATATGTAGTTAAGTGTAAGACAAAGTGATATATAGTTAAGTGTAAGACAGAATAATATGTAGCTAAGTGTAAGAAAAAGTGATATGTAGTTACGTGTAAGAAAAAGTGATATGTATTTACGTGTAAGAAAAAGTGATATGTAGTTACGTGTAAGAAAAAGTGATATGTAGTTACGTGTAGGAAAAAGTGATATGTATTTACGTGTAAGAAAAAGTGATATGTATTTACGTGTAAGAAAAAGTTATATGTAGTTAAGTGTAAGAAAAAGTGATATGTAGTTACGTGTAAGAAAAAGTGATATGTATTTACGTGTAAGAAAAAGTGATATGTATTTACGTGTAAGAAAAAGTTATATGTAGTTAAGTGTAAGACAGAATGATATGTAGTTAAGTGTAAGACAGAATGATATGTAGTTAAGTGTAAGACAGAATGATATGTAGTTAAGTGTAAGACAGAATGATATGTAGTTAAGTGTAAGACAGAATGATATGTAGTTAAGTGTAAGACAAAATGATATGTAGTTAAGTGTAAGACAGAATGATATGTAGACAAAAGTGATGATATGTAGTTAAGTGTAAGACAAAGTGATATGTAGTTAAGTGTAAGACAAAGTGATATGTAGTTAAGTGTAAGACAAAGTGATATGTAGTTAAGTGTAAGACAAAGTGATATGTAGTTAAGTGTAAGACAAAGTGATATGTAGTTAAGTGTAAGACAAAGTGATATGTAGTTAAGTGTAAGACAAAGTGATATGTAGTTAAGTGTAAGACAAAGTGATATGTAGTTAAGTGTAAGACAAAGTGATATGTAGTTAAGTGTAAGACAAAGTGATATGTAGTTAAGTGTAAGGAAAGTGATATGTAGTTAAGTGTAAGACAAAGTGATATGTAGCTAAGCGTAAGACAAAGTGATATGTAGTTAAGTGTAAGGAAAGTGATATGTAGTTATATGTAAGTGGTATTGTTATTGTTGTTGTTGCCGTTATTTTGTCCTGTGGTATATTTTTTTCCTTTTTTGTTCATGTTATAAGTTTATAATTTTAATTTATCCTCTGAATTGTTATGATGATGATTAGGAGAAGGTGAAACAAACAAACAAAAATGTTACCATAAATAAAACTGATGCATATTCACTAAAACACATACCTAAATCAATAATGTATGCATACCTATATACATAGATTCATAAATGCATACATACATATATGCTGCAATAATCAAAAATATACATTCAGAATATATCAGTGAATATTGGAATCATAAACTGTTTTGCGAGGTATGAACTAACGTTGCAGCATGATGTATCTGATGTATGCCAACCATGACGTCAATAAATGACAAAGTCAACATGTTTTATTTGCTTGTGAAACACTGGTAAACAGTAACGTGTAACGTTTGACTCACTGAATTAGTTAACTAAAATCTGAAATTATCACGTTCTAACTCCTCCATCAACTTCTAAACAAATACACCGGTGTTACACTTACAGGTGCCCTTGAAATATCAACACTGTTTTCAATAATTATAGTATTTATACATGAAAGGTGTTTATGATTTTCCATGGTGGTTTCTGCATTTTCATCTTCTCATTATGTCCGTAAGAACGTTTGCTTTTACTGCATCTGTTGCTTTTGAAGTTACATGAACTATTGTGACTATAATAATTATTTACTTCATCTGTCGTGAGCCCATATCTACTTATGTTCCTGTTGTTGTTACTATTAATCATGTAAATATTAGTATTAGTATTACTGTTAGTATAAAAATTAGTAGTAGTAGCAGCAGTAGCAGTAGTAATAGCAGCAACAGTAGTAATAGTAGTACTGGTTGTACTGGTAGTTACAATAGCTGTATCAGCTACTGTAGTGGTAGTAGTAATAATGGTAAATAGCAGTAGCAGAAACAGTAATAGTAGAGTAGTGGTAGTCGAAGTAATAGTAATAGTAGCAGTAATAGTAGCAGTAACAATAGAGTAGTGGTGGCAGATTGAAGATATATATTGGTTTTATGTGTTATAAAATTAAATTAATAATACTGAATATATTATAATCAAAGAGACGAAATGACTCTTCAGTAATTAAGTTTCATAGAGAAACACTGACATACAAACACACACATACACAAAAAGCTTTTTGTTGAATATATAAATTTTCTTAGAAACACACAAAAACTATTTTTTATTCTTTATTCACTTAAAGTAAGTTAACCGAAGTGGTAGGTGAAACCGGCGTATGCTCCGGATGGTTTAATTCCGTTAAAGAGTGGTTTAACTCCAGCTGTGAAACTGCCGGATGGATTGGTGTACTGCAATCCTCCTGTGCCTATGCTGAAACCATGTCCTGAAAACAAACAGTGTTGCAGATACTGTTATGTTGAATTTATGTATTTACACTGTTTGAATAAGTTTATTGTAAATGTATTTACGTATGTATGTATAGATTCATGTTTCTCTGTGTGAGTAAATATATATATATATATATGAAAGCTAACTGACCCAGATTTTTAAAAAGTCTGTCTAATTAATAAGCCGATTTTACTGATTAACGATAAAATCTCTTTCTCAGACCCATCTCTCATTTGAAATATATATATATATTTATTCAGTTAAAGATATATATAAAATTTTAAAAGTTTATCTTTATCAGCCTGATCGTGATAACTATACATTTTACATTTCAGCGTTTTGAAGTTTTAAACTTAGCGCTCGGACGAATACAATCATTACGGATCCCCCGGGAGTCCGCGGAGCACAGGCTGGAAACCGCTCAACTACAAGCGTTTATGTTGTCAGCTTATTCTCTAAACAAAATCTTACCAAGATCGTAACTCAAATCACGTTTTGCCAACTCTTCTGAATTGAATAGATCTTCTGTAACAGAACATTTTACGTTTATTATAACTATCAAATATTGTCACTTGTACTGTTATGTTTTTATTCGCATATATATCTAGTTTTGTAATAGTTTATTTTTTTTTTTATTTTTTATTATTTATTATTTTATTATTTTTTTTTTTTTTATTTTTAATATCATTCAGGTACCCGTCACCTGATCTTTACAAATTATATGAACTTATTTTAGCTTATTCTCGATTTTGCTATAATTTCACTTATTAGTGTGAGTTGTACTTGCCCAGATCTGCCTGACTCCATTCAGCAACTGGAAGAGAGTTGACACTCACTAGAACAACCAAGAGGAGTAAAATTTTCACAAACATTGTCGTGTCGTAGTCAGTACTGAAGCGTGTTACAGTGAGGTTCCTTTTTATGTAAAAGACTGATTCTTATCACCAGTCAATCAAATGTGATATCTTATGATAACATCCAAGTCATGAGATATCGTTTTTGTGTGAAAAAAAGAATACAGATAGATATAATTGTGGCAAAGGTCATATCAGCCGGTATACAGCGATCAGCAGATATGTTATTTCTAAAACAGTCACACAGTTAAATATGGAACAAAAAAAAAATCATGAGAGAAAGGTAGTATGGAAGAGAGAGAGAGAGAGAGAGAGAGAGAGAGAGAGAGAGAGAGAGAGAGAGAGAGAGAGAGAGAGAGAGAGAGAGAGAGAGAGAGAGAGAGAGAGAGAGAGAGAGAGAGAGAGAGATAAGATAAGATCATGTTTTATAGATTAACAACCAGACTGAAACATAAAAATAAAATAAAATAAAACAAATAATAAATGACTTCTGACGGCAAACAATCAGACATCTTTATAGAATATTAAACAGTTGCTAATGGTTTCATTTACATTTCAAGTAGCCAGCCCTTCCAGAATAATAAATTAAAATATACACTCTGCGTATGAACAACAACAATTATGATACTGATTTGTTATCATATTTAGGCATAGTTTATTATATTTCTTTTGAATTTACTCCATTGAAAAGAAATAGTTAAATATTTATAAGTGATAGATTATTTATATGATATCTTTTCATACGATTCTTTTTTCTCTTTTCGTATTTATTTCGGACAAACAAACGCAAATTAACAGTAAGTAACATATAGGCAGAATCAATTTTTACATATCCATTCTATATATGATACATTAAAAGCTGTAACGAAAACGTCTGACTGGGAAATAGACAGTTGTAGAAGTATATTTGTACCTGATGGTGCTAGAAACTCAACAGGTGTCAAGTTTAGTTCAGAAGGTGAACCTTCAGCTGACATCGTCTCACGCAGGTACATCAACATACACAAGTAAAGCTGTGAGTTTTCTGAGAATGGGATTGTTTAAAATGCAGTACCTACCAGCGGATTTACTCACTGCATTTCCTTTTCTCTGTGTGTATATGTGTTCGTGAACATACGTATCACTAATTGTGTTTCGTGCATGTGCATTTGTATGTGTCAGAGTTTGTGTGTGTGTTTTCAAATGGATGTGAAAATATATTAAACACTTCGAGTCTAATTCTTTATCCTACATTCTGAATTAGTGCAAGGAAACGAAGATGTGTGTGTGTGTGTGTGTGTGTGTGTGTGTGTGTCTGTGTGTGTTTGTCACTGTTTTATATCATGCTACATATTCCGACATACATTAAATATAAAACAAACATAAATATAATTTTCTTACTGTTTATTTAGAAAAAGTAAGTTCGACACTCTTCTAGATGAGTAGGTGACAAATCAAAGATTGAGATAAATTTCATCAAAACCTGAACTGAACGGTTAGTCGTCCTCCGGTTGGTTTTAGTCCAGAAAATGTTGGTGTGAGATTTACTCTGAAGTTTCCCTTTTGATACGACAGACCGCCAGCTCCCAAACTAAAACCTTTCCCTGAAAAAAAAAGAAAAAAGAAGTAAAATAAAATAAAATAAAACAAAGCAAAACTGCAAAAGGAGCAACAAAAACAACAATTCTACTACTACTACTACTACTAATAATAATTATAATAATAATATCGATATATCGATATTCTTAAACAGATCGAAACACAAAAGTTAGTAAACTGATTCACTCGAATTTCGAAATAAATACATATTTTACACCAATTAGCAATATGTTCTGTGTTTTAGTTTTTGTTGTATTAAGATTTGGAACAGTGATTTCAAATGTACAAACTGTATTGACGTATCGATGAAGAAAGTAAAACTAACTTACCCAAGTTGAGTTTAGGAGGTGGTGGTGGTAGTTTGAAATTGAACTTAGGCAAGGGAGGTTTGTTACCAGGTGTGAAATTGAACTTAGGAAGTTTCTGACGTTTATTCAGTAGTTCAGCACCTTTATCCAGCAGTTCATCTGAAATAAAACACAATAATTGTAAAATAATCTGTAACAACATTGCGCAAGTGTTTAATTTTCTAAAGAAATTACTGATTTTAACTATATTAACTTTATTTTTAAATAAGCATAAATTATTTACTGTATACTGATTTATTATATCTCATTTGCGGTCAAACTTCTATCCCCAAGATATCAGACATGACATAATACAGCCATCACTTGGTGTCCTATTAGTTTCCATACAGTAAGAAAGAATGTGGCAAGACGTCTGTGATTGGGCCTTTTCACCCTTCATTATAAATGTCTCGCCCTGTTGATTTCCGTAAGATATAATTTGTATATCATACATTATTTCTTTTGTAAACTGCATTCACGTTATTAACCGTACCACATGCGCCAAACATCAAAATATATCTATATATCTGTCATACATTTTTAGCCACGTTAATTTGTATATGCTTGAACCGTCTCGGGTATCACTGGTACGAGATTCTAAATTTCTTACCGGTGTATACATACATACATACATACATAAATACGTTCTTTCTATCTTCAGTCTGTATATACGTAATGCGTGTATGCTGATGTGTGTATGTGTATGCATATGTACATAGTTGTAGTTAGACACATACACAGATGCATACAAACATACATACAGATATACATACTTACATACATTCATATATACATGCAAACATGTTGTATAGAATGAGTATATGTTATGTGTGTTTAGGTGTGTATGTATATGTACTCAGAAGTTATAAATATGTAAAAACATATTAATGGTAAGAGAATACAAACCAGCTGCTCTTTTCAGTCCTGACTGCGCGAGCTCTAACAGCTGACTGATCTGTTCGTCTGTCAGTTTGGTTACGTCAAGCTCATCTTCTCTTTCACTTAGAGAATCGCTGATTTTCTCTACAGACTGCGCGCTGCTTGGTTGCAGCAGAATAACCAGCATGCAGACAAATATTAAAATCTTCATCATCTCCAGCCTTGTTATTCAGCATTAGGAAGACATCAGTTTTATAGCCCGTGCACGGTCTGTTTCAGCCAATCACACTGGTTTAGATATAAGGATAAGAAACATATCCGCGTTTGAATATCCATAATTTAATTAAGTATACTAAGCACAATATTTAAGACTCTCTCTCTCTCTCTCTCTCTCTCTCTCTCTCTCTCTCTCTCTCTCTCTCTCTCTCTCTCTCTCTCTCTCTCTCTCTCTCTCTCTCTCTCTCTCTCTCTCTCTCTCTCTCACACACACACACGTACACACAGACACACACTCTCTCTCTCACTGTCAGACTTTCTCATAATTAAATAGTAATTTCATTTTTCATACATGCAGACATACGTACATACTTACAAATGTACGTACGTACATACATACATACATACACACATACATATTCATACATAAACTATTATTAACTTGGATGGATCATTTTGGATAGCATTATACAAAACGTTATTAGTACATAACATCAAATTATAATTTAATCTGTTTAACATCATGGAGGCAGTTTAATATGAACTGCTATGTATTTTGTTCTGATAAAATTAATTAGTTTCATTTAACCGCATCCAGTCAGTACCTGCATACAACAAGAACAATATTAACAGATAATAGATATTATAACGACCTCAGTTTTATTAATCTGTTAGGCGCTATCTGAAGAAATGGCATCCACTAACGTTTACCGAGAAACTACCAGTAGTACAAAGCAAGATAAGAAACGACAAAACAAAACAAAAGAAAAAAATATATAAAAATTTCATTATAAATATATGTATATATATATATATTTTTTTATTAGCTTTCGTTTATATAAAATAATTTATTTAAATAAATAAAGTAGTATCAGTATGTAAATATACTGTGGATTAACAAAATTATGTGTGTGTGTGCGTATGCGTGCGTGTGTGTGTGAATGTAAAACAATACAAATGAATGAATTAAAAATAAGTACTGAAGTAACTGACAATATCATAAGAAATGAACAAATTAAAAACAGTTATTTCTTTTGTATCATCATTATCATCACATTCATTATTATTATTATTATTGTTTTTTTTGTTATTAAATGAAAGGTAATTCTGTGAGGCAATTGCCTAAATTATTAAGACTAATATACAGACAAACACATTTACAAACATATGTATAGTATTATTATTATTTTCTAGAGTTAGTTATTTCTTATACTCATCAGTATAAAGCAGTATTAAATTATTCAAACTGAACGCACCCATCAACAGTTATTGTGTATGAGGTATGACGCACCGCGGGCCAAACAGTGCACCAAGTTACGCAAAGACAGATGGGACACTTCTGTCCAATCACACCAGAGATAAAGGTACGTATCCGTTAAAAGTGGGAATTGTCACGGTAAGGTAATCGTGAAAAGTGCTAGACGTCACAGTTCAGTAGTTAAAAGGGAATAACTGGTTATCACATTGCAACTGAAGTGAAACACCTGTTAATATAATCGAATATTTAATTACAAGCTATATGACATTTCACTATTCAGGGAGTGGCTAACAAACTTGAGAGTGAAAGATTTTCTTTGTTTCTCTGCTGAAATTAAAATAGCCAAAAAAAACAAAAAAAACAACAACAACCGATTATGTTGTTATCAACAACAGTTACAGATAATAAATAACAACAACAACAACAGCAATAATAATAATTTTACTTGTCTATCTAGTGTATGTGTGTGTCGTATATATGTATCTACGCATCTACGCAAGCATTATTATCATCATCATCATCATTATTATTATCATCATCATCATCATCATCATTATTATTATCATCATCATCATCATCATTATTATTATTATTATTATTATTTGTTAGTACTGCTACTTTTTAGCATATTTCTGTCGTATGGAGCTTATCTGTGTCTCTATTTAGTTTTCTTATCTTGCCGATCTCGCGCATTACTAACACTACGTGTTTTGTAAAACTACGCACCAGAAACCTGTATTTGCAGAGTAATTTGTACAATTCTTATTTGAGCTTATTTCTTTATTAAACAAAGTTAAGAAGGTTAGTAAGGAAACTCAGTTAACATCTGATTTATCAACACGTCAATTAAGAGAAAGATCAGATATTGTTTGTTGTTGTTTTCTTTTTGTGTGTCTTTTTTGTTTTTGTTGTTTTTCCTAAATTATTACAATTTCAACATGTTAATGGCCATTTCCTTTAACTTTCTCTTCTTGGGTTTTCCAAGGGGGTCGAGCGGGAAGGAATCCACGAAAAACACAACACTGGGAACCTTGTTGTTTGCATTCTGAAATAGAATGTATTAATCAGCGTATTTTAAATGTTCTTTCAGTAAACTCTCAGCCTATACATTCGTACGTGGAATATTAGCTTCGTACAAGGTAGAATTAAGACTTCTGAGACAGTCAGTGCCTTTCAAAGTTTTGGTTACTATTCAATCTATTCATCAGTTTTGTTATTAATGCCATTACTCTATCATTACTATTAATAATGATGATAAATAAAAATAATAAATAAAAGTAAACATTAAACAAATCAGTCAATCAATCAATCACGCATTCAGTCAGTCAAACACAGAAAATAATTTTCTTGTCGTTAATGGCTAAACTACAGATGTGATTTATATGTGCATATTATTTGTCATTTATTGTGTTTCGAGGAAATAATTACATCGGCAGACGTCTTTTTAGCATCACAAATTATGAAAAATATAGAGAGACATAGCATGCAACTGTCAGGTATCCGATCTTTGTCATATGGGTATCTTTCTTTAAGGATGCTCATTAAATGAAGTACTATTGTTTGTTTAGGAAGAAACTATTGCTGGTTTGTTACTTACTCTCTGTTTGCAGTATTCCTGGATTTCTCGCTGGGTGCACGTCACAGATGGTTTCAGAATGATGAAAGCACAAACTTGTTCTCCCAGTCGATCTTCTGGTACACCAACAATCTTGTAGAGAAAGACAATATATTTTTTGTTTGTTTCAAAAATACATATTATATGTGACCAGGAACAAATTAATAGTGAACATCCCGTTTGTTCAATAAAATGAAAGAATACTGATTAACTGAATTAATATCATATAAAGACATTTCAAAACACTTTTAATATTAAATCATCGAATTTTTAGATTTCTTTAATGAAGTATTGAACTGAAACACACACACACACACACACACACACACACACACACACACACAAAATTTAAAAAAGGAAACGGTTTTCCCGACTGTGAACTATTTATAACACGGCTACTGACCAGCAAAGCGTGCAGCAGCGACTGTCTGGTCGTATGATGATGATGATGATGATGATGATGATGATGATGATGATGATGATTAGTCCGACGATTATTTATTACAGTCAGACTTCGTCGGACTAGATGATAATATGATAATAGAATAACATCAGAAAACATCATCATCATCAATAACAACAAAGAATCAATCAATCAATCAATCAATAATAATAATAATAATAATAATAATAATAATAATAATAATAATAATAATAATAATAATAATAATAGTAATAATGAGAAGAAAAAAAAGAAGAAGAAGAAGAAGATGTATGTGACAGTGGCATAATATCATAAGCAATAACTACAGAAAAAGAATGTAGAGTTATCACTCTAATTAAAATAGACGATTTAAAATACCTGTAAAAGACTGAGTGTATAGTTAATTATCAGTCATAGGATATTTAATTCCTGTTTTCACACACAGACACACACACACACAGACACACAGACACACACACACACACACACACAGAAATATACAGCTCTTTCTATGTCTTACTGCCATTATACTTATTCGTTTTTATATCACTTATCACACTATTCCTTCCAAACTATGTACGATCTGTATCTCAACATTAAGATTCGTTTTAACATATTCAGTATATTACTTACCATATGCCTCTCTGAATGTATTAAATACTATTATATAAGTAAAACCAGAGTTTGGATATATACAAGTATAATACATTTTTCTGACAAACCTCTGCTGCATGAATCTTTGGATGGTCATACAACAACTCTTCAATCTCTTTAGGATAAATGTTGACTCCTCCTCGTATTATCATGTCAGTCATTCTCCCTACTATTTGTAAATAGCCGTCTTCGTTTAAAACACCAATATCTCTGTAAACGATGAAATACTTTAATAGCAGAGATGAGGAAACTAAAATGATAAATGTTGTCGAGTTCTCTAATATTGTCGCAGAAATAAATAACTAAGCGGAGAGACAGTATAGTCAAAAACAGAATAAAGACAAAAGAAGAAAAAAGTACGAATACAAAAGTATCTTTCTCGTGTTTATATATATCTAATTAATGTAAGGGGCAGACATATTAGATCATTATCTTTCTGAATATCCTGCATGTTGGCTAATGTCACGCTATTTACTTCATTTTGATTGCGTTTGTGTACGATGCATAAAGTGTAAGACAAAGTGTTATGTAGCTAAGTGTAAGACAAAGTGATATGTAGTTAAATGTAAGACAAAGTGATATGTAGTTAAGTACAAGACAAAGTGATATGTAGTTAAATGTAAGACTGAGTGATATGTAGTTAAGTGTAAGGAAAGTGATATGTAGTTAAGTGTAAGACAAAGTGATATGTAGTTAAGTGTAAGACAAAGTGATATGTAGTTAAGTACAAGACAAAGTGATATGTAGTTAAGTGTAAGACAAAGTGATATGTAGTTAAGTGTAAGACAAAGTGATATGTAGTTAAGTGTAAGACAAAGTGATATGTAGTTAAGTGTAAGACAAAGTGATATGTAGTTAAGTGTAAGACAAAGTGATATGTAGTTAAGTGTAAGACAAAGTGATATGTAGTTAAGTGTAAGACAAAGTGATATGTAGTTAAGTGTAAGACAAAGTGATATGTAGTTAAGTGTAAGACAAAGTGATATGTAGTTAAATGTAAGACAGAGTGATATGTAGTTAAGTGTAAGACAAAGTGATATGTAGTTAAGTGTAAGACAAAGTGATATGTAGTTAAGTGTAAGACAAAGTGATATGTAGTTAAGTGTAAGACAAAGTGATATGTAGTTAAGTGTAAGTAGTTAAAGAAAGACAAAGTGATATGTAGTTAAGTGTAAGACAAAGTGATATGTAGTTAAGTGTAAGACAAAGTGATATGTAGTTAAGTGTAAGACAAAGTGATATGTAGTTAAGTGTAAGACAAAGTGATATGTAGTTAAGCGTAAGACAAAGTGATATGTAGTTAAGTGTAAGACAAAGTGATATGTAGTTAAGTGTAAGACAAAGTGATATGTAGTTAAGTGTAAGACAAAGTGATATGTAGTTAAGTGTAAGACAAAGTGATATGTAGTTAAGTGTAAGACAAAGTGATATGTAGTTAAGTGTAAGACAAAGTGATATGTAGTTAAGTGTAAGACAAAGTGATATGTAGTTAAGTGTAAGACAAAGTGATATGTAGTTAAGTACAAGACAAAGTGATATGTAGTTAAGTGTAAGACAAAGTGATATGTAGTTAAGTGTAAGACAAAGTGATATGTAGTTAAGTACAAGACAGAGTGATATGTAGTTAAGTGTAAGACAAAGTGATATGTAGTTAAGTGTAAGACAAAGTGATATGTAGTTAAGTGTAAGACAAAGTGATATGTAGTTAAATGTAAGACTGAGTGATATGTAGTTAAGTGTAAGACAAAGTGATATGTAGTTAAGTGTAAGACAAAGTGATATGTAGTTAAGTGTAAGACTGAGTGATATGTAGTTAAGTGTAAAAGACAAAGTGATATGTAGTTAAGTGTAAGACAAAGTGATATGTAGTTAAGTACAAGACAGAGTGATATGTAGTTAAGTGTAAGACAAAGTGATATGTAGTTAAGTGTAAGACAAAGTGATATGTAGTTAAGTGTAAGACAAAGTGATATGTAGTTAAGTGTAAGACAAAGTGATATGTAGTTAAATGTAAGACAGAGTGATATGTAGTTAAGTGTAAGACAAAGTGATATGTAGTTAAGTGTAAGACAAGACAAAGTGATATGTAGTTAAGTGTAAGACAAAGTGATATGTAGTTAAGTGTAAGACAAAGTGATATGTAATTAAGTGTAAGCAAAGTGATATGTAGTTAAGTGTAAGCAAAGTGATATGTAGTTAAATGTAAGACAGAGTGATATGTAGTTAAATGTAAGACTGAGTGATATGTAGTTAAGTGTAAGCAAAGTGATATGTAGTTAAGTGTAAGCAAAGTGATATGTAGTTAAGTATAAAACTAAGTGATATTAAATTAAGTGTAAAACGAAGTGATATTAAATTAAATATAAGCCAAATTTACATGAAGTTAAATATAGGAAAGAAAAATGGAATATTTACCTAGTGTGAAACCACCTGTGTTTTGTTAACACTGTGTCGGTTTTCTCTTTGTCGTTCCAGTATTCGTGAAAGACGCTGTATCCTCTAATGCAAACCTCACCCGACTCACCGACTTTTACAACATTCCCATCTCTGTCAATTATCTTTGCCTTTAAATAATAATAATAATAATAATAACAACAACAATAATAATAATAATAATAATAATAGTTATGATGATGATGATAAATAAATAAATGTATTTGTATACGAAAACTGTAAATTTTACAAATGAAGACTGTTTTGTTCCCAGAAAAAACGTTATTTTTGTTACACAACAGGGCACTCATTGATGTTCAAATTAATATTTTATAAACATTAGTACATAAAATATTTTGTAAATGGTGACGATTATTTACTTATATAAATAAATCATTTGAAACAAGCATATGCATTGACTTAAAGCCACACACACACACACACGCACACACACACACACACACACACATATTCAAACATTGCAAGATAACGTAAAGCCACTCATATAGTATCGCACGATGACTTAAGGAGCTAACAGATTATATTTGTTATAAACAAGCAGTCTGATAATCCTGTCATTTAGCGTCAGCTGGGGAAGTCTCACAGATTATAACGTTATCCAGCTAAGAGAATCTTACTTCAGTGTGATTCTGAACAGTTCCTACAGTTGACGATCGTAACTCATCTAAATCTTCCAGAAGTGACTGGAACACAAACGGTCCAAGTTCAGTGGATCCGTAAACTGGCTAAGAATTCAAACGAAAATCAAAAGTTTCTCTTATTAAGCCGCTTATTCTATCAGTAAATTCTATATTGTGTGTTTATATATGGTACTATGTGTTTGTATTTGCATAATTATATGTATATGTATCTATATGTGTGTGTTTGTTTGTTTGTTTGTGTGTGTGTGTTTGTGAGAGAGAGAGAGAGAGAGAGAGAGAGAGAGAGAGAGAGAGAGAGAGAGAGAGAGAGAGAGAGAGAGAGAGAGAGAGAGAGAGTTGTGACATTTCGCTACTTACTGCTAGGTATTTTAAATGCATATCTTGAATGACTCGTCTCATTATTTCAGACGGAATGGGAGAGCCACCTATGAGTCCTCTATCTAATGACGTCAGGTCGTAGTTCTTCAGTTCTGGGTGGTTTAGCATGTCCGTGAATAGAGTGGGCACTGCACTTACAGATGTACACCTGTTATAACACAACAAGACAATCCTTATATTCAAGCCATTTACGCAGTGAGCAATTAATGAAATAGTCAAAATATTATGTTATCCATCGATTCACTATCCCACACATCCACCCATTCATCCATCTATCAAGATTTATATATATATATGAGAGAGAGGTACATATAGAAATATAGAGACAGACAGTAGACTTGTAGACAGACAGGTAGAGAGAGTATAATTTGATTCAGTAAACCTTTCAAACCTGTCTTTGTTTGAAATAAATATGCTCTTACAGAATCAGTTAATAACAAAGTTAATATCGGATATATGAGATTAAAATACTACTACTACTACCACAGCCACTACTACTACTACTACTACTACTACTACTACTACTACTACTACTACTACTAATTATTATAATAATGATAATGATGATGATAATAATAATAATAACAACAACAACGATAAGAACAGCACTAGTAGTAGTTGTAGTAGTAGCAGTAGTAGTAACGATAATAATAATAAAAGTTATAGTAATTATATTATATGTTGTTTTTCTTCACTACTACAACTAGTAACACTCTTTTGTCTAAAAAGTTAGACCTAAGTTAAACATTCACAGAAATACCGCAGATTCCTGTTACTTGGTTGCATTAAAATATAAAGTTTTACACATAACGGATGGTTATGCTTCAAAACAATTACTGATTTAATTATTCATTAATAATAAACCTTACCGACGTAAACACTATGAAGGCTGTGTCATCGAAGTGTATTTTCCTCTGTAGATCAAACAAGTCTTGTCTTTCAGTGGAGCCACCGAAATTCAGTACATCACAGAACGAAAATGTCCCCCTGGAGAATATGTTTACGTAATAAAAATAAGATAATTTCAAGTCATTAAATATCATGATATTCAAAAATGTGAAAGAAAAATATTGTGATTTTTTTTCAAACAAAAATCAGTGTTTTATTTAGAATCGTCTTTTCACCTTGTCATCCATTTCTATTTTTGTAATGACGGGCTATCTTCTGACCATATATTTCTAACTTTCCCTTTTCTGTTCACCTTGCTTCTCCTCTTTTTCAATTTTATTTACATCTTCCATTCCTTGCATCTTGTCAGCTTTCCTTTCCCTCTCTGATACTTGTTCTGAACGAAAAAAAACTTTATTCTGTCAAAATGTTTTACTTACTGGTGTTTTTCCGGTCCTGGTATAATTACAGTTTCCAGATTAGGTAAGCTGAAAGAAAATAAGGATGATTATGAAAGATAAATAAATTGTTTAGTAAAACTGAAGCGCAGAGGATCTTTTACACAAACCTTCCCTTAACAGGGAAAGCACATATCATAACATTTGATAGATCAGTCGCGAGATGAGCGTGGAAATGAGAGAGGAAAATGATTGGTCGTTCGACTAAATTCATCCCTGTTCAGCACTGTTCTAAAGAGCTACGTTTCTCAAAGAGTTGATAAAGAAAATTAGTAAAGGAGATACGGAGAGGGAGAAAGAAGTAGAGAATGATGAAAAAGAAATGTGGGGTAAGTTTGATGTGGACAGGACAGACGGACTAGTTTAATATGCTAATTTATGTAATATCATACAGACGACTTTTGATGTGTCCTGGAGCAGCGGCTGTAAGTTCTGGAATCAGTTCTAACAAAACGTTGTAGAAGTCCACTTCAGCTGTAGACATACTTGTAACTAGTGCCTTACACTTCACCTGAAACATTGTTCACTTGTTTATTTATTTTATTTTATTTTATTTATTGATTTTATACACTAATAATATTTAGCCAGTTCTTTATTTTTAACCACAAGGCTTACTTTTAGAATATTATGATAATACACAAGTAACACGAAGCTGACATGTACAGCTGTTTGTATGTCTTACTAGCATTATAGCTCATTTGTTTTTGTATCATTTATCTCATATTAGCCCTTCCCACTTCTCTCCATTCCCACTAATGATAGCGACAGAGGTTGTTTTGTTGTTGTTTTTTGAACATAAACATTCAGTCTGTACTCACTTTATTTAATATATACTCCATCTGCTTCGCTTTTAAATTTGAAGTGATCGTGACCTGCATAAACACAATGGAACAATAAAATCACGTCTTTACAAACACACTCAACTTACGAACGTACATAGGTGTCTGTCTATAGCATGAAAAACATGATCAAGAGAATTTAAAGAAAAATACAAAGAAATATTTTGTATGTTTCATTTTTGAAATCCAAATTATATAATTAGCTACATATATTTATCATTATGTCGTTGTAATCTTCATTATCCAGGTTATGTGACATCTGTAGACACAGGTATTTTTAAAGTACCAGTATTAATCCGGCTCTAGCTGCAGCAAACAGCGTGGTTAACCATTCGGCAGAGTTGGGACCCCACACACCCACTCTGTCTCCGGGTCTGAGGCCTAGAGATAAGAATCCCGCAGCAAGCTTATCTACCTGAAAATAATTACATCGTTAACATCACAGTGCGGTTATTCAAACACAAAGACATTACTACTTATTTTTCATTCATCACACCATATTCATATATATATATAATAGAAACTATTCAATTATTTTTAATTTTAATTTTCATATTTATCTTTTGTGATTTAACAGACGACTTTTTCTTTTCGTTCTTTTTATTTCTTCTTCTTCTTCTTCTTCATCTTCTTCTTATTATTATTTTAAATTAAAAGCAGTAAATTGAAAACATTTATACAAAGTGGTAACAAATGTCGTTTCAATAATCCACAATCTCCGAAACTTTTCAAGTGATAGTAAAGTTTCTACATACTTTTAAAGTCTTAGAAAACAAAAAAAAACGTAATTAGGATTATAACATACGGTACGTTTATATTGACATTACAATATTACACTGATAATCTTCAATTACTTCGCTGCACTGTTAGTAAGATAAAAGGTCAGTCTGTTGCATTGTTTTAAACGTAACTGGTCTCGGAGACTTGCCAGTAATACAATATCATCGATAATATGACAAATCTGTAGTAATTACCATAAGTTTCTTTTCAGACAATGATGATGATGATGGCGATGATAATGACAGTGATGACTGATGATGATGATGTTAATAATAACAATAATAATAATAATAGTAGTAGCAGTAATAATAATACAAATTAAGTAACTAACCAACTAATTAACTAACTAATTGACTAACTAACTAACTAGTAACTAGTAAGTAGGTCAAATTAAAGAAAGCAAACTAAACAACAACGAAAATGAAACAGCAGCAGCAACAGCAACAGTAACGACAACAATGACGCTGACGATGAATATCTGGTGGATAATCAAAGAGAACAAGTTGTATAAATACTTACATCAGTGAGAAGTTCTGAAAACGTTTTCCTCACACCAGTCTTAGTGAAAACGAAGGCGTCTCTGTCTGGGAATTGTTCTGCCTGTGTCTGCAGCCGCTGACCAACAGTGACTCCTAACAGAGGTTTCTCAGAAACTCCACTTACATAGCTCCATTTTAACTTGTCTTCTTTCTTCCTGCAGTGTAACAGACTCTTTAAATGTAATTTATATAGGAAGAAATGAGACAGACATAGGAAGGAAGAAAGAAAGAAGTGAAGAAGAAAGGAAGAGGCGAAGATAAAAGGAATTAAAAAGGAAATAGGAATAAAGGACAAATAAAGCAAGCAAGATAGAGGGAGATGAAATTGACGATGACATGAATTAATCGAGAACAGATCAAGTAAATGAAGTGCAGAAACATATAAATTTTAAATATTTATTATTTTACTCATATCTTAAACTGTTATAAATAATCCCCCTCCCCCAAAATATACATACAAAAATAAACAACCTCCGTAACCTAGTGCCTGTTACCTGCATGACGTAGATGCAAATGGCCTCACTAAAGCTTTCCATTTCATAACGTGGCTGCGTAAGTAAACAGAACATCTTGAAATGTTAACAAGCAGTGAACACATGTCTGTAAACCAAACCTTTTAACAAAGATATAATTTTATATTCTGATACATTTATATATGCAAGTGCATCTACACACGGAAACACGCCTGCATACTTGATAGAGCGTAACTCGTGCAGTGAGACGCGGGTCAGAGTCCGCATGTTTGAGTTGTTTTCCACAGACTTTGTGTATTTGGTTTTTTATCTCTGTTCAGGGTTAAAGTGCCTCACTCTCGGTTAATCTTGTTTGTGGATAGCACATTTACTATGACATATACATGAATATTAGGAAACTTAGTTTAATTAAATGTAATTTAATTTAATTAGCAAATTTACTAAGATAACACATATGAATGGATATAAGGATTTCTGTATTATTTTAATAAAGTCATTCTTCCATTCATTCGTGCAATTTGCTCGTTCTTCTTTCATTAATTCATTAATTCGTTTATTCATTTAATTATTAATCCATTTATTTATTCGTTAATTCAGCTATTCGTTCTTCATTAATTCATTCATGAATTCTTTCCTTCTGTCATTCATGCATTCATTCGTTCAGTTCACACATTCATGAAATAATCTATTCATACGTTCATTATTTCGTTATTTTCATACTCGTTTAAACTTTGTGTAACAACATTGCTAACCCAACTGGACATATGGCCTGGAGAAGTTTATCTATCTGTCTGTGTGTGTGTGTCTGTGTGTCTATCTATCTATCTGTATAACGTTGTTGCTATTTTTTAGATTTCTGGTATGATCAGATACAGTAGTATATTTTATCTTGCATAAATCAAAACAATAAGACATTTTTATTAAATGGCCATAGACTTCTTGACTCGTGCCAAAGCTGTCCTCTTCTGAAAAAATATATTAGTCAGTTTTATTGACAAAAGCTTAAACAGTTATCCATGTATCTATATCATTCAGGTGCAGACAAGTTTTGTTTCATTTGTTGCGTAAGCAGTGAAATAAATAAATATTGCGATGAATTTGATTAAAACAGAAGAAAACAATGAAATAGAGCTAA